>JAPYZF010000076.1:0-400924 GCA_030523045.1 Meteorus cinctellus | reverse complement strand
GAAACCGAACACTTTTTATAGGCTGTTGGTCGGTCATTTTGTCGTTCAGTTATTTTGTCATCGGTTTTTTCGTTTTAGTTATTTTACCCGTGGGAACTTGTCGTGTCACCAAATAGTATTCTACTAGTCTCATAGTTCAGTAGAATTAATAAATCATTGAGTAACGCTACTATCAATGTTCCATGATTAATGTCGAATTTCATAGAAACTTTAAATGTTCATGTCATTGGATTTTAATTTACAATACTCACAGAATTCCTCGTATGAAATGGTGTTGATACAATCAGATAAGTTTTCCGTATGTTTTTTTCTGTTCTTTTTTCTTTTTCAATTGGTCAACTGTGAATATTTAATGAATACCTGACTTGACAGTAAGATGTTGTCAGTGCAAGACTTGCCACATCAATGTGATTCCTATATCCGCAACGGATAAGTCACGATATGCAATGGCGAACCGACTTATTATCATTGTCACGACGCGACAAAAAATCGCCACATAAAACATACAATCTTCAAAGTAACAGATTAAAAAATCGGGAATCCAGAAAAATTGCACCGCTTCTGTTTTGACACGCAGAAGAAAAATTATGTAAAGTTAAATTAGTTTTTATGTTGGTCAGCTTATAAAAATCGGGTGAGGAGTGAACTGTTACATTTCAATAATAACAAACATTTTTTCGTATAAAGTTGCAAAGTTGTTCGAGTATTGTCATTATTATCAAGAAAATTAATCACTTAGTATTTAATATATTTGAAAGTAAATTGAAGACATTACTAGTATATATGGATGAAATATGGCATGGATTCATTCATATATTATAATATTTATTGACTGATGAATTATACAAGATTAATAGTGGTTGCATCATTTCTTAGCGAAATAATGTCCGAAATAATTCATAAATATTCAGTCGTAGTTTTATGCATGAAATTAATCACATGAGATACGTAGGAAGATTTCCGAAACATTTCCTCTAAATATCTCATTGATGGAAGATAATGCAAAAAATTTACAAAAATTAAAAGCATCTTCTGAAGTACCGGCATTTTCCACGATGTCCAAGCTTTTTTTCTCCAATAACTAATATGGAAATCTGATCCATCCAGTTTCTCGATAATATGATCAATTGCACCTGCACTACATTCTTGGACACGATCCGTTAACTCTACATTCGATGAAAGAAAGAATGTAAAAAGACACATGTGCTACATTGCTTTATGTAATAATGGAACGATAAAATATTTCACTTCCCTGATGCGAATTCCATGGTTGGGACTGTTCTCAATTCGTTTTTCTCCTTAACACAAATAAAATAATGAAAGGGAAACTAATTCAAAAGCATAACCCAGTTTTAATTCAAATTCTGAACATCAAAAATGTTTCAAACTCGCGAACTCTTGAAGGATTCAATTTTCCGTCACGGTGAAGTTTTCGTCTATTTCTAAAACACAACATAAGGTCCATTTGCTCGATTTTTATTTTGAACTTAGTTCTGTAATGCAAATATATTTCAATTGAAAAATATAAAATTCATCGTCAAGTCAAGTCAAGCTACTTTGTCGTAATCTCCAGGATCAAAGATTTTGTTGACGAATCACTTTATTGGTGCAATCTTACCTCAACAAAATTCCTGGAGAACAGGAATTCTATATTTTCCAGCATGATCTCGCACTGTGTTTGATTAATCTTGTCAACTCACAGTCGCACATTGATGCGATCTTATAATAGCTGAAACGCAGAATATAACTACAACATGAACCTGATTATGTATTGAATTCCACACCCACCCAATATAGTTCTGTGATAGGTAAAACCTGTACATAAAGGAACGAAATAGGGGATGTGTGATGTAACAATAATAGGAATGAGGGTGTGAACATGAAGGAACAATTAGAATTGATTGTGTTCGTAGGGGGGTTGCGTGTGCCACGCGTCCATCAGCGCTGAGTGTATGGCGGTTACAAGAAGAAAAAGAAAGAAAATTAAAAATAAAGCGAGTTATTGAGAATCATCGTGCGGGCATATCAGATTTATATAAATACAGGAACATCTGGCCCTTTT
Source organism: Meteorus cinctellus (assembly GCA_030523045.1). Lineage (NCBI taxonomy): Eukaryota > Metazoa > Arthropoda > Insecta > Hymenoptera > Braconidae > Meteorus > Meteorus cinctellus. The sequence continues at coordinate 398,862 of JAPYZF010000076.1, read as the reverse complement.
AACACGTCGGACGGACGCTAATCATCGATAGGTTACAAAGGTACACATTGGAACGATCGAAGGAATTGATTTATGTATTTCAACGGCCTCGCACCCATCCGATGAGACCTGAGAGGTCTATAACATATTTTGGATGCGTACCAAGCGCCCCCTATTGATGATATACCCTCGCTCCTTCCATTAAAGCTATCACACACATGGTTTTTAACCCCTTCTTTAAACTTGGGTCCGAGTGTGTGTCGATATTACGGTTAATTACAGGACCTCGTTGAAAAAGGTGTGGTGCCAGGTAACAAAAATGTATTCTTAAGTGAGAGAGGATGACTATACACAGAGATTTATGATCTATTGCCGCTTTACGTGGAAACATTCTAATAGTTGACTTTAATATTGTGGATTATGTATCTTGGTATAGGTTTTTATGTATGTGCCTAAAATTATCAAAGCCTATTTTATATTTTATTTATTTATTTCTTCTTTTTTTCTTTTCGTTTCTTAAAGAAACCGTTAGTTTTTGTTGCCTCAGCATTTTGGTGTTTTCACAAAATTGTAGAGGAATGAGAAAATTTGTTGAATTAAAAAAAGGTGTTGAAGGAGGAATAGTTTAGTTCTATCCACAGTCAAGAATTTTGTGCGTCTTATTCACACGAGACTCGTTTAAGAATTTTTAAGATACATGCAGAAATAATGGTGGTAAATAAAAGAATATTTTCTAAGGCATAAATATTTTTTTTACATTTTGCTACAAACAGAACTTTCAGTATTATTTTTGCATCTTTAAACATTTTAAATATGAATAAAGAATTCATTGATTTTTTCTCAACACTCGAATCATTTTAAGTGCCACAAAAATAATATTTCAACTGTAATACAAATGATCATCGGAAAATTAAAAAAAAAATGTCAGTTAATCAACAGATAAAATACGCAGACTCTTACAACAAAATTCCAAATGCTCATACTATTGTCGTTTCTATATAACGTCAAATTTCCAATATTTGATGAGGAAATTCAATACAGGAAGAATTTTTTGTTCAGCTATGAAAATAAAACGAAGAGTTTTGCGTAACTCAATAGAATTCAAGTGGTAAAAGAAAAACTGAAGGTGTGAGAAAAAAACAAATACCTTTCTTGGAGAATAAATACTGGTATACTTTCAAGTGAATAGCTTTCACTCACGCAATGTGGCATCAATATCACTCGCATCTAGTTTATTTCTACAATGTAATTAGCTGACTTTTCAAACTTCAATAATCTACATTATTAACAACGTCGATACACAGACTTTCCTCATAACTCCTTAAATAATTTTCATAATTAATGATTATAACTAGCAATTAAAATCAGAAATGTAATGAAACGATATATAACAATTTCAAGCAGTCGTATTACGAATTTGAAAGTTCTACCTGAAGACATCGAATATAAATATTCAATTTGGTACTATTTGCAAAACATACCAATTATCAACATAATGAAAAATCAAAACCTTTTTCCTTAAGTTTTTCATGCAGTTCCCTTCATATATTTCATATACCGAAGAAATTCTCATCAAAATTCAGAATGAAGCCAATATTCAACTATTAAAAATCACAAAACAAACAATTCAATCTTTGCACTGATATCAAAAAAAATTATAATCGATATTGTTAAAAACGTAAATTAGGTGAACACACGTTGACATTTTTGATTAAATCGATAAATTGATAACAATCCAATCCACAAATGACTGGTGAACTGATAAATATACAACTAACATTTAATATAAAATAATATTACATATCAAACTTATTTTCCCATCTCCCTCAAACCAATTCATTCTTCATTCGTCTATAATTTATGAGCCAATAGACAACGTGATAATTTATAACCAAATGTTTACAATCATTTTGTGACTTTATGTATGTGAATGTATCTCAATTCGAGCCATTTGAAATCGTAGAACAAATTTATGGGCGACAAGAGTTAATAGTCCTTGCAATAAAGTATATGTTGTAGAGGTATCTGCTAACGTACCTGAAATGACAATAGCGCAATCGAACTTTATAAAATAGTATATAGGGGAAAATAGTAAATTTAAACTGCTGAGAATTCCGTTGACCATCGGTCATTCAGAAGGCAAAACGACAAACACCCGTATACTGCAGTTGACAATATTTCTTCCCTCCTGGTTCTTATAAAGATTGTCCTAAATAAATTGATGTCGACTGACAACTTTAGTCGGTACAAATATTGTCGCATCAATTAAGCCAGCGGCGCCTTTTTTCTTTTTTTCACTCACCACTCACTCGTCACTTACATATACTCACATGTATATGTATATATATATTTAATGTCTTGATATTCTTCACTTGCGCGTAAAGCGCCAGTTTAGGGGAGGCAAAAGAAGAGACTGTGTGTGTTTGTTCCCTGTGGGAAAACCTCAGGAGCCTCTGGCGCCGTTTACTTACCAATGTAAATCTGTTTTTCGTCGTAGGAAAAATTTCCTTCTCAAATTTCCGTTGACCAATCATCTCTTTCACTCTCTCGCTCCCTTCTACGCAGACTCCCTTATCCCACTGGGTCCATTTTTATTTTATTTCGACATGTCTTCCGTTTGAATAAGTGCATATACACAAACGGAACGTGTCTATTTCAACCCTCATTGATGCACTTCCGACGGAAGGGACACTTGTGTGTGTACATATTTTTTTTCTGTATTAATGGATCCCTTGTGATGTTTCTTGCTGTGTCGCCAACAACCAGTCCGAAGAGACCGAATTGTGTCTTTTAGAAATAAAAATGAAAGAAGGGATGGATGAAATAATTCCAACTACTATCAGCAGAATGATTGAGTTTTTGAAATTAATTTCTAAGTGATCTTCGGATTTTTTTACTTTTTCATTTAAAAAACAGAGCGAAGGCGCTCTACTAATTTTTTCACATGTGTTATTGATGTTTCTTGATGATGGAGGTCCTATTGATGACTATGATTTAAAAAAGTTGAAGTATAGAACGTTGTTACTCACCTGGAATTAATTTCTCTAATCCTATTAATTATCATTATTGGTGAGAGATAATCGCTGGGAACGTCCACTAAGCTGCGCTAGACCTGCTAGAAGTCGTGTATTAATAATTTATACATTAGGTAATGCGACAGCCAGTCTATTCCTAGATGACAAGGTCACTGTAGAAAATTTAAATGAAATTATCTGAACTGTTTCAGTGAGTGATTATTTTTTACCACTATTTATCATTTGTATAAAATTCATGTCCGATGTTGAGGTTGATGACTCGTCCTACAAATAGGCGCATCTTGGTTCCTTGAGTGAAGGGCTCAATTGTCCTGACACAAGGACGAAATAAACAACGTATTATGTATACGTATTCAATGTATGTCTGGACGTAAGAAAAAATGGATAAAATTTGAACGTTTTGTCATTTTTGTTTCTTTTAAATGAGGACTAAAATGTTCATGAAATTGTTGACGATTATGGTGATGTTTTATTATCGATAATGATAAATTATGCTCGTGACTTCGATATTACGTATGAAAATCACGGTTGTGAATCAGTGGAATGGAAATTGAATTTAATAAAAATAAAAAACTGACTGGCTCGAAATCATTATTGAAATTTAGTTCAGAATTTATAAAATATTCTGAAAAGCCAGAATTTAAAATAATAAAATATGAGAATATGTAGAAGAATATACCAAGAAATGGAAGAAATTAGAATTGTATTTTATGAGCATATTTTGAAACACTGAAAATTCGTTAAGATTTCTATAATTGCATCCATTCAAATTCTCAAAGAAATTCCAAAAATAATTTGAAAATAGTTTTTTGTAGATCAGAATATCTCATAAGCATTTATGGAAAGTAAACCAAATTTTCATGATTTATTTGTTTCTCTTTTTGGCTTTTTCTTTAGTCCATTTTCCGCCGACCAAATTATTGTTTATCTATTAGATCAATCCTAAAAAAGTGAGGGTTTGGCATCGTGCCCAAATTTTCTCTTAAAATTGACCGTGCAATCGACACAGGGATGAAGTTATCCCACTCGATTTATGGACCATAACTTCGAAGTGCAACGATCCACCCCTTTTCGAAAAAAAAAGATGTAACTGACGCTATAAGGTAGACTAAAGCAGTAGATTTATAGTGCGAGCCAAATTTTTCGATGGTTCTTTTTTTTCTGCTCAACACAAAGCACCAAACGACTTCCCTTATATATATCTATCCCACAAGGTTGAAGAAAAGGTGTGGTTAATTGAAATCCCCTTTTACGTAATATTTTATTCTCTTCAAACGTGAAAATAAAAATAAAGAATGAGGGCTGGATTGAGCGTTGATATTTCTTCCTACGTTTTTTTCTCCCTTGAGTGATGATAGATTATTAATTTGTTACGACGTTTTCTCAAAAGTCACTACCAAATTTACTGCCTCTTATTCTCACTATCTAATTCTTATTTTTTTCTCATAATATTTTTTTTTTCTTCTATGTCGTTTATTTATTTATTGTTTATTTTTTTTCACGTCGAAAATTAACATATACACCGTTTCATTATGATGAGTTCCGGCATGGGGACACGAAGGAAAACAGAGTCAGGAGGATGTAGCAAACATTTGTGAGACATCATTTTTATTTTTTGAGGAGAGCCACGCGACTATCGCATCCTCGTTTCAGCTTACGACCTCGTAAATTCGTTTGCTTCAAAAGTCACACATATACACCATACACAAATTCACACACATATTTATACGCTGACACTAACACAGGTCGTTGTTGCTTTTTGGAGGCCCCGCGGCACATCTCTGGATGTTACGTCGTTACCGAACATTTCGAAGGGACCAAAGATGATCTTGTTCTTTTTGCCATGCTATGGCGTTATGAGTATATATCTTCTTGTATATATGTATACGATGCTCGCATATGTATATATTATATACATACATATATTTCACCTCATAAACTACAAGTTAAACTTACAATCAGGGACTTGGTGAAGTGTCTTGTCAGTGCGCCCCAGGGGATTGAGCAACCATCCGGCAGTTATCAGTCTCCAATTTTTCATGTCAATTTATTGTACACGTGTTTTTGTTCTTAACTTGGAATGGTGGCGGCACTTTATCATGTACATGAGAAAACTATAAAATTCATAGAATATGAAATTAATGATTTAATGGGTTTGTTGAACGAATTTTAAGTTAATTTAGGAGATCCAGGAAGAATATTTTTTTGAATTGAGACTAATGGTTTTGATTTGTGACATTTCGAAAATTCAATCAACAATTTTGTATTAATTGGATCGCTGAAAAATATTTATTTGTATTTTGAATTGGAGATTTATTTGATTTTTCAATCTGTATATGTTTTTTATCGTTGAAATCGAATTTAAATAGTGTTTTGTATCTCTTTTTTTTTATCTGATGAAATAATATTAATACTGATATAAAAATAGTTTGGAACTGACAAATCGATAATCACACAAATAATGATATAAAACTGAACATGCACCTTTTATTTTTTATTGAGAGGGAAACAAACTCTGACAATGATCAGAAAATGAAGGGAACTCTGGATTGGAGATGGTTCTATATTATTTCCATTGATGAAATTATCATAATTTCTAGAGCAGTAGCAAAAATGTTATCATTCAGGTATATAAAATGCAATATGAATCCCTGTCAAAATTTTCTCTCCACATTTAATTATTCAAAGATACCAACATGTAAATTTTTTAGCATTGTTCCTTTGAACTTGAGTGTGTTCATATAAATAATATCTAACGGTTCTACCTGCGACCTGCAAGTTATTATTTTTCCTCCCTCTCTGTAAGTCCACCACTCTTTTATATATACATATATCTTCGATTGTGGATATTATTTGGTGCAGAGTATTCTTGTTTTTTTTTTTCTTCATGATATGATTCAAAGACTTTTCTACCTGCTCTATACATATTCTTTCATCTCTTCTCTTCTTCTCTTCGTCTTTCTGCCTCTAAAATCTATCCGACAAGGGCTTCCTTATCCCCTTCAAACGACAACAACGATGAAGTAAAAAAAAAAAAAAGAAAAAGAAAAGAGAAAATAAAAATGAGAAAAATGTCCGAGCTCTGGAAACGAACGGAAAAAAACAAAACGAGAATTTGTATCCATTGGGTGTGATAAAAACTGGATCAACTGGAATACGAAGTTCAACTTGCTTCAAACTGCCTGGTGACCCATTTTATAATTCTCGATACTTTATTAGGGGAACACCCTTTATGAAGGGCTCGTATGTATGGAGGATCAGCAGGCATCACATAACCCACATTTAGAATATAGACCTTTTTTTTTCCTTACTTTATTTCTTCGTGTCTTCGTCATCATCGTCGAATTTTCATGTGCCCAGGTAAAGACGAGCAGTCTCGATGAAGGTTTGAAGGGTAGCAACAGGGAAAACGAGATAGAGAATGGATGAATAAGGGGCAGTGGATTGGAATCGGGATGTGTGCCCCCTTCTGAAATAATTCTGGAGTTAGAATCACAGAGGCTAATGCCATTCTATGTACGAAGCCATCCGTCTCGCGTGGATGACTAAAGAATGGCGCAGAATATATACAATGGAAAAGAATACGATGGGGGGAATGGAGAGGATAAAGAAGTATATTTATATATACCCCCTCGACCCCGATTCCTTGACATTTTTCTCGCTACCTGCCTTTAATTTTCATGTCCTTCATTGTGTTATTCTTTTTTATTATTTTTTCCTTTTTTTTTCTCCATATGATTTTTTTTCTCAAGTTCTATATTTATAACGGCGTATAATTATTTTTGGTTTAACTTTTTTTGTTTCATTTTAAAGTTTTTTTATAACAATGTATCAAAATACCTTGACACAAAATTCTGCATATGGGTGCAAAGGTTAAGTAGATGTACACATGCATTTGTTCACATATTGTTTGGGATAGTGATACAATATTAGGGCGTTTTTATAAAGAGGGTTGAAATTGCAGAGTAATTTTTTGGTCATTAATTAATTTTATTTTCTACATTGGGATCGTGAGAACAAGATATTCTTTTATGATTTTTTGTTCTGGTGTATTTTCCTATTTTTCGCTTGAATGATTTATCAACAGTATGAATTTTAACGCTAGAAATAATAATCTTCAAATGTAATTCTTTATTGTTGTGAGATCATTGATCGTTTTGTAACTTCAATGCTTTTATTTTTGGGATTACGATTCCAATAGTTATTGAGAGAAGACAGTTTGCTATAACAAATATTGATTTTTTTGCCATGTGATTAATATTGTAAATCACAATGCTCCTATAAACTCAGTTTTCTTTTCAACTTGAGATACTTTTTGAAGACTAGTCTTGTTGGGGATCATAAAATGGGGAATAGTCTACAGGTATCTGCGTATTTTCATTGGTCGATGAATAGACCGTTCACATTTTATGTTTGTATGAATGTGCATTAGATTGGTCGTCAAAAATAAAATTAAAATTGTAGTTATATAAAAATATTTCATGAAATATGCAGATTCAAGAATTAATTAATGAGAACAATTTTGTGAGAAATTAAATTCTACTTAAAAAATGTCTCCTTCTTTATTTTGGTTCAAATATTTTATTATGAAAATATTCCACGAAAACTTTCATGGATTTTACTTAGACATGCTCTACCTAAAAAGTTATAATTTTAATGAATAACAAAATTTTTCTTTCATTGATTGTCGGTAATGGTTCCATTGTTTGTCTCCAAGAATAACGTCAATACAACAGATTCATTTCGTACTTAATATTAACAATATTGGGACATCATTATAATGAAAATCAAACAACTAGTTTCTATCATCCCATGCGAATTATTGATTTTTGATCAGCCTTTACGACTGAACTTCATAAATTGATTCATCGACTGATAAACTTTTGACAATCTATATAAGTTAGAGCAATGATTTGAATTGAAAAGAATTGAAAGAAAAAAAAACCTGATTGTTTTTAATTTTCCAAATGATTTTTTGTTCAGACAATTTCAATGGTGATTAAAATTAAAGGATTCTTTGAGACTATGACTTATAAAGCTATTCTAAAAAATATTAAATCGAATCAAAATCTATTTTGAAAATTGTTAAAATATAAGTGAAATCCCTGCGTAAATGTTAGAAAATAAAGTAATCAGTTTCTCCTAAATAGCATTTATGTGTACGGGGGTGCAGTTTACTCGACTCTATTCCCACATGTTCTTCATATCCTCTTTTGTTAGCAGACTCTCGTTAACACACAATTCGATATGCATAAGTAGGTATAATTTTCAAAGAGATACCGCTGAATATTGTTGGAGTAAGAGTATCGATTTCGTTTCACGATATCACTCACTCATCTATTGTTTGTTGTTTTTTTTTTTCTTCTATATATTTGCACACGCCATTTCATTGTCTTTCATGCATCTATATTTATCTATATGATACAGACATTTCACATTTATTTTATGTTCTCTTTTTTTTTTCTGCTTCTTCTTTCTAGTTCAATTTTTCTCCTCATTTCCTCAGATTTTTGTCCATGCCGACACCACCACCCGCCAGGGTTTACCGCAATTTTGCGTTAATCCTTAGCACTAGGCCTCCAACTGTGTTACAATACGTCAGTGTAATGCGATACCCAAACACATTTCGAAGAATATATATGTATATATATATATATATATATATCTTTATGTATTGTATACGTGAGTGTAAGTATGTGTTTTGTGTAAACTTAAATGTATACAATTATTGTTGAAAATGCTTGAAGCAGAATTTTTTTGCATTCACAATTGATGAAGAGATAAATTCTACAATGAAAAATTTTTCAACCGTAAAAAAAAATGAGTAAATAAATACCTCAACGTTTATTCAGCTATCATGAAAGTAATTATCATTATGAAGAAAATTTGAGGTTTTATAATAACGAAGATGTGTTTTTGCCTGTGAAACATTTCGGCAAATTACGTCTTGACTTTTGCGAAATCATTTATAACTCATTTGAAAACAGAAAAAAAAGGGGACAACAATTAATATTGATTGAATGATGTATGGAAATGTGAGGGTTAATTTAGCAACGTTGGAGAAGAAAAAAATATCCAGCTTGAGATGAACTTTATAGTTTTTTCTTTTTTTTTGTGTACATACCGAGAATTATATGAGAATATTGCGTATCCATGTTAAGGAAATAATCATTTGATTGATATTTTTTGCAATGTAAGACTGGTTCTACGTTGAAAAGCTATTAAGCAACTGGAATTGACACCGACGTGTGTTTATTCCTGATGAAAATACAATTGTAGTTAATAATACGGTGGATGTGACCATGTGTATACTGAATTATAAGTAATGCAAGTAAAACTTTTTTTTTGTCTGTATTTTGTGAATGACAATAATAACTTAATTCCAACAAAGACGAAACTGCTCACGACCATCAGCCAGATTTATAAATTTCCCACGATTATTTCAATTCAATAACTTGGTTAACAATTATTAACAACTTGCGATATAATGATTTGAATTATATAATTTCAGATTTATTTTTATGTTTAAGTTTGGATTCTCGAATCGGAGCAACGAAATTAAAAGTGTAAAAAATATAGAAAATATATTTCATTGAAATTTGAATTAATTTCAATTCCAAGATCTCATGGAAAATTTTGTTTTCATTTTCACTTTTTGTCTGTAATTAATGAAGAAGAATTAAATTGTCCAAAGCTATTTTTTTGAATGGACGTTCATAACTGACAGAACAAAAACTGTTTAAGAAAAAATTTGTTTTCTCATAAAATGGAATCCTGTCAATAGAATTTTCTAAAAAAAAAGCGAGCTCATTAAAAAAAATAAGGTGAGTATACAGACAGGTTGATTTTATTCTCATTTGATGTGAGTAACACTCGCACGTGATTTTATATGTTTAGTGCGCCATCTCTCGTATTGGTACATACATTACACATTATATTGCGGCACCTGAAGTGGTTGTACGCGATTGCGGTGAGTATGTAGAGAGTGGTAGTGAAACGAACGGAAGGTTAGAGGGGAATGTATAAGCTACACATATACTTGAAGCAAGTCGCCCGGATAATTTGAAAGCGATCCGATCTTCCTTGGCAGCTGCCTGCCTTACGCGTAAAATATTCAAGAACTGGTCCTCTCTTCTCTTTCACCCCTTGGTCTCGCACGTTCCTCAATGTATACAACGTACCCTCGTAGTTTAACGTTCTGGCATTGAGCAAGATGTTCGATTTATGATGATAACCAGAGTGTGTCGGTGATGAAAAATTTCGTAATTGTTCAAAAGATTGAAATTAAAAATGGAAAATTATTATTTTATGAAAATTTCAACGTTGAAATTATTTATGAATTTTTTTAAAAAATATCTATCCAATTATTCTTCGCAGTCAACGATTCGTTACATGCCAGAATGAATGACGGATAATCGCAGGTAATGGTGGCCAATTGATATGAAAATGATGGCGGATTAATTACCGGTTTTTGCATGTCTGAAGTAATTATCAATTATTCATCTCACCTGCTTCTTAAAGTTCTACCTGAGATTATATTATGCATTCATTATTTTATTTTCCATTTAATTTAATTTTTTATTTTACTTTTTTTTAATCCCATTGGACTGAAGAAAGTGTGAATACTGCGGATTCTTATCGGAATTGAATGAATATTATACTGTGACCATGACAACTTTCAATTTAAAATATCTTTTGTAAAATTCATTATCATTATTCTTTCATATTGCGAAAGTCTTTTAAACCACATCAAGGTTTCATTATTATACTGATAAAGTCAATCATTGTGATAATAAGAAGGAGATAAAATGACCATATTAAGTGAAATCAATTTATTCATTCCATTGATTTAGTCCTTTTAATTTTAACATATCAAATATTTCATGGAATAATTATCACCATTGTTTCCTCAATTGTGTTGAATTCTCATCTATATATTCAGACATGTGTGTATACATATATTATCATTGCACTTGGAGTCAACTCTTGCTGTTGACAGTGAACAAACAAAAGAGTGAATTGAACTCACAACCAATAGCCTCTCGAACGTCACTTTGGCCATACGAATCCATTTGTCCACTAAAGAGACGTAGTTTCACATGCACACCTGGGACTTTTTCTCTCTCTCTTTCATCCTCTCACCCTCTTTCGCTCTTTCCCTCAATTGTCGGTGGATTGGCAACCCTTTAACTCCATTCTTCTCTCACTCACCCATCAAAAAAGGGACTCTAGAATCGAGTGAATCGAGTTTATCCATCAATAAATTCACTCTCTTTCAATCGTTCTCACTGAGGTCTGTTTTTTTTTTCATTGGTTTTTTTTTCGCCCAACAACGAAACACATATATATATATATATGTTTAACACATCCATGATCGCTTCCGGACGCAGCGAATTTGAATTCTACGCTTGGAGAGATATGAAAAGTTTGCGGTTGTCCTCATGTGTCAATAGGATCTTTTGAGAGATACAGCAGGAGAAAAAGAAAAAGAGAAACATTTTGAAAAATGGGAAGAGTTATCATGAAAAATCATGATAGATGAATGTATATTGTAGCTTTGAATGTGTGTTTGTGTGTGTATTTGAATATTCAAGAAGTGTATATTAAATTGAAAGTTTGTTTGATGGATTTGAAAACTGTTGGGTTTTAATTTGTGCTAAGGCCACTTGATCAAGTTGAAATTTTTGTAATTAATTATTCATTCTTAATTATTCATTTTGAATTATTTGTGTTACACACAGACTTTGACTTAGGTCAACTCATATATTGGAACTTACAATACATATTATGTTAACTTTTGCTATGTCTGCCCCTGGTGAGATCGCCTGCAGGTTATAGAACAGATTCAGCGGGAGTTCTTTCACACAGTGTGTGTGTGTGTGTGTGTGTAAGTTGTATGGATTTTTTTAATGCCCGCAGAGATGTTTGATGCGCTAATTATTCGTCTTTAACGATTTTTTCTCAACATAGATTGACGGCATTTAAATTTAATTATGTTGTCAGTTTATTTTTTTTTATGTGTAGCTAATTCTCAGCTTTCTCAGATATTTGTTAATTTATTGTGATTGAATTTCTATTCTTTAACTTGAGTGCGGAATTTTTTTAGGTATCTTTGATCATTCAAGATGGGTTTGTTATTAAAAACATGAAGAATATGGAGGGCAATAGGGAATTATTATTTTAGAATTTGAGCTTGTGAATAAGGAAATGAGGTTAGCATGCAAAAATGATGCGGGGCTGCGAAATTGTATTCACTTTATTTTTATTGTGAGAGTATTGATGAAAAAATTACAGTGAGAGTTATTTTATTATTCAATCTAACCTATTGGCGCATGTGAAAAGAAAAGAACACGCCAAATAATCTCTGGTTGGAAAAAAAAATTTAGTAAAAGCAAAAATGATGTTTATATATATTTTTTGTCATACCGGTCTCTCTTTCTTGCAATAATCTCATCAATACATCCATATATGGACTCTTCCTCATACGTATTCGAAAGAGAGTCGTGATACCACAACGTAGAAAAACGAAATAAAAGATGGGAAAAATTCCTTCTCGATACGATAGACGGAAAGAGAAAGAAATACTTCCTCGCATTGAGTTGTTGGAAAAAATTGCGTATGTTCTGAGGAAGAGTAAAAAAAATTCTGACATAAATGGATGACATGAAAAACCGCCCTGAAGATATTTTTTTTTTCTTCTCTTACATTGAGGGTGCCACCGGTGATGGAATAAAATTTCCATCGTCGTGTCGTCCGCGATGCTCATGAAAAAAAAATGTATTTATGTATCAAAATTTTTTCTCCATCCTCATCCGGAGGTCTCGAATCTATCTGTAGAGATCAGGTAAAAACCCTTGAAAAGTGTTGCCCAAAGAATAAAAAAAAAAGAGAAATGAAGAAAAAAAAGAGTTTTAGTTATTAAAAAAAAGTAGAAATCTTTTTCTTGCCGTTAGGCAGCTGAATGCACAATGATGGAATAATCTCTTGAAAATCTTTGTTTTTTTTCTGCGCTCGCTTCACTACGTTGCTTCACACCCTTTTTTTTTCTTTTTAATCCTCCATAATTCTGATTTTATCAGTAGAATTTTCAAAACACCAAAATACACATACACAAAACATTCGACCATATATAACAATCGTATGTCCTTCAACTTTTTAAACTGCTCACTTCCGCCAAAAGTTTTTTTTTCCAATCTTTTCTTTCTTCATCTTCACATTTTTTTTTCTCACTTTCTTGACACCCTCATTTGCCATTCAGTTCACAACAATCTCGAATATCCATGTAATTTCTTCATCCAATACCTGTCGTCACTGAAGATAACCGTCTTACCTTCAACATATCTTCGGAGAAAAGGAAAAATGGTAAAAAAAGAAAAATGAACAATTTGTTCATCCTTTTGATATTATTCAAGAAAACATCAGTTATCCAAATTTTCTATTCCATTCAGTCAATAATTATTCTCCATCTCGTAATCAGTGTGAGAATTTTTGACAATGGATGTAACAACATTAAAAATCAACAAGTTTTTATTTTGCAATGTAATCAAGCGAGTATTGGAACTTTAATCTACATTTCAATATAAATTCATGTCATTCTCAAATCAATTTCCAATCAAAATTTATCTGTCATTCAATATTTAGTGTTTGTGTGCGATTATGAACATTCGATTTATAAATAACAGATAAAGAATAGAAGCCATGACTGATAAAAACTACTAGCTTCTATAATAATAATGATGATAATAAAAAAGTTTTATGAAGGTTAACGAAGATAAATAAATTCATCTGATTGGGCTATTTCATTAGAAGTGGCAGAACAATAATAATAGAGGCAACACGAAAATATAAAAAGTAGAACAATCCCATCATAAAATTGGTAAATTGTACTAGTGCTTGCGCTCTAAGGCTTCAACGATATTTTTTCGTTCTTGGTTTTATCAATAATTCATATTTGTTTTTTTCTTGTTTGCATTTTGGAAAGTTTGTCGGTCCGAGTCTTTATTGTTTATTTATCATTTTTCATTTCGAATACTTTGTTAAGAAAAATCGTGCAGTGTTTTATGTTATAATTCGATTTATGTTCAGTTTTTTGTGCTATCACTACGACTATACATCCAACAAGAAGAATATATGAATGATCAACGATAGAAACTACCAAAGAAACAAATATTATCAACATAAAATGACACACGAATCATATACGATTGAAAGAACTTCGAATGCTGATATGACGCGATTGCAGTTACAATCGCCTGGAGGTACAATTTGTTTCTATTCATCCATACAGCGTTTAAAGTTGTTGTCGTTATTTAATATTGATTAAGTTTTAGAGCACAGACATTCCAAGAATATGCGAACTTCTAACTAAATAGGGCAAAAGTTTTCTTATAAGACAACGTCGTTTCGAATTTTCTACTGTGTTACCTTTATCAAAATTACGTGGATAAACAATTTCCAAAATAGTATTTCAAGATGAATTGCTAGGAAATGTTGGATTACAGAATAACAAGAAAAAAGGTTATGGAGAGATAGGCGCAGACAGCGTTGTTGAAATTGTGATAAAGTTCAAAGTAAAAAAACTACAAGCCACTGAACGAAAAGTATTGTTTACCAAATTTTCGTTTTTCTCAACAAGTTATATGTAATTGTTATTCTATTTTTATGTTTGCATTCCATAATATTCAAATTGCTCATGATTAGTCTCATCATGGTTATATTATTTGGGTCAATAATATCTTTATAGCCTGGTATGAAAATATTTATAGACTATTCGAAGACAAATTGTGTCAATATCATTTGGCAAATTACCAGATGGATTATATAGATATAATGAATAACCGATGTTCATGATGAACAAAAAATGTTATCAAGTGTCCTCTTGTTTCTTAAAATTCAAATTGTCCCGCCAACGATATGGATGTAGATTAGCGCACACTATGGCCTAGCTTGTCACAGTTAAATATGATGTCTCATTTATCTAACCAAAAAACGTTTAACTTTATATTATCACATTTCACAAACAGTCTAAAATTTACTGGCTTTTCAATTTTTAGTTTTTATTCTTCAGAAAGCAATCGAAGCCTGAGCAACTGTTACAATGAATAAAAACTTTATATTGGTGTCATATCAACAGCTCAAATGTTGAAAATAATTCTCTGTAATTTTTTGTGTTCGATCAAATTGGAGAATAACCGTGTAATGATGTCATGTGTAATTATATTAATTTGTCATCTGTAAAAATAATTGCCAGTTATTATCTTGCCATGAATTAGAAAATTAATAGCTAACGTCCAAAAATTCAGGTGCTCATGAAAAATGAATTACAAATATTGATAAGACATTTAATTGAATAATGTAATTATCGCAACCCAGATTCGATCTTGAAAATTCTGTCACAGTTAATATAGAAACAAATTACAGAATGTTAATAAACAACTCCACGTTTTGAAGGTTGGGGAATATTCTTCACGTTCAATGTCAAAATCGTCCAACCGTAATATGAGACGAAGTTTATCTAAAAGACGATGATCAGACTTTGATATTATCTGCTGAAATGCAATATAAGAGCTGAATGATAACGATAATTAATTTTTAAAAATAATCCAAAGACAAATATTTTAAGCATGCGAAAATGAATCTCAACACGTAAATAATAATAAATTTGCACATTTTTCTATGTTGCAATTAATGATTGGATGAATTTTCATTATTCAATGTGAAATTTTCTACTGTAAGTGAGGAGATTGCATCTTTTCCAAATTTTTATCATATTAACAATTCATCTCTCACAAATATTGGAGGATCTGACAGAAATAGCATCACTTTGATGGTGGTAACAATTGTGGACTCATCAACAGTCATCAATGCTTGATAAAATAGAAATGTGAAATTGTAGACTTACTCAGAAGGTGCAAACAAAAATTTAACGATCGCGAATAAAATTACATGGCCATAATACTAATAAACAAAAAAGATATTTCATATAATGAGCGCATCCAATTTTTTTTATATAAAGATTATAAGTTCAACCAAGACAAACCAGTCGGGCATTCAATTGTTCTTGGTTATCTAGTCGGTATCGCATGTGACACTAATATATATATACAAAAAAAAACAGGATTTATTGATACCGTTGAAATTTCACTTATTTCGAATTGTGATAGTGAAAACCAAGTGTGAAGAACTGATTTAATCGATTAGAAATAACGCTCGAATTTTTTACTATACAAGAACTTTTGAGGATGGATAATACACCACCACAATTTCACTCGCGTACGATTATAATTCATATTAATTGGTTTATATATTTTTTTTAATTCAAAACTTCAATTGTTTATTATTGGGGTGAAGTTTGGAATTTTATATGCAAGAATATCACAATTATTCCCGAGTTTTGAACAACCTTAATACCAAATCACTGTTCAGAGTCGAAGATCTCTGGACTAATTTGTGAGAATTAATTTTTCTATACTGTGGTACAAACGGTTGTGCTTGATTACGATGAGCTATCAATGTGTGAATAGTATACATTCCCCAATAGTTCAGAACTACTTAAATTAGAAAGCCGAGTTATGAGTTGGGTAGACAGAAGAAATTTGGTACTGGAGTAGATTTGTTTCTTTTGAAAATACCCATCAAAATGAATATTAATCAAACAAATTTCTATCAATGAGTTCTAACAAAAGTATGGGAGAAATCATCTGATGAAATGATAACGAGAGAAAATTTGTCATTCTGACTAAAAAGTATGAAAAATTAGCTTTGATGCTTTCACATGACAGTTCTAAAATTTTTTATTTCAAGTTGATATATTTTTCTATGAATGTATTATTTCAATGAAACTTTTCATTGTACAGTCTCAGGACGAGAAATTGAATCTAAAATTGACTTTGTAAGCTTTTTTCAATCACTCAGGTCATTTGTGAAGTAAAATGTGAATTCATTTGGGCCATTAGGATTTGGTGAACTTATTCACACAATTAGTAGAAGAAGAAAATTATGATAGCTGATAAAAACTATTCAAGAGTTAGCCACATCACTTTCATGTATCCCAAACTTGTCGTCAAAAAATAGAACATTGTGATACTCTACTACTATCAATGAAATTCACTCCACACTTCTCATACTTGTGTTATTCATTTCAGCAAAATTTGGATGTCGACACATTCAAATTCTCCTGTTCAGTCTTGCATATTTTTGCTGCTGCGGTATTCAAGTTCTCCCATCAATAAGTTTGCTAGCGATGACAAAATCTACTAGTGGTGATCCAAATACTGAGATTTATAATTGGAGCGAAAGCATGCAAAACATAATACTGAGTTCATTTCTTTGGGGTTTCATTGCAACATTGATACCTAGTGCTCATCTTGCCCAGCGTTCGAGTGCAAAAAATTTTATGTGTTTCGCCATTGGCACTTGTGGCTTCAGCACAATATTAATTCCCGTTGCAGCTCAATATGGTGGATGGGAAGTAGTTGTTGCTATGAGAATATTGGCTGGTGGATGCCAAGGTATCAGTCCACCATCCATGTACATTCTTATGTCTAGATGGATCCCTATTGTGGAAAGAGGAAGAGCAGGTAATAAGACTTGAATAACTTGAACAATATTTCCGTATCAAAAATAAATTTTTTTATTAATAGCAATTGATTTTGTGATTAGGAAGCCGCGTGTACGCATGTGGTCTACTTGGGTATGTCATTGCGTTTTCAAGCAGTGGTGCAATTTCAAATTCAGTTTTAGGATGGCAAAGTTGTTTTTACATTTGGGGTGGTGTCACAATGCTCTGGAGTTTTGTGTATCATTTTATTGGCAAACAATCACCAGCAGTTCACCCGACAATATCACTCAATGAAAAAGAGTACATCGAACGTAGCTTTGGTGTCATGGAGACCGACGAGGTCTGAAAATGTCGATGACATCGATATTGAAGTGCAAATACAAGTGATGGATATAATGAATTTCAATGTCGTTCATTAATCGTATCTATTGATCTTTCATCAGGTGTTGGAAACACCTTGGTGGGCCATCTTGACCTCAGTACCTGTTTGGGCGCTTCTAATTATTCAGTGCGCTAATAATTGGGGTACATGGATGCTTCTGGCAAAAATACCGGCGTATATGGAAAATATACTGGGTTTTAATATATTTGAGGCGAATATTTTTATTTACATTAACAACACATATCAGTTTCAATGGAAGAAGTTTCCTTTATTTTTTCAATATGTTAGCGAAAAAGGAAATGAAGATACTTATTACTTATCATGGAATAAGTAGGTTCAAATCCTACCAATATACTTTGACTAGGGTAATCTTGAGAAATTTTCCTTTAGCATAAAAAAATAAAAGGAAACACTTTCCAAATAAATATTCTTTCCGTGTCGCGTCAACTATGATTCAAAGAAAATCAATGTTTGGAAATTCAATAGTCTGACGATGCTGATAGATTTAATTCCTTAGTTGTAAATGGTTGGAGTGAAATGATCTAAATAATAAAATAAAAATTGTACCATTTTGCAGAATGGAGTCATGTCAGCAATACCACATCTCGTTGCATGTGTGATGAGCTTTCCTCTAAGCTACTTTTGTGACAGGATGGTGAAGGATGGCAGAACTTCAGTCACATCAATAAGGAAAATAGCGAATAGCATTGGACTACTTGTGCCAGCAGTTGCATTCATTGGCCTCAGTTTTCTCACCAGTGAACATCGCGTGATTGCAGTTGTTATTTTAATTACAGCTGTAGGATTTAATGTCGCTACCTGTTGTGGTATATTTATGAATCCTGTGGATCTAAGCCCGAATTTTTCGGGTATTGTTGGCGGTCTAGTCCATACAGCTGCAAATGTTGTTGGATTGTTGGCACCTTTGATCTGCGGAGTGATTGTTCCTGACATTGTAAGTAGTTTATTCGTCCTTTCATGAACTGAATGAGGAACGAAATCAACGATAAATATGTTATTCTTTTGCAGACAAATGTCGACCAATGGCGAAAGGTGTTTTTTATAACAGCAGGATTTTATATCTCTGGTAATATGGTATTTGTATTTTTCGGAGATGCAAAAGTTCAATCGTGGAATGAATCAAAGATTCGTCCTGACGTTCATAATAATATTTCGATTCTACCGAATAGTTTAATTACACCTAAATATCGTGACGTTCGAGAGAAAAATTAATATTAAATGAACAATTGTTTATTTGCTAACTTTACGATCATCTGAGAAAATCATCACAGCAACATCAATAATTCTATAATTTATTTTAGTATCATAGTCAAAGTAGAATTCCATCACTAATCCTATATTGCAGAATGTTTTCTTTCTGAATAACATTAAGAAAAATATTTTGTTATTTTTCACGTGCAGTGAAAGAAAGTCACGATTTATGGCGATGATAATCTTATACAAGAAGTCTTGAATTCATCAATCAAGCTGATGAATAATTATTTTATATATTAGTGTTGCGATTTCGATCAATTATTGATATCCCATGATTATATTAAAGACAAATAGGGTTAATTATAACAAATCTCATCAAATTTTGTATTACTGACGCTGCCAATTATGTCTACATCTCCATTTTCCACTGTGTACAAGGCTATAAGATCACCGCATTTTCCAGATGCATTGTAGTAAGATAAAATACTTAAATCTTCCCACAAATATCTATCTAATTTCTAATGTCTTGATTATGAAGTGATGCAGTTTTATAACAAGGTGATCCAATAGCCCTACTCAGAAGTACCCAGTTAATATAATAATAATTGCGCATATTTATTGAGCATATCTGTTTCAAGGTTTATCAATTCAATGATACACTCACTCATTTTAATATTATTGCGGAATTATTCTGAACCTAATTACACATCGCTTCGCATTGTAAACTATAATGGCTATAGTTTTGAAATGGTGAGCGAGTTACTGAGACTCTTTTCCGCCATCAAGTCACCATTATATATTATATTCTTCTACTTTTAAAAAGTTATGCTTATTATTGATATATCATATCAACTATTAATGAATGGCACAGTCGTGTGTTACGAAATGTACATTTCCTTGCCACAAATGAACTGTATTCAATTATATGATTCATTACCGATAATTATATGCCGAATGAAGTGTTTATTTCATATAAACAAATTGATTAATATGTTATAAATGATAATTTCAACTGCAACTTGAATAAATCGTACATTTATATTCAAACATAAGTTTTTATCAGCATTTAATCATACGTTTGTTTACATTAGTAGTGATTTTATCGAACTAATGTTTATTCGATGATTAATAAGTGTTCATTGATGGTTAAACATTATTAACACTCAAGACCATTTCATTGTGAGAATAAAAACTGAGTGACGATTTCTTATTTGATGAATATTTAGTCTATGAATCGCTAATTGTTGTTAATTAATTTTTATCAAGTTAAGAGATTCATATCCAAGCACACGATATTCGATAATGAAGATAATAAATTATTGCCTTGACGAAGTTTCGAAATGATAAATGATACGAACAAAATATAAACAACTGTCACTCGTTGACGAACTTCTAACGCGCTACTGAGTGCGATAACATCAATACAGAAATTTAGCAAAGCCACGATATTTTCGTCCCAAAAGAGTTCAGGGAATAGTAAGGAATTTTTTTTCTTGTGTTCTTCAATGATTTCAAAATTCACATCAATCATCGAGGAGTATCTTTAAAGAATTTTTAGTGAATGTATTAATTTGTTATCAACGAATCTCTCTCTCTCTCTCGATGTAAATATAGAAATAGTTGACTATCTTATCAATATATATATGTATATATATATATATATTACAGACGAATGAATTTCATAATACCATGGAACGTTTTTTAATATCTGTTCTGAAGTTATAATTTTACTTGACGCACACAACTGTGTATTTTTTTATCACATCATTTTTATACAGAGCACGCGAATGTTTTCGATAGAGTTTTATATTTCATCATTTGCATCGAATACATTAACCCAAATACTTCATTTTGAATGGAGATAATGATGTACTGTCATTGTGGCATCAAGTATGCAACAGATTGTGAATTGATATAGTTTTCTGAAAAAGAACTTCATCTTTGCAGAGAACTCTAAATACCCATCTATTCAATGCAAGGACAAATTTCTAATTGAAATCTGCATAGAATTAATCATTGTATAAATATTGTGCAAATAGCAGTGGCAACACGATGACAATAGCCTTACCAATGCAGTCATTATATCTTTGTTATGGTCTCAATTTTATTTTTTCACTTTTGACAGTATCGTTAATACATATAATTCATTCTTATCGTTGACTATATTTGTCGCAATTGAACTCTCAATGTAACAAACACTTTTTTATCCTGCTGAGGTTTGCGAGAATATATTTGTTCAGTCTATCTCGTGTACGCATTCAGATGTCTTGTCTTAATTGCTTCAGTATCTACAATAATTCAATATTTCGCTCATAACCAAATTTTAATTTTATTTTGTCTACATTCTGCAATTAAAATAAATTGTGTGCAGTGTGTGTGTATGTGTGATTATGTTCCATGATATGTTGAGTATTTTCCGATAATGACATTCAGTCCTTGGTAACATTTAAAGTGGGAAAATTTTAGAATGCAGTCCGCTAAGTAGCTCACCATGGAATACCGTCAACGCATTCAATTCTTCTGAGTTACTCAGTGCCTGCCACTCATCTTAGTGTCAATTATCATTGAAACGAATCATATGTAATCGCGTGAAATAATTCCAACTATATTTTTGTATATTCTTGATTTCTTTGAAATCATCATCAGCAAGTAAAAAAAAAAAGGGAAACAACGATGACACACAAAAGTTGTTCAGACCGAAGAACTTCAGAGTCAGATGTGATTTGGCCACCACCAAATTCATCTAAAGGTACGAATTTGATTTATCTCCAAAATATCCTTTCAAGTATTCGACATTCATTTAATTGATGATTTCACTGTAGGGACAAAATATCTATGCATTATTAAAAATTTAAAATATTACTGTGACGTATCAAAGTGATGAACTGTCAACGTTCATTTCTTTATCATTAGTTCAAAACTCTTTTACATCATGTTAGAAGGAATGGTGGTCATCACCTGATCAAAAGTTTCGTTAACGAACAAAATAAAAGGATTGACTGACTACGAGCAAGTTAAAATCATTGCAATAATAATAAATAATGAAAAAAATATTTCATATTCTTTGTATAATTTGTTTTCTCATCAAATCAATTTCGGATAGGTGAGTTTCTACCACCAAAACTCTCGTTGCCAATTCATCTTTCATTCGTGTTATTTATTTCAGCGAGAATCGGATGTCGACATATTCAAATTCTTCAGTATTGTCTTGGCTTTTTTTGCTGTTATGGATTGCGAGTGGTTCCCTCAATAAGTTTGGTGGCAATGACAAAGTCCAGTTCAATTAATCCAAGTATTGAAGTTTATGATTGGAGTGAGAGCATACAGAATTTAATATTAAGCTCATTCATCTGGGGGTTTGTTGTATCACCAATACCTGGTGCAGAACTTGCCCAACGATTTGGTGCGCGAAGATTTTTCTGTTATGCTGTTGGTATATGTGGTGTGTTGAGCATACTAACTCCTGCTGCAGCGCGATATGCAGGATGGCAAGCAGTAGTTGTTATTAGAATATTGACGGGTGCAGCTCAAGGTGTCATTCCACCGTGCGTTCATATCCTCATATCTAAATGGATGCCTGCTGATGAGAGAGGAAGTGCAGGTAAATAATTAAAATATTAAACAAGAAAAATTGAAAACAGAATCCTTCACACCATGGAAATTTGAAATAGGAAGCTGCGTATACGCCGGTTGTATGCTGGGAGTTGTCATTGGATTATTGAGTTGTGGTGCAATGTCCGAATCATTTGTTGGATGGCCAAGTGGTTTCTACGTTTGGGGAGGCATCTCAATTCTTTGGGCTATTATGTTTTACTTCCTGGGTCAACAATCACCATCAGCTCATCCCACTATATCACCAGATGAAAAAGAATACATTGAAAGTAGTCTTGGTGTCATGGATACTACTAAGGTCAGCCGTTTGAGATCACATTAATAATACAATGGAGATATATTTTGATAATTTCTAGAGGAACGTCTACGTCGCAATGATCACAAAGTATTTCTTCTTTTCTTCCTCATCTTCGTTCTATTATTCATGTAGGTTTTTATTCCGTTTTTCTTAGACGTTGAGAACACCTTGGACATCCATCTTGACCTCTGCTCCATTCTGGGCACTTTTGATTACTCATTGTGCAGATTGTTGGGGTGCTTGGATGCTTCTTGCCAAGACACCAGCATACATGGCAAATGCACTTGGTTATAATATATTTGAGGTAATTAGTGTAATGCTAACGAGTTGATATAAACCACACTGTGATTTTTCTTCAAAAATAATTTATGACAAAAATAACTCATGTTGGAAGACCGGTAAATGTACTTTCGTGTTTAATATTACTGTTAAATGAGTTATTACATACTTGGAATCATTATTTGACGTGTTTAATTCCACAGAATGGAATGATGACAGCAGCGCCGTACTTTGTAGCATGTCTGGTCAGCTTTCCAGTCAGTTTTTTTTTTGATAAAATGGTGAAGGATGGTCGTGTGTCTCTAAAGACAATGAGAAAAATGGGAAACAGCGTTGGACAATTTGTACCAGCATTAGCACTGATTGGCTTCACTTTCATCAATGATGAAAATCGTAGTTTGGCAATTATTCTCCTGATAATATCTATTGGATTTAACGTCAGTATTTGTAGCGGTTACTTATTAAATCACGTGGATCTAAGTCCGAATTACTCAGGCACTCTTATGGGTATTACAAATGCAGCTGCGAATATTTTTGGAATCACAGCACCATTGATCTGTGGTGTTATTGTTCCTGATGTTGTATGTAGTTAAATTATTTGATATATACATTTGATTTTATTATTATAACTAATTAAATAAATAAGATATGAATAATTCATTACCTTCTTCTTTTGCAGACAAATATATATCAATGGAGGAAAGTGTTTCTCTTATCAGCAGGAATTTATATATTTGGAAATATCGTGTATATTTTATTTGGTGATGCAACAATCCAACCATGGAATGACACAAAGACTCATTCTAAGGTTGATGATGAAATTCCAATGTCACCGTCTGGCACAGCCACACCTGGAAAATTAAATGGTCATAATAAGAATTCATGGATATCAGTTGAGAACAATTAAATAGATTAATATCGATCAATGGAATTTCCATTATAATTTATGCGTCTAAATGGAAATAATGAATTTGTGAATTTTTTTATAAATATAGAAGAAGTGATGTTGAAAAAATTTGAAAGCTAATTGAAAACACTTCGTTATCCCAGCCCCTATATCCTCTTCAATGTCATAAATTCCTTCAAATGTGACAATATCTTTCTCCAATTGTATCAACAATGTGAAACTACAGAATGATAAAAAAAAAATTGCAGCATAAAAGAACCGATTGAAGAACAAACTACAGAAGTTCAATAGCAGAATTAAACTGTCGCATATTCTATAATTAAACACGAACAATTCAACCCTCATCATTGACTCTATTCTTATGGACATAAGTTCCTACTTTATTATGCAGTTAATCCTAAACCACAGTTTTCATGGTATAAATATAAATATATATGTTTATGGCAAAAACTTTAGCATCTTTATTTCTTATTCCATGCACATCCATCTGGTAAGGTGGACAGACAGCCGCCTAGCGCCGTTCGTTTGCGTGTGAGATTTACTAATTTCTGGAAGAACAAACATGTTTGGTCATGCATTCCCCCTTTTCCCCATCTCGTTTACATCAATGTTAAAATACCTCAAGGTCCTTTCTCAGTCAGGAATACCGAGTGCAACACGTCTGTGGTGATATATAAATACATATACATATATATATATATATATATTAAAAAATAAGACGTGCGTAACAGTATGCACACAGGCTGCTGTCAAGGAATGGTCGCAAGAGGACCATATTATATATGGTTGGATGCCGAGAGTAGTGTGGATAGCCTATACGAGATCGTATGCTCCTGTTTAGCATGTTGCTTTGCACCACAGTGTCTGCATGCCAACCGCATCTGCTGCAGACGAGTCTAATAACATGTGACACCGATGTGCATCACATCAATTTCCGTTTATGGATAACTAATCCCATATACATATTAGACAAACAAAACAATTGTTTATCTTTGGGAAAAAAGAAGAATAATTTTTTCACCACAAAAATCGTCAGCGTTGACATATTGAGGTATAATTTTCGTTTGATAAATGTTTCACATCTTCCTGCATCATTTTTCAACTGAAATCTTTGCAACATAAATAATACAATATCTTTTTGTGCGCAATAACATTATAATTTCGTTTTTTTTAATATTTAATTGTGAGTGATGAATTATTTGATGATAATTTTTTTGGTGCAATTGAAATTCTTCAATAATGACACAATTCAACAAATTTCTGTGTGGTTCCATAAATTTATTCAAATGTCGTGTCAATTATGTCACAACAATTGACAACTAAAATAAAACTCCATCATTTGTGTATGTACGTGATGAAAAACAAAATAATCTCACAAGTTTTTTCTGCGAATTATTTATCCTCTCCCATAGGACGTTTGAATTATGTGAAACAATTTTATATTTTATATTTTCCTATATTCAAGCACCGCCCACTCGGTTTATATTTACATAAAAGAAATTGAAGATGAAAATACGAAGCACAAAATGATAAAATATGAAATTCAAATAATTCCAGTATCTTGCATTGAGAAGTATATAATTGTATAACCCCGGAATTTTTTGTATACAATTGAAATTCTTAAATAATTGAATAATTGAATATACGTCTTAAAAATTGCTTTGTGTATTCACCTGAATACATGACATGTCCATCATGTCACGAGATTTTTATATAAAAAACTAAAGTAAAAAACATGTCCAATCCGCCTGGAGACTGGTGTCTTTCATATATACGTAAACACATATAGATATAGTATGCATGAGTGATCGTGCCACTGGCAAATCATGCTATACGTACACGCTACATTCAGCTGCTGCCACCTCAACATTATTCTCGCGATGGAATCTAATTTACGTGCGTGTTCTTTTCTTCATTAACGATGCACTGACGACGCATTTTTGTTACTATACCAAATACACTCACGCACATACTCACACTAACACATATTCATATACATATATACTCTCTCTTTCAACTTGCTCTCAATTTTCTTCGTTAATAACCAATCGGGCTTTGATCTTCGGCGAATTGCGTGCTAAAGATATCGCGTGACGACTCGTTAAGTATTCCGACGTGTACTTGGGGTGAAATCGTTTAAAGTTTGTTGCAAGTACATCTCATATGGGCACGTGGATATTCTTTTACATATATGTATACATACACACATATATATACATGTATGGACATATATATAATTGTCGCAGTGCCCGCGGTGACAGTATGAGAAGAGAAAAAAATAAAAAGTTAAACAAAAAAGAAGGCAAAATGATAAAAGTCGATTCTATCATCACTTTTTTTTCTTTCCCTGTTCTCTTCTCATTCTATCTTTTTTTATTTGGTGTGTACATACCCCCGGAGTGATACTAAAAATGATAAGAAATAAAGTGATACGATGTTGGGAGATAGGGGAATAAGTGGAGAGGAAGAAAGAGTGAAGGAGTGTAAGTGAGATGGAAACTCTATTTCCTGTGTATGAGGAAATATGGGCGAAGTGAAGGAGCGTGCCAACAACGAGCCGATTCAGGGTTGTCGTACTGTTTCTCTCTCGTTTTTTTTTCTTTTTCATTCAAAGTTTACTTTCTTCTCTCTTTGCTTTCTTGAGACTGAGCTCATGCCCCCCGCTTTTATATATATATATATATATTTTGTTTTATTTTATATTCTTTGTTGCCTCCTCTTTCCTGGAGTACTCACTTCTTCATGATGTAAATAAATATTCTGATATCGGTACGACACCCACGCGACTGTAGAACTTGTTGAAAGTGAGAAAGTGGAAGAGAGGAGAGACGATGTCTTATATACATATATATATATTTAGCGCGTGCTCGGGGAAAAGACTGGTTGTATATACATTTATGTACATATCGAGTTATTTTTTTGTTTTTTTTTTATTTAGATGTGCACACATTGGTTGTGTGTATAATCATTAGAGTATCGTGATTAATATGTTTGAAGATATGGAAAATGAAGTGGAAAATAAAGTTGAATTAAAAGAGGAAATATTTACAGGATTAATTATTTTTTCAGTTTACGTGTTGTTTATTTTATTATTTTGATTGAATAAGTGGCAGGTTCATGAGTATGACATATTATATGTTGAATTTGATACAGATTTATTATACGTATACAATAGTTTATCAATGAAATGGTTGATAATTTTATATTAATCGCTTTTGTTTTTGTTTTCACTTTTTAATGGAGTATTTATTGACCTTGTGAATGATTAGTGGATTTCACGTGATCAACATGTTCATGACTTGGAGAATGAGGAATATAAGAGAATGTACTAACAAAAAAATTAATTCAATTATAGTGTGTTTTTTTTTAAATCTCAGGTCGTTAAATAAATGAGAGCTGAATAGGTGTCATGCATCATACCTCCTATGTATAATATTTATTATATCGAGGACAATAATTCATGAATAAAGTGCATGATTCTTCTGTGGTTTTGCATTGGAGTATTTTCTTTATTTGTTTACATATGCAAAAAGCAACCTTGCGGATAATTAGAACGCATGCGTGGTCGATACGTTCGAGAATTTCAAGAATGAGAAAGGTTAGAATGGAGTCGAATGAATGGGAATTAACATAATGAATTACGTTGTAGTGGCAATGCGATCATGTTCTCACTTGACCTTCGAGAGTCGTTAGTGAATTTTTCGCTGGTAAATAAGTATTGGTTTCTTTTTTTTTTTTTGTGGTATCAAGGTTTATATTAAAGCTTCGATGAAAAACAGATGGACTTGATAGAAAACAATGAAAAATTCTTGAATGTTTAGAAATAATTTTTGTTTCTGTTTAATTTTTAGTAAGGAAAAGTTTGGTAAGAATTTTTGTGTGCATCAATGAAATTCTTATCGTTGGGGAAAATCACATCGTTTCTATAATAACACGAGTTGCAATTTATGTACATGAAACGGAAACTGTAAATATTTTTTTGGGTTTAAGGGGTAGTGTAATGTATATATCATTTCTATCAATGTGTTTCAATGATCCGAAAAATAGAATTCAATAAATATGAAGTTTTTTTGAGTGATTAAAGTGGCTCCAGGCATCCAGAATTTTTTTCTTACAACAATTTAAAAATAATTGATTTGATATTGAAATAACTTCTTCACGTATGATGATGACATCTATTCACGTATAAGTCTCTCTTCATTCCAGGAAACGTCTTAACATGTCAAAACTTGAGCGACATATGTCGATAGACTGAGAAAATAGTTAAATAGTTATAGAAAAAATATATTTTCCCTCAAAAATCTCCAGAATAGTTTATTCAATCCACATTAAGCACTTAATAAATTAAAAAAAAAAGTTCCATACTTATAACAACATTTTTTTCCAAAATTATTTTCTTTGTCAAAGCTTTTCAAAACAGAAATATTTTTTTCAAGAGGCTTTTGCATGACGTCAAAATCTTTAATCCATTCATTAGATCTGAAACAATAATCTCATATAGAAATCAATAATTCTTTCAATAAAACCTTGCACAAATTCTACAACGATCTCGTTTACACATATCGAATATTCTTCTATTTATGCCATTTACATTTCCAATAATATTCAAAAATTAGAAATAATATCAAAAACCTGAACAAGAAACTAATAAACTATTTTATGAATTCAATAATTGTTCAATTAAAACGTGAATGCAACATCTTTTTTATGAGATTTTTCGCATCATTTATCTCTCGACAATTTGTAATATTTATTTTAAAGTGTGTGGGTTGCAATTGCAATTAGTTCTTCAATTGGGAAATAAAAAAAAAGCATTCACTCATAACAGAAAATTGAAATCATGTATAAAGCTATATAATTTCTAGATTTCAAACTGTCTGATTTATTATAACTGGACACTTCCACGTCAGTGGGTAGTTTTCATGGTGTTTGCGTGAGAACTGGTCATAACGACGTAACACCTACGCCATATGCGGTAACTTGAATGCGTTCATGTACATTTACGCATATGTCATGGGCACGTTACGCCTCAACTATTTTTAAAATAAACGACTATCCTACACATAAATACGCGTACAAACATGTCACGTAAAAAAAAATATAATTATTTAATCAACAGTAACATTTGTTCAATTACTGCACTGTTTTATTTCTTTTTTATTGATACCGAATTCGTAATTTTCAATCGATCGATTATTTTTTTGTTTCATCTCCCCTTACTGACGACTTTTTTCTGCTTTAATATCATTTTTTCACCATGACCTTCACGACACGCTCGAGTGATTTTTATTCCCCGGATCTTCAATGCGTATCGGTACCCACTCCACTAAAAATACACGCAACAATATTGAAACATTTGTTTATATATAAAGTCTTGAGACCCCCGCAGACGATGATGTTACGCATGAATAAATCGTTCGTTACCCTCCAACATTTAGATTTATTTGTTTCATTCAGGGAAATTGAAAAAGGCTCAAATCTTTCGTGTTTCAAAACATTTTGTATAAAGAGAAGAAAAAAAAAAGTTTATGATAATTAATTTTAACATTAAATTAATTCACTCACTTAACCTTGAACTATGAGATCTAATCAATGAACATTCTAAGATGATTGAGCCATTGGTGCCAAGTGCACGCAAGTTTTTTTTTTCTTTTAATGAATTAACAACACCAAAACTTCCGGTCATTATACTGAGAATGAAGTTTATAACCACGCAGTAGCACACATTTCCCGTAAATGTTAATGTGTCGCATGTCTATATGTAGCCATAATCATGTTCGTATGTATATGAATGTACAAATAAATTTTATATTCCGATATAGGTAGGAATTGAATTGAGTAAAATAAAGATAAATTATATACTTATATACTACGAGTTGTCGCGCGTTATAGCTCGTGCGTTAGCGCTCGAGCACAACGATCACCTGCTTTTACGGTGGAGTGGTGACTTGTAAATCACTCCACCGAAACTCTCAATGTTTTGGATACTCTTGAACTTCGTATTGAAAAAAAAATAGTCGACCAGAAAAAAAAATTGGTGAATAAATGAATGAATGAATGGACAAAATGAAAGATGAAATCAATCAGGATTGAAAGATGCTGCAGAAGAATGAAAAACAATTTAAAACTCGTTGAATAAATATAATAAAAATCAGAAGTTTTACTACAAAAAATTCGCAGGGGTTTTATTTATAGATCTCGTTATGTGTTATTGGCTTGGCTCGTGAGTGCAATGATGCTCTCAATCATTGTTTTACGCTTCAATAACGAGTAATGTGCGCTGTGTGGTCTTTCAAATAAACGCGGTAAATACACTTTAAGTTTGTGAATGCTACTTGGAATATATAAAAAGAAGAAAGAATAAATAAATGATAAATATTTTACAGTCTTTTCGTTATGAATGACGGAATCGATTCCATCTATGAAATGAATAAATAATTCTGTATTTGTTATCCTGAATTGAATGCACTTTTTTTGAATAAATACAATTTACAATCATCGAAAGTTTTGCTATTCTTTTAAGCTGTTAGAAAGTGTGCGTGAGTATTTTCACATGGACATATTTTACCAATATTAAATCTAAGTTCAACATTTAAAAGAAAATTACGTAGAAAATGTGTAATTTACTACTGGTCAATTTAATTGATTATCAATACCGAATATTTATTGAAAATGTCATAAATAAATAATTAAAAACAGTCAAGAAGATTCAATAAATTCATTCAATGAAACAATAGTCATCGCTGATAATCAGATCGTTGTAACATCATGAAAAATTTGACATCAATTTAATTTCATATCAATATCAAAATTCAATTCTTGTCCAAGACTTATGATAAACAATCTTATTTTTTCACCAACAATTATCGCGACAACGAGGAACAGTAAATGAGCCAAACCAGCCCTGGATACAGAATAAAAGTGAACTCGAGATGTCTGGCACGAAACATACACGCATACACACACAATACACACGTATTTTTTTAATTTGTTAGGTTGCACAGGCCCTCACGGCCTTGACATCGAGTTCGCTCCTGTTCGTTCGCCCGTCGACCGAATATTATATTTTCGTAACTCGACTTTCAGTTGCGCACCGAATACACTTCTCATAAGTGAGAACGGGGTGGTGATGCAGGTATATAGTTATGAACTTTGGAATATGAACGAGAGGAAAAGAAATGTGGAACGAAGGCAGCAACTCGCGTTACTCCATAGCCAGACTCCTTTTGTCGGTAAATATATAATGTGTATATACACATATAAAAACATATACATATACATATATATGTTTATTGCGAGTGTTGTACACGCGTGCTGCACGTGCCCGAATCATGCAGACGTGACTCGTGCTCGGGCTCACGTTATACTTCGTTATAATATCGTGTAGGTTTTTTTTATTTTTTCTTTGGACTTTAACACTCACTGGTGAAAAATATTAAACACGATCTGCATTTAAAATTCGAAATTTAATGGGTCAGTTCTTTAGAAATAATTGAAAAAAAAGATAATGTTATGAGATTTTTTGTTTTATTTGTGAAATTATTTTAGTGATATGGAATGCAAAATTTTCGAATGTATTTGCATGAATTTTGATGAAACAATTTCGGAGAAAACTTTCCGGGTAGAGGATTAAATATTATGATACGCGGAAATTACTTTTTTGGGACAGATTGAAATATATTTTCAATGTCATGAAAATTTAGTGGAACTTTCTCAAAATTGCAAAGATGAAAAATAAATTATTTAATGTAGGCTAATGAAATAAATTGTCGATTGAATTTAATGGTTACAAAGACAAATTTTTAATATAATGAAAAGTTTGTGGCCACAGTGAACTTCAAAGTATTGATTAATTTATTGTGAATATACACAACATGATGTGACATATAGTGTTGAAGGTTTCTTCAAAAATGACAGAAAAAAACCCAAAAAAATTAGTACCATTCGAAAAAGAATTTTGTATAAATACCTGCGACTGACCCAGTTACTCAAAAATTACCAGACAGAGAATTTACAAATTATAACTATTCAAATCGATTTTTTTTTCGACTGATTTTTTATGAACTCATCAATAATAAATTGTAGCTTTGAATTCTCAAAACAAGTAGGTCATCACTTTTACTCTATGCAATTCACAATAGATATCCAGCGATTCACATTTTTGCAGTATTGTAGACTTATATTTAAAAAGTTTACAACTTTCAATAAAACAATCGATTAAATACTCAAAAGCAACAAAACGAAATCTCTACATCTATTTATTTATTTATATTGTCGACTGTATTCAATGAATAATTCATAGGAAAAAAGAATAAATGTATTAATAATTTCCTGAAGCCTCGAAAGTAATAAATAAATAGGGACGAAAAGAAAAAATGATAAGAAAGAAAAGGAACAAAAATAACAAATAAAAATACAGATCCACACTGGCGCATTTGAGAAATTTTTCTTCCTTGAACTTTTCAGCCTTGACTTCAATATAACCTCATTGGTTATTTTGTATTATACATATGCATGAATAAATAAATGAATGAAAAAATAAACAAATGTCTGTTTGCAAACGTGTATAGTGAAGTATCTTTATGGCAACCAATAAATTCGTATAATTCCAAATACAAGTTTATATAGCCTATCGCCACTATCAAATTCCATATTCTCAATTTTATATCGTCAAATCCCATACGCACACAACGAACAAAAAAAAATCCATACAGTATTGGTACATCGTATACTCGCATCTCACCGCAACTTTTATTTATTCATTTATCCTGCCTGTTCAAAATAAAATATCGTTAAAGCAGACAATTGTGATACACTCCTTATATGAGAGAGAGAAAACAAAAATACAACCAAATGTTCTCTTTGATGTTAGCTATAAAATACACTCATTCATGCGTTTAAAAAAATTTGTTGCACTTCATCTTTTTCTTTCACAATCTTTCTTCCTCGTGCCCACATAAACTTAGTCGATTTGCTTCAGGTATCGTGTATCGATGTCTTGGGGATACATTTCGTTGTATGTACTCTTTTACGCTACTCATATGCCACTCTGCATCACCATATGGTCCATAAACTCATCCGTATACTTTTTCTTAAAAGAGAGAAAAAAATTGTAAGCTCAAAAAAAAAACAGGAGATGGAATTTGACAAGTAAGTGATTTTCTAGGTAATTTTTATTATATTATGGCCAATAAAATATTTTACTGACAATATTACAGTCATTGAAGCACTTTTAAATATCTATTAGGTAGTGAAAATTGTCCAATGAAACTTTGTTCAAAATTTTACGTGAATTTTCTAAGAGAATGAGAAAAGTTGTGTCACGCGACCGGTAATAATTATATCACAAATGCACGCATATAAATGTAAACTATACAGCCCGAATTGCCAGAACTGAATAAAGATTTCAAAAATAATTTGGAAAGTATGGAATGAATTAAAGCGGAACAACGCAGTGGTGTGCTCGATTCATTTTTGTTCCTATTTATTTATTTGAATGAGCGAAACATGCAAACATAATTTATATTTTTGTTAATAGATGGCATCGATGACTCGCATTACATTTATGAGAAGTTCAGAAATAAACAAAATTTTCGGTTTGTACAGATGTAGTTGAATTCAGGTGCTCAAACCACTCAGGATTAAATTTCTTCGATGGCAGCCTTTAGAAAGGAAATGAAAATTAATGAGAATAATCTTCAGAGCTTTCATCGAGATAATCACAAGAATTTTGTTTTTAATTAATTAACGTAACATCTGAAAACATATTTGAATCATTTCCCTTTGTTTTAAATGTTCTATTTTTCACTCAAGCCTCCATATTTTTCACAGTCTTAATAAATATTTTATCTCTTTCGCTATGTGTAATGAAATAAAAATAAGAACAACGAAATATTCCTACAATCATAAAACCAAAAATGAGAACAAGAAAATTTAAATATTTTTATTTCTTCGTTGCAACGTTTTTAACTAATAATAACACCTTTCACCTTCAAACTCATTTTTTAGAGAGCGCGAAGGTACTTGAGTTGCGATTAACGTTTGAAAGGGAGATCCTGCAGCCGTTTTCAGTAAATGCAAAAGAACAAAAATAAGAAAAAAAAGTGCACTCAATCTCGATTGCCCCATCTTCATTCTCTTATTGCAACTCATCTCTTACCATTTAGTTTTTTTTATGCTTCTCGTTACCTTGAAGCGTATTGCAAGAAAAAAGGCGATAATGAAAGAGTACAACTCACTTAATCATCACTCATGAATTTGGCCCATCAATAATCATCAATTCTTATAGTGTAAAAATTGTTACAAAAATATACATAAAAAATAAAAATTAATCTAAAGAAACTAAAAAATATAAAAACAATTGTGTATAGTAAAAATAGCGAGAATTTATTGCCAGGCTGTATAGGTTACAATGGTTACAAAGTCACTCGGTAAAACCACAACAAATCTTCACTCTTTGCAAGCTCGTGCACAATCATAAAAAGGTAAAAGGTATATATAAGCATTGGCATGCATAACTCGAAACACGCATCGTCTCTTGACCTATACCTATTCCACATACCTTTTTGTTTGCTTTCTCCTCTTCTTCTTTCACGCATTCTTTTACGTCTCATTCGTTTTTTTTTTCCTCTCCTTTATCTATATACTTGCTTCTTCACTCTTTCGTCAAAAATTCTGTGGTACGCGTTGAGTTTTGTTGATGACATGTGGTTGGCGGTCGATGTTGTACCATTCACAAAATAAAATGATTCAAGATCAATGAACCTGTCATACCACGATGGAACAAAGAAATATTATCCATAACATAGTTTATTATCTCTCACATCAATGTAGATATTTATCCATTTGTTTATATATATTTTAGTTCGGTCACTAGTTTTCCTTCCTCTTGCGGTTTACCAAGAAACAATTGACACATTGAAATTTATTGAATCATTTGTTATGATTTTAGAGTGATTGAAGAAACAACTTATTGAATACTTGGAATTATATCAATGGAATGAGAAAATGATCGAATAGAATTTTTCCAAGAAAATTCGAGTTCAATTGGAATTGTATTTGACTATATTTATTTTGTGCGTCATAATTGTGGAACTATAGTCGAATAAATACGAAATGAATCTGGATAGCAAAATTATTTATGAATCAGACAGAAAAAATTATTTATAATTTTTTTTAACTGAAAATTTTTCGTTTATTAAATAATATTACCGAAACAAAACAAAAATACCGAAAGGGAGACGAAATGTATCATAAGATGAAATAAATTCGAGACCATTATGAATTCTCAAATAATCAACAAACTTTTGAATTTTCAAAATTGTCAATCTTCAATCAATCAAACATAATCGTTCACTTATATATTATTATACTTCTCCTCACATAATAAAAGTGTCCGTTATTTTATTGTATCAGGATTCATCCAAAGCGTGGGAACATGTAGAACTGTGTCATATGACAAATGAAAACCGTTGATAAGTAGCCATATGTTTTACACAGTGAAAAAGAATTTTTAAATATTTCTAATCCATCATTATTTGATCGCAAGTGCATATGTATATATATATAGAGAGTGAGGACTGCAAGGGTAATTACTGAACGATGAAATAACCCCCAGCAACGTTCTACAATACGTTTCACCCCCTTCATATACGTAGATACACTTTCTAGATTCCCAGTAAAATTACAACACGAAACGACACAAGAAAAAAAAAAAATACATATGAAATTGCGTGCTAGTCCCCAATCTATATCAGCAATGTAGACAGAAATAACTGAGTGCGTTAATCAAATCGTGGGAAACCTTTTTATTTATATTTTATTAGCATCGATGTATAACTTTAATTGTAAAAGAAATAACCACCGGATATGAAAACCCCATTATCATTGAATGATATTATTACACAAACAATAATGAAGTATTGGAAACAGTAACCGCAAATTCAATTCATGAGAAAAATTTGGACTCCAAATTCTTCGAGTTCATCAAACAGATGTTATACACATATTTTTGAAATTCATTAAATCAGCTGGAAATACAAAAGATCTCTGATAAAAAATCTTGTCTTCCTAACGCAAAAAACCATAATGTAATTTATGAAATAAGGATAAATGTGTCTCTCTTTATATATAACTCCCAACTACTATTTCACAAAGAAACGGAAGTTTTCCAGCGTCCAAAACTACGTGAAAGAATGGCAACGGATGATCTTGTTTTGACATGTACTCAGCTGGTGGTCGAAAACCCTCAGAAAAGCAGTGTACCACAGCACCATCTGTTTCTGTATTTCGTCCCCTTTGCAATCACCATCACCACCACTGCCACTACTACCACCACTGCCACCACTTTTGCACTCTTGCACCCAAATCTATAAATACATACGTATAAATGAGCATATACACGCATCAAGCACCAAGTGATGCTTATTCACACAATAATAATTTTGGCTATTTATAAGAGTACCTGAAAGGTGGAAAAGTGCAGTGGCATCAAAAGAAAATATAGAAACCAAGGATGACAATCATCCTTACTGGACACATGAATATACATCAGAATAACTCCTTCATCTGTAAGAAATAAATGAAAGAAATATAATACATTTGAAAAAGAAAGGGATATGAGGGCGCGTGCCCGCATCACCTGCCCACGCAAAAATCTCCACTGAAAAACATTCACGCGCGGGAGGAAAAACTTATATGAATGCGCAGCTGGTACTTCGTCGCGTCCCTTGAGGTCTTATTCAAATAAGCCAAAAAAGGGGTTATATATACACATATGTGTGTATGTATCTGCATATGTGTATACACATGAGGGTGAACACA
The DNA here is from genome assembly GCA_030523045.1 of Meteorus cinctellus. Classification (NCBI taxonomy): domain Eukaryota; kingdom Metazoa; phylum Arthropoda; class Insecta; order Hymenoptera; family Braconidae; genus Meteorus; species Meteorus cinctellus. The sequence continues at coordinate 361,773 of JAPYZF010000076.1, read as the reverse complement.
TACGGACTTTTAGCAATGGCTAGTGGTTTTGTATACTTATTCTTTGATCGTCGTGGTGGAGGGCGACTGAGAAGTGATTTTACATTTTTTTGAAAAACAGAAAAAAAAAGACGATATATTATAATAAAATAAAATAGAAAGGGTTGGACATATTTTAGATTGAGAGTGTTTGATCTATTATTCCACTCTTGTGACCGTAAAGTGACGCATCTGCTGATCGTTACAGCCAGATTTTATTTTATTTCCTCTTTTTCTTCTTCTTTTTTTTTTCTATGGCCGTTTTTATCCTTTTGCGTATAAAATCGCATACGTCCATCTGCATTGACAGTCGCGCGTTACCGATATATGTATGGGCATGTGCATGCAGTTATGCATCAGGTAAAATTTTTGATATATGTTTGAAAAAAGGGTTCATGTGCGGAAACGCGTGCGCATTGCACCTGGCCACCCCCGCACACTTTCTTTTCGGGGTGGTCTGAGGAAAAATATTATTGATAAATGTGGATATAGAAAAATGGGAAAGGAAGGAATAAAAAAAATATGAGAACAGGAAAGGGAATGAGAGTGACGATATTTTGTGTGTACAGGGATATAGAAGATCTCGTGCAGGGATCATCACTGATAAAGATATATATATATATATATATCAAATATTGATCAAATATTATAGTGTTGATATTACTGGGAGATATTCCTCGAAATAAAAACAAAAGGCAAACGCCGCACGCATCAATAAATATGAAAATTCGTCAGGATGAATTTTAGAACGTCTGGAAGAAGTGAAGCAAAGAGGAAAATTATTACTATCAAAACAATATCACACTGAAAAATTTGAGACATTGATATCGAATGAAATGGAAATTAATAAATTTCAAGCTTCACGTAATTAATAACTTATGGATAGGGGTGAAAAACTATAAAATATTCACAACTATTCTGTAGTCTATTCAGATATAACAGAAATCCATTGATTAAATTTTTCCAGTTTCTCGAACGTGAATCGCAGTATTTTTTTCAACCGAAAAAATGCAGTTATTATTCTAGCTGATATTTATTTTTGTAACCTCCGGAAAAAATCAGATGCTGAAAAATTTTCCTTTTCTATTTACCAATATTGAAAGAAAACATTTCGAATTCAATTTTTGTTAGAAAAGTTGATAGCCTACTTTCTCTTCTTTCTCAAACGAATATTAATTTGAAGAATTTTGTATTACAAATCAGAATTCATTTTGAATTTCCGCTTTGGTGTCTGTACTTCCATAATGCATCATGAATCAGTGGAAATATATATTGGCTATATACATACATGTATAAACAACGAAATCGATGTATGGCCGTGGAATAAAATCCGATGCGTGTGGATATGCAACCACCTGCAGGGGGCAGGTGATGCCGAGTGTAATCAGGACGGGGCGCCAACCTCTGTGTCGTTGTGCACACCACCCTCTTTTTCCTCCCTCTCCATCGTTCCCCTCATCATATCTCCCCTCGCTCTTCCGTTTATGTGTATGTACCGGACGTGTGTTTCTCTCTGTTTTCTGTTACCCGGCCTTGCAACTAAATTTTTGGACCTAAGCACACGAGCCAACATATATTTATCATTTACATGAATAACACACGTTTCAACCTGCAACTTTGCTTTGCATACAGACGAGAATTAACTACGAAAATCAGCATCACCACTGATTTCTTTAAATCACCTGAATGTAATTGCTCAATCTGTATCAATTTCACAATTCTCCATAATTATAATCATCTTTGCTTAATGTAATTGAGAAAAAAACACCCCTAAAAATTCCTTGTTTTCATAATAATCTTGTCGAATAAGATCACAAAATTCATGTTCGTATCAAGAATAACTCGATCGCTATAACGAAAACTATGGAAATATTCTTTTAATCTGAAGACAAAGAGATGATAAGAGGAAAATTATCATCAGCAATCGTAAGTTCAGTGTATGCATGCACATACACATAAAGATTGTTTAAAAACCCGCAAAACACGAACACGAATTTCTTTTCCGAGAAGCAACGTCTAAATATAAATATATGTGAGCGTGTGCATGTGTGTGTATATGTAATTGCAGAGTGCAAGGTGTGGTGAAATAAAATTGACGACATTGGTATACGGACCATTATATAAAATAAAAGAAAAATTTAATAACATGAAAGGGAAACGAATAATGAAGAACAAAAAAATGAAGATGGAGTCAATAAGAAGATGGCGGGGGAAAGAAAAGAAAAAAAGGTAACTCATGTTGCCAAGCCGTTAACTCTGGTGTAGGCTAATAGGTGCACCAGCGGGACCCGCATAATGAAAATGAAGAAATAGAATCAACGAGAAGGTGAATCGCCTTGAAAATGACAGTACTAACCCAGTGAGAGTGACAAAGAAACGGTTGTATTGCAACAGTGTGCACAAATGCATATATATTTATATATCACACACATATATTCTTATACACGCGACACGCGACATTCACCTTGGTCTTTTATTTCCCCGCGTATGCATGACCGGTCTAGCAGAGTGTCTAGGTCCAGTCTGGTTGTATTTCCGACGGGTGTGCTTCAAGGATTTTCCACTTCTTTCATACTTTATACATCTTCATCCAATCTAGAAATTATCTTTTTACATCGGCATTCAATTTTTCTTACTTCCTGCTTTATACCGTGCCGATTAATTGATTAGCAATAATAACCTCAGTAATTCATTTCGTATAACGAAGGTAATTTCAAGGTCCATGCACGACAATCAATTAAGTGCACTTATTCTACATGATTTCAATGGACTCGTTTTAACGCATTGGATGATTTTTATCTTACTGCCAATGGAAAAATAGTGATCGTTGCATACATCGTCTGCATTCTCAACTTCACCTTCATCTTCAAGACTATGTGGGTATAGGGGCTCATCGTATGGGACATCTCGATGTGAGCTTGAGCCTGGTGGGCCGTGAGGAGTCAACTCCGGCAGGTGCTTCACTCTCCCGTACAGTGTTTCGCGGCCGCGGTGTTGGCCACGTCTTTCCTCTCTTTATTCTTTATACGTATATATTTACCAAACGACGACGCACCGCCACCAACTTAAAAGAGTCTCATGCAACCAAAAGAAGTGCCCATACATCTGCTCTTGGTGAACGCGTCGTTGCCAAGCTCTGACGTTGTCGGCCGTTCGCCCCACTACGTCGCTTGGACTTCAATCTGCACCCCACTACCCCATCGTCGGGCCCAGTGGCTCGTTTCGTGTAGCGCGCAGGGCCCAAGCGAGAGCGCGTAGTGGGAGACGGCGAGCTCTGAGCCACGCGCCAACAATCCCCACTTCCATCCATGCTACGCGCTATATCCATCTGACTTGTATATATACATAAACGCTCCCGCGTCTTTCTCCTCGCACTTACGTCGCGTGTCCGATGTCTTAGTCCACATAGTGTGATCGCCTCATAACGGGTGATTTCTAATTTTTTACATGGGCTTCACGTATTTTGGCAGACGAAATTGGAATGTGATAATCCTTTTAATTAATTGAATTGGAATTAGTTAAAATTGTCGATAACACAAAAGAAGTCTAACGACAAATAAAGTTTTTATTGATACAAATCTTTGAATACATTTTAATTTGTTTATATACTTATTACGGTAATCAATAAATGGAAATGTTATCTGAATTGTTCGAGATTCATAACAATATAAAGAATTCTGTAATATCGAAACATATGAAGGATGAATAGAGTCAAAATATGGGATGAAGTAACGTGAACCATCAACAGATGATCTGATTTTGAGCAGTTAATTAGTTAATATAGAATCATCAGCAAAGTTCTTTAGCAAAATAACCAAAACATTGGGAAATCAGTTTATTAAAGTATTAAATTCTGATGAAAGTCACGATAGGAACTTTAGGGTGGACATAAGATTCATAAGCTCCGTGTAAGCCAACACATTCGTCTTTTTATATATAAAAACATACACAAGCACCCGCGTCTTTCTCTTCACGCTTTAGTCGCGTGTCAAACGTCTACATAGAGCGTGTGCGTGTTCCAACATAGTGACGGCGACCCCTTCGATGCAAGAGACGTCTGTGATGATAAGAAATACAATTTTCTAAAACTACCCGGATAATCGGATTAACTTTTTATATTTACTTATCGTTTTATCAATATCGACCCATGTCAAATGTTTGTTCTCTCTTTTTGATAAATAAAAAAAAAATTTAATACTCGATACACATATATACAGAGTTTTTTTTTTTGTAACAAATAAGAAATATATAAAATTTATTCTCTTTTACCCTCCTATTTTTCTTGTATGGTTCGGATAACGACTTCTTACAGAAATACTGAGAGAACTAAAGCTATTTCATCTTTTTTTCTTCTTTCCCTCCTACTGTTAGTCACCTTTTCATCTGTTGAATTGTCGAAAATTTTGGACAATGCTGCAAACATACAATAGCACCCTCACTCCCCCGCATTACATATATTATTTGCTGTGTATTATATTCGCGCGTTCAACGTGCGGTCGTTTGGTCTTATAATTCGTCCCCTTGAACGTTCATGTGTATGATATATATATAAGAAACGTTCATCCGTCATGAACGAGCAAGGTTATTATTTGCATTGATGAAGAACAATCTCATTGGATGAAGGAGAAAAAATAATGGTAAAAAATTTCAACCAAGAAATATTTGATTGTCGGTAGTATATATATTTTTTTTGGGTGTATACAGTACAAGCACTGAGGAGCAAGTTTCTCTCGTCTTTTACCCGCATTTATGAACATAAACTTTTTTTTGGTCATTCGTTTCTTCTCACTCTGTTGAATCCTTCTACGTAGTAGCAAGGCAGACCGCGTGTTTGAAGCAACGAGTGAGTTATAGTCGAGGAAGTTCACCCCGAATACGTGCGGATATGCACGCACGTCGCGACGTTGATACATCGGCGTGTGCCGGACGCAGGACGTATAAATGTAGAGGAGACCAAGCCACCATGGCATACTTAAGCAATCGCTACACTTTTCCATGCCCTTAACATGCTGTTTTTATTTGATTTTAGCAGTTAGTGGTATTATTATGACCCACATGTTGGGTGTTGTTTTAAGTTGAACTATTTGAAGAAATGGAACAGCTCATGATGCAATTTTTAGGTGCTGGACATAAAGTTACGAATATGTGAAACACTTATGATAAACTGCCATGAAATCACAGCCAGATATGCGACATTTTTAAAGAATTGACAGTAATAATGCAAAATCAATAAGGAAAAAATTTTATAATTTGTCAATGATAGAAAGAAGATGAAATGAAATAAATTGTTTTCCTGAAAAACTTGTCTTTAGAAGGTCTAACTTTTAACTCGAGATTCAAAGAAACATTTTTATGTGGTGCTACGTTAAATTATTGTATTTTTTGCTGTCGATTTTATAAACTTCTGTACGTATGTACATGAAACACAGTCACTGAATAGCGTTTAAAATACCACTGAACATTCACTTGACCCAACTTTCCACAGGAAATCTGTTTTTTATTGATACTTTTGTAAGCGGAGGGATCAATGTACAACATTTGTGCAATAAACTTTCATTACGGTTTTCGAAGAAGTAAAAATCCGAATATCCAAGCAATAATATCATGCCCCATCAACTCCATCTGGCTCTTCATCTTCCCCAATGTATAACAAAAATACAACATCAGTTCTGCTTCAAAATTCATGTCACATACGACATGAAACACCAACGGTATATGACGCCTCTTTTGTTCTTTCTTTTTCTTTTCTACATTGACAAGGACACACATGCACCAATAATGAACATTATCACAACAGGAAAAGAAAACTCATTCAACAATAACCACATTTTTATAATGTAACAAATTCTAGGGTTTAACAAATATCTGATGGTCATCTACAAATTTAGTTCTTTCAAAAAAATTTATAATTTTCTATTTTTCATAATTTCCTATCTCTCCCTCTGTCCATCAATTTCCATTCTATCATTTCACTTGATGAATTTCCCCGACCAAAAATTATAAATAAAATATAAAAATTCAATTGTAACAAATTATTTCTATCTTCAATCTATCTATATTTACCTCAAGAAATACAAACTCGTATAAATATAACACCACCATCATCCCTCTTGCAAAATACATCGTAAACATGCATTGTAACTAACCGCAAAAACCGTACATTTCTAAGAACACATATCCATCCATATACAAAACTAATACTTGTATATAAACATTTCCACTTGTGTATCCATATCGTAGTAATGTTGAACTGGCGGGAAAATACTTATGACGCCAAGTTTCACGTTAATGAATCGTGGCTCGCGCCACAACATATCGACATTAGTATTATGCACATAGTCTACACAAATACATCTATAGCAATGTATATATATAAAGTTGAGTATGTTACTCACGTATACGCCCCATCGAAACGGCAGCTGCAGCTGCTGGGACCCCGTGCCACGCGCGCTCTCCTCATATTCACATACACAAACATTTTTACACACTCTGGATCCTTCTCTCCTGCAGGATATTGCATTTTGGGCAGGTTAGGTTCCACGATGGCTCTCTCCCTCTCTCTCCCTTCTCGTTTACTTATACTTTTATATATTTTCACACATATGTTGGTATATATATTTATTTGTACGTGTATGTGCGTGTCATATACCTTTGGGTTTTACTGGGGCCCTGAAGGACCACCGGACTCGTCACCTGTACTACCTTTTGCCAAATACACTTTGGGACAGCCATTGCATCGACACCTCGTTCTATCTCTCTTTTGCTGTTTCTCCCTTCCTTATATTTTTATTTTTTTTCCCCCTCTTTTTTTCATTGTAATACGCATGTGTTTGCAATGTGAACATAAACTTATACGCGCCACTCTCTCATTTGTTCACAATCGATTGCACCGATTTTTGTGGATGCAATGGGCCATGTGCGTCGTATGCATACACTTGCTGCAGTTTCACTCATGTGGCGCGCGAGCGCGAACTCGTCTGGAAGATCGTTAAGACCTGATATAAAAGTTGCTGAGATTTCGGAACGTCATCATCCGCCTTGCGATTGCTGAAACATCAATAAGGATGTGTGTATGAGGATGTTAATGAGCAGAATGAAGAAAAGTTGTTCTGGATTTATATTTTTCACGGATGAATACGCACCTGCCATGCTTTTCGTATTATGTTGCATCATATATTGGTAGATATATTTGTAAATATATATATATTGTGAATGAAAGACGCAAATTAATGGGGAGAAAAAAAAACAGGAGGATATTTGATGATGGAAAGTCGAATATAATTCGTCATAATTTCTTAAACGTATGTGATTTAATTGGTTTTAATTTAAATTTTAATGAATGAAAGGTGTTTCATATTTATTGCCACTTCTTTTTGGCTTTTGAAATGAGTTGTAGATTCAGAATGTTTTCATATATTTATATAAACATTTTAATTCAAAAATTACTCAATGTTTGTTTAGATTTTATTTTCCAATTGGAATATATTTGATGCGTATATATGAAAAGAGAATAACATCACGAATTTTAGTTTTATTTTGGATTGTCTCAATGAATGACAAGTTCAGACAGCGTACGATAAATTGGATTATTTAGACTTTCTATGTTTGAAAGAAATAGTTTTCGTTCAATAATTTAACGTCTGAGAAATTACCAACAAATAGCTCACGATAAAAATTATTCGATTATCTATTATTATCAAATGAAAGTTAATTGGTACGTGAAATGTTCTCTTATGACGCACTAATAGTAAGTTTTTTTATTGATGAAACTATGAAATAATCTATCTTATCATTTATAACTGCCCTGGTTGAATAATAACACATTGATGTGTATTAATATATAACACTATAATTTTCAGTGCATTTTGCCAAATTGTAGATTTCCATTTTTCCCAATATTTGCATAACCGCATAATAAATGTCACGATATTTTTTGTGGACTTGAATATATTGGGGGAATGAACTGAAGTTTATTTCGAAACTTCGACCAAATAAATTGAGTCATTATAAAGCTCCGTTACTTAAATTGAATATTCTGCGTTCTTATTCGTTGTTTTTACATCACAACCGTACACTTCGATTGTACTTTTTTTCTCTCATATGATAAAGTATAAATATTTTAAAAAACGTTCAACTACTCTGTGTAAAAAATCATGGAAAAAACAATTTTTACCTTCTTTAAAAATTTAACTTCTCATTTATTCATTTCACTTATTAAGATCAAAAAAAAAACACACAAAGCGAATAATAGCGTGGTGTAACTTGTATCAACAAAATACATTTTGTATAAGTCACTTCCACAAATTGGAGATTTAAATAAATAAAATATATCAGAATGGACAAAAAATTCCATAAAATAATTGTATGGGAAATGAGTCGTTTCCATAATCCAAATCAACATGATTTCCATGAGCGTTTATTTACCCCATTTACATTATTCACAAAGAGTGAACTCACATACATGTATGAAACTGCAAAATGATAACAAAATATCTCAATATGATTTATTCATCCCTACAATTTAATTCGTGGAAAATTTCAACGACATTTGTAGCATATAATTTAGTAATGTGTTATTCGAAATACAAAATGCAGAACTTGTCACGATTATTGGCAATTGACTACATACACGCATGAATATGAAAATAAAAGACATATAATAGAGATAAAAGACGGTTTAGGCTGTAACAAACAGTCACACACATATCTGAACTCACCTTTCGACTCATTTAGTGGCAGCTGCATTCTCTTGGCCATCCACTGATGTGTATGTGTAATTGGTAGCTTGAGAGAACCCGCATCTCTTACGACGGGGTGCGTTTGCGCCAACCTGCAAAATGAATGTACTCAGGTACGCGCGTGGCATTGTGAAGAAAATTTTTTAATATTGCGAATGGAAATACATAAGATATGTGTAGATACTTATTAAAAAAAGTTTTGGTCGTTCAATCTTCAATAATTTCTGTATATCAACTTTTCCAATGAAGCGATTACAACTTCAAAGAAGGAAAAACCACTTTAAGATTATTTTCACTATTTTTATTTACTTTTTTGTTCAGGTTTATTTTTGTGAAGCGTTATTGAGTGCGATTCTTTCCACCTGCCGTAAACTCTTCGACCTCCCTTCGTCCAACTTCATTCCTCGAACATATTTTATTTTTTATTCTTTATTTATTTTCATTTTTTTCATTTCTCAATCCCACATTTTCCATTCTCTCGCGTGTCTGATTCAAAGTGAATGTATATCTTTATGAATGTACATGCGTAAAAGATTGTAGAATACATGACACGAGTGCGTGTAATGTACACGAATCACCTGATTTTAAATAATGCCGAGAGTTTATCCATTCAATGTAGGTATTTATATATAAATAACTGGCCTTCAATTATTTTTTCCATTCCTCATGTTTGAAGAATCTGAAAAAATGAAAAAAGACAATCATTGCAGGACAAAGAATAAGTTTGAATAAACTGCAGGAGAAAATTTTCAGAATGAATAAAAATACATACGAAATGGGATCACACAGGAGCAATGGGAGATCAGTTTTGAAGAAGAACGGTGGAAAAATTACAGTGAAAGCCACAACTTCAGTGTGTATGAAAGTATAAACATTTTTGTACAGTGTGAAATGTGAAAAGAGTGAATGTGTATGTGTGTTTGCCGCATGAAATTCCAACGGTGGCGATCATTAACGACCAAAAAGTATCAAGTAAAGGTAAAATACGACACTCTATATCACTATATATGTGAATGTTATATATATATATATATCCTTGCTCATTCAAGCTCTCATAGGGCGGAGAAGTGGAGCTGATGGTAAAAGAAATGGAAAGGTAAAGGGAAAAAAAAAGAGATTTCAGAGATAGGCACTCGCGAAAGAGTCTTATAGGTATGCAGTTGCATTAAATCGTTGAAGCCGGTGCTTTTGCTCTCCTTTTATGCTTTTTTTTTCTCTATTATTTATTTCCTTTCTTCTTTTTTTTCTTTCACTATATGCACCCGTTGGGATCGTTAATTACCCATGGACCCAATCATAATTATCCCCTGGCGAGTTAATAAGTCAAAACGATTACGGAATTACGAAGAGTGAGATCGACGCGCACGCTCCTGCACGACCCCAATCAAAGATAAAAGACCGCGCGCACGAACATTTTGTCCTTCGTCATTGGGCTTTTTATCTTTCAATGGAATATATATTTATTGCATTGGTTTTAATGTATACTTTGGACACATTCAACCGGAATTTTCTCCACTTCAGGGTCAGTTTTTCTTTCATATTCCACAAATGGTTATCACTCATAGTATTTTATTGTGTAGAAAATTTATATAATAATGGATTGGAAAATTAATTTTTTTATTTTTCTGAGAGTTAATTTATCTCACTTTGAATTTTTGCTTCTTTTTTCAAAATCTCAGATGTACAACAGTCTCATACATCTCATTAAGATTTTGTTTAAAGTCAAAAGAAGAATCATTTAAAAATGATTTAATTTTACATCAGAGAGCTTTTTATTTGCGATTCTTGTATTGAAACAAATTTCCTACACGTTATGCTTTCAGTCTTGTAAATATCAACGAATGATTGAACAAACCGTCTTACAGACAAGATTATCAATAACCACTAGAGAAATTGTATTTTTGCCTTTCCAATTCAATTATTCAACCTTACAATTCCTTTTTTCTCTCCTTATTAAAGTGCATTTTTTCCTGACACAGATTACCGATTCTTTCATATTTATTTAATCTCATTAGATGGGCGTGTCAAGCTCCATTAACTTCATTCGGAGGTTTATTAATGTACCAATTACATGTATCTGAATGGAGATATTGATATTCATGGGAGGGTGTAATATTTAAATAATAAATCCAAACATTTACTGCTACCCTTTATTTTTTCAATCTTCTTTATCTTTTTTTTTTCTCATTCGATCGTTATCGCTGAAATGTACGTACATATACGAGTGAATTTAGGAAATGTTCGAACGCGCGTCGACTCGAAAGTCGGCACGCGGCGAACCGGTCGTATAATTGGTCGAAATTCTATTCTAATCGCCTGCAAATACCACAAAATCTTTTTCAAGTTTCTTTCTATTTCTACTCCTTTTTTTTCTCCTTATTCTTCTTCTCTGCTTCATCATTCTCATCATCGCCGAAATGGCCCCAACACAAAATTAAACTTGTTCGAATTGATAACTCAGTTCTCGGGTGGTCCACATCTGGCGACAACTCGAAAGAAATCACGTTAAGCCCAAAAACATTCAAAAAATGGACCAAAAAAAAAGTAACGATACAAAATAAACGAAAGGAAGGAAACAAAATGTTGAGCAGAAAAAAAGGAGAATATAAGAATATATTTGAAAAAATACATTAAACAACTTCCGCTGCATGAAAACCAGATCTGTTTCACGCCCACGGCCTGCATCATTAATTCATTTTGAATATCCCAAACACAGCAGAGAGCTGGCAATTGATGAAAGCAGAAATGAATAAATAACAACATCAATAATGACAACAATAAACTCAAAGTAAAATATAAATATTCGAATCCGACATAAAATTTATCGGCAATTGTATGCGAATGGTTCATTAATTCTATCAAAAGAAATCTCAAATAAGAGTAATGAGCATCATCAACAATAATTTATCTTATTTTTAATACAGAATAAAAATAACAATAAGAGGAAAATGTTTTTATGATAAATCAATCAGTTGGTATATAAAACCATTACGAAAGATAATATCATTTATATACACACATGTATATATAATATAAAATAACTTCATCCTGTTGATGACTGTGTTTTGTGACACACGAAAATTATTTTATGGCATATTAGTTTGCATTTCGCAAACAGGATTTATTGTGAAATGCGCGCCACATCGAAACACCATATCGTATGTGTAGAGTGCAAGTGAGGAGAAGAAGAATTGCATTCAAACAATAAATAAATAAAATGTTATTAAGACAAGAAAAATCACATTAGCTTTATCGCAAGCACTTCATTATACAAAAATATTCACCTTTCACCTCATTCGCGGACTGCAATTTCTTCATCCATGAGGTCGAGGTCATTGCAGAATTCAATTGTCCTTGACCCACCTGGACCTTGACATCACGCATGACTCTTCTCAAGACTCACTCACGTCTCACTATTTTTATATTAATTTAATCAAACAGCATTTGCATGTTTGCGTCACGCCCACTGACAATTTATCTGCAATAAAAAAAAAGAGGAAAATGAAATAAAAATCTGAATATACAAACAAAATATGTCGTCCGGAAGAGAAGGAAGGAAGAATTGAGATGATTTATGTACACAAATTATGACCAAGAAATTAAACATTTTAATTGTTGGGAATATGCGAATGAAAGACAAAATGTTGGTGTAATTTTTGTGTGTTGACAGAAAATTGAAAAAGCAAAATGAGAATATAAAATTGTGCAGGTTGACGCGTGTGAGTAAAATAGAAAGAAATGAATACAATTTAATCCCGCCCATGAAGTTCTTCACAATACACACAGGTAGGTAATTAAAGTTATCTTGGATACTTGAGATTTCTTCGTTTGCCGCCAAAGAACTATCCTCTTTCACGCGGTATGTTTAGATAACCGCAACATTTTAAAATCACTAAATTCCCCCATTCTTTCATTATTTTATTTTTATTTCTATTTTTATTTATTTTGCTGTTTCGAGAAAAAAAATGGCTAAAGAGTAAATCACAGTTTCATTTATCAGTCATTGTTTCAGGAAGTCATAAAAACCGCAATGCAAATAATATCTCAATTTAACAAGGAACTTCTCTGTGAATTGTTGTTTTTTTTATACAACACGCAATTTCATTTTATTGATATATAAAACCTTTGCACACAAAACATTGGGAGAATAATATTGATTGAAGAATATCTATTCGTGGAAACAAAATTGTGATTGCATTTTTTCTCATATGGTGAAAGGTTTAGTATAAATATAAAAATTTCATTTCTTATAAGATTTAATTTTTTCTTCAATTCTTATCAAACATTAAATGTTTATTCCCTAAACATTAATCATAATTCCTGTTTAGTTTACAACTCATAATGGCATGTGAATGCTTAACAATTATATGAAGATCTTGAAAAATCATAAAAAAAAAAGAACAGAAAAATCGATACAAAATTTAAAAAATCAGTCGAATTAATTTCATTCTACATCAAATTTTTCTCCACTTCAATAATTTCCAAGATTATTTGCTCTCACCTTTGCGAAAAATTAAATTCTTCACTATCCACCTACACATAAATATATATTCATTCATTTCTCCACATTTTTTTATTTCCCCGTAAACTTTTATTCACCATATAAATATGTGTTCATCAAAGAATGTTGGCCGGAGGACGCAACGCACAACGATCGATAGAATACACTTACAAACATATATAAATAATCTTTTTCACTGTCTCACGGCAAGTTTATTCCCGATAAGCGTGTTTATTATAAATGGTGCATCACCTCTGGCAATGAATAGGCTCGTTGTCGGTGTGAATAAATCCACAGTACGACTATCTCAATATACATTTACATTTACAATATATATACATATATATATATATTTATCTTACGAAATAGGTTCTTTAACAAGTTCATGGTTGAATGCGATAAAAAACAGTATTAAAGTATAAAAAAAATTTATATATTTATAAAAAGAAAGGATTTAAATATTTTCCCGACATAGAGCGACAAATATTTTTTATTTATGCATTTCTCTTTCTTCTTCTGAGTATTTTAACACCTCTATTATACATAGGTATATTTTTTTTAAATATTCTCTCGAGAATTTTTGGAAGATTCACTCATGCGTTGTACATTCGCTTTTGTCGTTGATTCCGAGGATTTATTTTCGAGACACAACGAAACTTGTTCGCTCTCTATAACCATATATCGCATATAAACGAATATACCCATACAATATACGCAGGATCATTCTGCTTTATTCTCGGAGACCCTTTTTCTCGCACTCACTCTCTCTCTGTCTTGCTCATTCATTTTTGTTTGTCTCTTTTATCGTGAATGCATGAAAAATGACTTTGAGACTTTTATCGTAATTGTTCGTGTGAATACCAAGAGCGAAAGCAAAATGTTCTTTTCTATTTCTATTCTTTTCTCTATTTCTTTTTTCTTTCTTCAAATATCACTGACAAATTAATACACACCATGATGGTATTTTATTATATTATTTATCATTGGTTATGATGAAAATGAGGCAAATTTAGATATGGAATAATGATACGAAATGATGACTATTGAATTTATTATTATATTTATAAATATCTATTGAGTGGCAGATGAAGAGGATTCTCCATTAATTTGCAGACACTCACAAGGTGAAGATGCTTTTGAGATACCTCCAATGTATGCACATTAAATGCAACTGCGAGTGGAATGCATTAATAATTAATCAATACGTGATTGGTTATGTACACAAGGGGATACAGGATTCGACAGGCCATCAAGTTCGGGGAAGTTGTCAGTGGAACAGACCCTTGAAAGTATACGAAAGATACAGAGAGGATACACGTCAAGTTCGACAAGGTCGTACGTGATTGTGTGTATAGGAGAGTTATAGCGTGCGTGTATAATTTTTTTTATTGTGCTTTTAAATTTTTACGTGTATTAAATTCTTAATTTATATACAGTGATGTTTTCAGGTGATGGTAAAAGCAAATTCATATTCAGTGTGATAAAGTCAACATGTTTTTAAAGTAGTCAATTGATTGTTTTAATTAATTTAGTTGGGAAAATAAAAAATAAATTGACTCTGCGTGAAGATATGAGAAGACTTTGAGGTGTCATATATGTTTGTGTTTGTAATTTTTATACTCCTATGCCACTCACTGTCTGATGTATAAAGAAAAACAAATATATTTATATCGTAGATAAATAATGGTACAATTTTACGATTTATTGTATTTGTAACATTATTCCCTTTGTAACATACAATTGCACATCATTAAATGTTACCCAATATTTTTCAAAGTCAAATTAATGTTTATAATTAAAAGAAACTTCTAAACATTTTCTTGCAAGACTTAAGCTAAATATAAATCAGCGTAAAGATATTACAAAAATGTTAAACATAATTTTGCATGTTGTAATAAAATAGAATAAAAAATAATAAGCAACAAATCCATTGTCAGAGCGTTTCACATACAAATTTGTATTGTGTTAAACCTGTCAGGGGGCAGTGAAATAAAAAAAGAATAATATCCGACAGCGATATATGTGTATATGTGCGTCGGACACCCTAAAAGTCATATAACGTATGGTACTCCACTCCACATGGCTCTCCTGCGATCGATCCAGTGGTGGTATGTAAAGTAGACATTTATATATGAATATAGGTGTACACCTAGCAAATATGTACATATATATACATAAATGAAATTGCTGTTGCTGTGCTCTCTGTTCTCTCCCCACAGTTTAGCACGATATGTGTAAAGACATTCGCGCCCTATGTATATTTTATACATACACATTTATATGTATATGCAAACATATATGGTAGCTATATACGAAATGGAATACATTTAACCTGTTCAACGCAACAGATGCGAGTCGGTGACACGAGGACATGTGGAAATCGATAATTTGGGGTGAACTTGGAGAATATGTGAGGTGTGTGATGCAACAGGTACAAACAATAATTTAAACAACTGCGGATTTTTTTTTTCTTTCACAAATTCTCGATTAATTTTTAGGTTAGAAGTATTGCGTGAGTATTTGGGTTGATCATTATTAATAGTTTGATTTTTATTTTTCCAGTTTAATTGAAAATTAGAAATTGTGGAGCATTCGATGTTAATTGTTCCTGATGAGATTTCAAATATTTTGGTTGCATAGTTTTTATGTAGAGGAATAAAAAGACGGTTGAGGAAGAGCTTTTTAATTTACAAAATTTCCAAAGAATAATTAAAAAGATTATACAGTGATATTCCAAGTATTACTACAAAAACTAATTGATTATCAAAATATTACTTATATTTACTAAGCAAATTAATGTTCACTGCTTTCTCCCTACTCAACCCTTCTCCCCAAGATATCCTAATCCAAATTAATCCATAAATTGCGTCTTTTTTTCTGTAAATTACCAGAATATTTACACATATTTTTTCTTCTTCACGTAATGTAACAACATTCACGAAATTTACTTTTTTTTTTGGTCCAGTACATTTATACAAGTTAATTAAAACAGACGTATGGAGTGTTTTGTGAATATTCATTTCAACATCTCCACTGTATATGTTCTGTTTTCGCGAGAGATAAAAAGAAAAGTAATGAATAAAAAAAAATAAATGGAATTAAAAATAAAAATTGAATAATTATCTACATATATGAAGCACTTTCTCTTCGAGGACACGCGCAAAATGTAGCATTTGGTACACACTCGACGATCAATGAGAATCCATTTCGAAGTTGTTGCGGTAAAGGTACCATTGCCGACAATGTATACGTGATCCGGTTACAAAGTATCCATACACTGACTTGGTTCGGACTGAAGCAGGTTTTCAACACGAAAAGAAATACCAGAATATTTATATATATGCGCACACTCTTGACCATATATAGAAAAGTTAAAGGAACAATAAAGATGTAGATCTTCACTTGTGTATTTTTTCGTCCCGCGTATTAAGACAGGCCAATTTATTACGGAAATCCCGTGAGTCATAACTCATCATGTAACATATGAAAACTATGAAAATATAGTCTTTTTTTATTCGTTACAATCTGCTCTATAATTTTGTTTATATACGTCTATAACCTTCGAAACACCCATTAGCTGTAAAAAGGCTCGAAACGACGAAAAAATTGAATATCCGAATTTTTACGACAAAAATGTTTATACGAATGAAAATAACGAGTTTAGATTTATCTGAAATCATCAATTTATTATTTATTTTCAGTTCCCATGAGGGAGATATATATGGTGAGTAGAATTTTAGGCCACAGCCCTATGGCTTGTTCATCGAAATGATCGACGTTCGACTGAACAAAACCACCCCATTAAGATTCTAATCTCCATGATCACGAATCGCGAATGGTTACACGGAGATATATGCGGCGCGTTTCGACGCGTGGCCCGGGGGCCAGTGCGTGTGCTAGTTGCGTGTGCCCTTTCATGTATATACTTTCCTTCTCCTTCCTCTTCTTCTTCTTCATCATCATCTTCACAGTTTTATTTATTTTTTTGTTATTCTCATCTGCTTTCTTATTCTGGTTCGCCCCCGCTTCTCTCTCACCGCGCTACCACGTTTTTGATTCACCATCCAACTCCAAAATAACCCCCAGCACTAATATCAAAAGTAGAAAGATATAAATTTTCAAACGGAAGTTTAAACTCGATCGAAAATCAAAGCATCGTTTTATCTCACCACTTGAAATAATGGTAATTAATTCCCTCATGTATTTAATTGCCAGCGCAGAGTATATAGAGCTCCTCAATTTTTATTTCTCCCTTTTTTTATTATATTTATTTTTTATTTATGCTCCACTCTTATTTAAATTGCCAAAGCGATTGTAATTATGGTATTAATTATAGCGTGCTGTTAAGTCAGCAATTATCAAAAGTGAAATTAATGTATTGGCTATAAAGCAAATCATCGAGATGAAAAAATATAAAAAAATTTGTATTATCGACTTATGTGTGCGAGAATATCAAATGAAATGGTTCAAGTTTTAATATTAAGAGAGCGGAATTAAATTTCTCAGTAGAGCAAGATGAAATGTTCGAAGAAGACATAAAAATTATGTGTCTTTTTTCAATATTTCTTATCTATCTCTTTCGTTCTTTTGTTTCATTGTTTTATTATATAAATAAATTTTCTAGGGATGTCATAACCAATTGATTGAGAAATTTTCAGTAAAGAAATTTTTGCAAATTACGCATGTAAAAGATTAGAAAAATACTTTGAGATAGCAGAAAAAATATAAAAAAATGAAGCTACAAACGTTATTCTGCGCTAGAATATTTGTGAAACATCAAATATTCGAAGAAAAAATGTGAAAGCCCAGTCCAACGATAACGACAACAATTGCAAGTAATTTCATGCGAGAGACATCTTAACCGAATTCCTTATTTTGGAATTATACAATTGCCTCCATTGTAAAAAATATAATTCAGAGAAAAATGGTAAAAAAAAAAGTTTGACAATGTGAAATATTTCAGATCACATTCGCTAGTTATGTCCATTTCTTTCGAACTGACCCAGTTCTCTCACACCTGAAGTTCATCAACTACCATTGAGAAATCCTCTTTTCAGAGTAACAGCCGGTGACCTGGCGTCATCAATGCCTAACAAAAAAAAAGAGTTTGACTATTGCTCAAACGAGTTTACTTTTATTCTCAAGCAAATCAGTACATCATCGTCGATTTTAGAAATCCGAAAAACTGCATAAAATCTCAACAGTTATTGATAAATCCATAGGTAACAAAATTACTACACTCCATAATTTCACTGTTTTCTTCCTCAATTTTTTTGATATTCTCAATCATTCCAATACCATTCTTCAAGCATCTAAAAAATTTGAAACTCTCAAATAGTCTTACAAATCTCCAAACATCACAAAAACTTGTTCAAATTCGCAACCTTTCGTATAATACTCAGAGAAAAAATAAAAATTCTACAACAGACAAAAACATTTCTACAACTTTTGTGAATTGGATTGGCGCCACAGGGTGACGTGTTGTAACTAACTGTAACCGCAGGTCAAGGAGTTGTTGTGTATTTATTGAGAGAGAGAGAGAAAAAGGCAAAGAAGAAGGATTTGAACCGCTTTTCTCAGTATAGAAGTGCTCGCGTCAATTTCTAAAAGCACTTCACGAACAAAATCCTGCAAGAGTTATTATGCAGGTTAGAATTAGTAAATACCTACAGTGACGATCAGAATGACCGAGAGACCCCTGTGGCTGTAAATGCAAAGCGATTAGAGCCGAAAGAAATTGAAAAGTGAATAAATGACGAAGAGAGAAGCTGCACGAGAAAAAAAAGGGGGAAAAAAAAGCAGGAAGTACGATAGGTTGCTTACTGCGTTAGAGTGTATACTGTTGTTAATAGCACTTGCACCCCATTGTGTGGGGCGACGCATCATAAACTGTCAGTATATCTGTTTTAAACCGTAAATGTCCACCACCTGGGGGCTCTTGAAGAGACAAGTGCATCGCATAGAATATTGGGGTTGAAGAGATGATGTTTATAAATATTCTGCATGCATAATTAACACGAAATAGTTTGTTCTCTTTTGTTTTTTATTTTTCGTCTTCCACTTTATATTTAGAAATACTGAATAATCATTTGTATCTTTAAAAGTCGAGGGAATAATAGAAATGCAATATAACATGTGAAAACTATTTGAATTTCTGTTATGGATGGAGAAACACAGGGGGTCTTATTTTACGTCGTAACAAAATTGTAGATGTGATTGTGGAAAGTAAAATTAATTGAAAATTTGACGAATACTTGAAGTATTGAGGAGGCAATTTTTAATTGTGATTATTGAATTACAAGTGATAATATAGTTCTTGTTGATAATTCTTCGGAAGAACTGCCAAATGATTAATATAATAATACGATAAGATTGAAATGTACAAAGAAAGTTTTTCTATTGATTTATTACAACTTTGTTGGCGTTACAATTTCAAAAGTATGAGATTAATATTCTGAAATGACAAAAAAAGCAGCGAATCACATGAAAGCTTTTCTGGTTTTTATAGAAACTGGTGATAATAAATTTCAGACTGAACAATAAATGAATTCATGTTGTAAAAACTTGTTCGAATAATTCTTACATTACTCCTTCGTTTTTTTCTTCTTTTCCTATTTACTTTCTATCTTGCTGTGACATTACACATTCAAAAATCTTGACATGAAGATTTACAAGTTCAGGTCACTGCTGCACTGTTGATATATCTCATGATGTCGTAGAATATATACATATATATGAAGAGACAGACAGATCTTAAAGGAAAAGGAAACAGAAGAACCTTTTTCGGCGTCTTTTCACCGCGACAAATTTTCAACCGCAAGTGCAGCAGGTACCGCCATTATTATATCCAACTCTCGCTGTGCACACCCTCCAACACTTTTTCTTCATCTTCTTCTATTTTTTTTCTTTGTCGCCGTGTGCGAGACTCGTCCTTGCCCCTTTTATTTTCTTTTTTTATTTCTCTTACTTGTGTGACTTTTTTGTAGAATGTCACACCGATGAGAGTGCGGTGACGCGTGTGAAACAGCTAACGTGTGCGCGTCTTCTCATCTTCATCTGTGTTGTTTGGTATTAGGCCGCGCGTGATCTCGATTCGAATAATGGCCGATGCTAAGCGATAAAGTAACGCTGAGGACCATTGTCGTTTCACTGATGTTGAGGAGACGAGCGGTTGTCTTTTCTTCGTGGACAACTTTTGCGACGACAACGTATCGTTTGCCATCACAAACTTGGCTCCCGGCGATATTTGCTCTTTGAATAGTGAGAGAAACGAAAGAATAAACAAAACGGAGTGAACGAATAAAGAATGAACGTAAAAGTAAAAGACAGAGAAATCGAATGAGACAATCGTCCATTGCGAACTACCTGCTAGCCAGTTCGGTTCTTTTGTCTCGTGAAGTGCCATCCGATTTATTGCTCGTACCGGTAGGCGGTATCTCTTTGCCGCGACGACGCATCTATATAACCACCCATCTATATAGTTATATAGTGTGTGTATGTGTATGTCCACATTCAGACCCAGTTGATGCATTGGAAATAAAAAGTTTGAAGAGTAAAGGGATGAAATAACGATGGAAAATTGAAAGTGAATAAAGTACTCAAACTAATTCTCTTCAAATTTTTTTACAACTGACAGCTTTACTCCTTTTCGTTTTTTGTTCGTGTTTACAATAATGTTTGTATTTTTTCTTTATGTAAGACAGGGCTGTTTTCATGTGTAAGAAAGGATAATCGACTCAGAAATCATAATAGTTTTTATTTTAATTATGGAATGCGAAGGTTTATTTTATCCCAATGGCCGTCGGGAGTTTGTTTTGTGTCTATCGGCTTACATAATATTGTATAAAATCTACTCTTTTAAACATTTTTCGTGCCGCAATTCGCACAAATATTAGGATGACCCCTGAAAACATGAACAATAAGGATGCATGAGGATTTAAGGGCAAGAAACAGCAGATTTTTTTTCTCATTCACTAAAATCAATTTACCTAATTTTCCAACATTTGCATGCCAATATAAATTACTCTTCTTTGAATTATCATTAAAAGATTAAAAATCATAGCGTAGTCCTCTCATCTATAACCGAAATAATGAACAGCAATTGATAAATAATTAGTTTGTTCCTAAAACAATAAAAATATAGAAATAAATTTAGTGATTGACAATAATTATAAATAATGATGAGCGAATTATCAGAGTCGTATACTACTCTCACTTATGACAACCCACGCAACGAGAGGGTATAGTTATTTTCATGAGTAAAAAAGAGAAGAGGGCATACCTGTTGCCGCATTTTTATCCGTGTGCACGCAGAGAGTTTGGCTGCTGCTGCTGCTGCCTCTCATATACTCACACATGAGTATATGTGAGGAGACGCGTGTATGAAAGACTCGTGAGAGGATGGAGCGCGCGCCAGCGGAAAGTATATATCGAAGTAGATGCGCGCACGAACGCACGCGGCGCGCCCCGAGGCCGCTATACGAAAAAAGTGGGAGATTCTGACTGTGGTACGGCGCGCGCCATGAGCATGGGGAAGGGAGAACGGCTCGCGTCGCGCGCCGGAGCATCAGCCTTACCTCTCCTCGCGCGCGTTCCATCGCGAGAGGCATCAGCCCGACGTATAAGTCCCAATACTTTTCTCTTTCTTTCTTTCAATCCCCGCAATAAGGACCCGCGCGCCATCTCCATGCGCACACACACCAGTCCCTTATACTTCTTCAGACTATGTCTCTTGCGCTGCCGATCATCCGCCGCCACTGCGCGGCGCTCTGATCCAGCCTCAAGGACCGATTTTTTTCTCTCTCTTTCGGGGTACTGCCTGCTCTGACGCCGCCACCGCTCTTCTCTTTCTTCACTGCGAGTATAACTGTTCAAATTTCGTTGCTCGGCGATGCCGCGTGCGTGCGCGCGCGCACTCCACATAGCTTTTCGCCGGTGGGGATGATGATGATGCAGACCCTCACTGTGTATATGTACATGCGCTCGTGCAGTGTTTCTCACTTTGTTTTGAAGCTTCAAACTTTTATTTTTAACAGCCGGAAGAATTGTTCTTCAACTCATTTATTTTTTAAGTTATCGGCGAAAAGTTTCTCATGTTCTTTTTATTTTTATAATTAAACGTTGGTGTATATAAGAAAAAATGTGTACGCAGGCGATAAGAAATTACTGTCGAATTGTTATGTTACACTCAAACTTTTATCTTCAAAATATATAAAACAAAATTACTCTCATTGTAATGATTCCAGATAAATGTACAGGAATGATAAAATAAAATTTCGATTGTTGATAAGTAATTTCGGCAATTATATGTTTTTTTTATCGTTTGCTATTGACAAATACTCGAATGTATTTTAAGATGTAAAGAATGCTTTCGATTGAAAGTCTTCTCATACTAACTTCAGACCAAATGTATCAATATGATCTGCAGGGTTTGATAACATAAAATAATCGTCATAATTTTTTTTCTCGAACACATTTTAAAGTTCTCGAATGATAATAGTCTTTGTACAATTTATTTCATCTGTTTAATCAGAAGATTATGATTTATATAATTATATTTATATAAATACAACATTAATACAATTAAGATAATTTAAAAAAAGTTCAATGATAAAATATCCAAACAGTTTGATCATGTCAATAAAATAAATAATAATGTATAATATATCCTGAGACAATTCATGTGTAATGAGGCTGTAAGGAACCTTTTCAATTCTCTCCAGTGAGCCCAATTGCTGTCGTAAAAATTGAACATCGACAATAATCATTATCTGCACGAGATGAAGAAAAATGTTCACCCTCAAGCGATGATTAAAAAAAGATGATATCGCCGTAGGATTTCGTCAGCAAGAAGGTCCGAGCGTATTCCCCATCGATGTCGTCCTCTCTTTTTCCCTCACTCTTTCACTCTCTTTTTCCATAGAAGGAATTGGAAATTTATGTATCGTTATTTGGTCGTTATCCTCCATTGAAGGCATTCCAATTTTGCATTATTATTCCATCTTCCCTGCAGTATTGAATATGTCGGAGTAGTCTTGAATTTTCGACTGATAATTAAGTTGTGTGTGTTTATTTATTAATCCAAATAAAGTACCTAAATATTATTATATTTTATCTTTCCTTTCTTACTACTAATGAATGAAACTGTGTTGATTACTCACGTTCTTCGCACGTGTGTGCTAATAACCCAGATATATTCATTAATCGCAATGGTAATCAAAATTGAAGATTAAAGTGAAATTAAAATTTAGGGCTATGGCAAAAAATCGAATCCAATTACACCTGTATGATCAATTCGTTGAATACTTTGTTTGATTTTTCTTCCATTCACTTATTAATAGCGGCCAATTATTATCGAATATCAACAAGTGTACGAAAACATGAAGTGGAATGAATTTTGTATTTATTGTCAACTCAAAACGCTTTTGCAAACTTCCCATTCACCCATTAAAAGAAATTATCTCAGTCTCAGATGCATATAAAAATTGTTGTAATCTTTGTTTTACGATAATAGATAAATTCATTTTAGTGGTGAAAAAAAAAGTCCCAACATGTTGAAAGCTAATTGGCAATTAATGAAAAATCTATGGAGTACTCCAACCGAAATATTGCGAGGCTTTATAACAGTATCCCTTCCACAATAAAGTTACTACATTTATTCACGAGAATCAGCCATCGATTTCATGAAGATGAGAATCTCGGCGTGGCACTCGTGAGGCCCTTTGAGGCTCTTTACCGGGTATATATGTGTCTGTGTGTCTGTATCTTTGTGTCTGTTCTTCAGGAGGGGAATCAGCGCACGGACATTGAGGATAACCGAGAGCGCGCTAGTGGTAGGGATGTTTTCAGCTGACGGGGCGGGGATCAGGGGGTTTAGGGCCCCGATCCAGTACGGGATCACATAGTGGGGAGACGGCGCGTGCCCGACCGGCTTATATAAGGCCCCGAACCCTCCTCACCAAGAGCATTTCGGGAGCTACAACCGTACAGTGAGCATCGAGGGTGCGCAACCACCGGTTTTAGTTTCATCAATAATATTACTATCATAGTAAACGTGTTACAATATTCAATTTTATTGTTTTATAATCAACTCAACTGTTTTATCAGTACATAATCAACAAAGTTTTCAACATCGTGAATAAATTTTGTGGGCATTTTATACTATTTAATAAATATCGATGAAAACGGATCACCGAGAATAGAAGAAATATAAAGGTGAAATCGCGAAACGCAGCAAAGCAAGTTACAAGAAAATACGAAGAACGATTGAGAAAGGAGAAAATAATTAAAAAGTTGTTGAAGGTCGTGGACAGTGTGATATGACCTTAGTGCGAATAAACGACGAGAACGCATATCCAAATATGTTGAGCGTACAGCAAAATCACCATCATCATGGTGCTGGTTTGCACAATGGAAATGGTAAAAATATCAACAATAATATCAATATGCAAACACATCGGAGCAATGTTATTGTATCAACTGGTGGTTTGTCCAATAATAATGATATGAAAATGCAACAGCACGGTTGTAAGCGTGCAAAAATGTATCAGACAACACCTTATGGTACTGTACCACATCAACCAGCATCAGTAGCACGTAGAAATGCACGTGAACGAAACAGAGTGAAGCAAGTTAACAATGGATTTGCGACATTGCGACAGCATATACCGCAGAGTGTGGCGCAAGCACTTGGTGGCAATACAGCTGGTACACACGGTGGTTCAAGAGCCGGTAGTAAAAAATTATCAAAAGTTGAAACACTTAGAATGGCAGTTGAATATATTAGGAGCCTTCAACGTTTACTTGATGACAATGACAATTCAGACAGTGGCAGCAACGCAACATCACCATCGCCATTATCATCGACGTGCGGTTCAAGAATTGAACTCCATTCAAATGATTTACATTCACAACATGAATCAGATTTACATCGACAGCATCACAGACAAAATCAAAGCCCGTCGTCCTTCATACCACCACCATGCTCAGAGGCATCAAGTTCACCGACCCCGAGCTTTGTGTCCGAAACATCATCCGCTGGTAGTCAAGGTTATGGTAGTGCATCAACGGTACTTTATACACCACATTCTGACACCTATGACAATTATGAGCCAATGAGTCCTGAGGATGAAGAATTATTGGATGTTATTTCGTGGTGGCAGCAGAGCCAATGAGGACACTGAATGTCATGTTCACTTCTTGTTACGACAATTTCTTGAGGTTGGTATTTGTTTATCTATTTATTTATCTTATTTTATCTATCAAATTTCTTTATGTTCATTCATTTCATTGCATTGTTGGTTGGATGAAAAAAGTTTTGCTGATAATTACGAGTTATTTTGCTTTGATAAAGAAAAAATATATTTCTACGGTGGATTTGTGACCTTGGCATCTTACAATAGTACACGAGAGAACGGGAGAGTGAGGACCCCTCGTAGAAAAAGCATATATGTATATCCCCGCGTGAGCCATTCAAATCGCAGACTCCATTCACCCGAGTCCTCGCGTATAACACACCCAGGGTGCTTTTGTCCGCTATTTCTTTCACTCGCTCTTTTTCTCAAATCTCTCCCTTCGTTTACCTTCCTCACTTTCTGCTCCTTAAAATTTTTTCATTCTCGTGATGTATTTTCGAATTTATATTCAACCTTCTATTTTCTTTCTTTCTGTTTTTCATATATAATTTCGAATGTTTGATTTTACTAATTGAAAATAATGTTCAGTTAATTAATATAGCTTGAAATTTATGGGGGAAATTTATTAATTCGTATCACATGACAATCTTCAATTGATTTAATTTTGAGAGAAAGAAAGTTTGCCTGAATTTAATTTACAAATTATATTGCAATATTATCTTGACTTGATCACTAAATTTGTATCTTTCCTAATTTTTCTTCTCTTTCCATTCTTTCTCTTTTTTTTTTTTTTTTTCAACACTAAGCGACAATTTCGTCTCGCGCGGTGCGTTTAACCTGAATGCGTCTTTCAGGATATACCAGTCGTCCGTTTCTTCATTCTTTGTCGGTTTTTTGAACCGGTACGCTATTCTTTCTGTATTTTTTTTTTTTTTTTTTTTTTTTCATATATGTTGTGTAGTCTCGACCAGTCTCGACGTCTACGAAGGGACTTCTAGTCGAGAACCTAACTATACATATATACATATGACCCTTGTTGAAACCGCCCTTACCTGAAAAATTCATCCCCTTATTTTTTCATCTCTTTTTCTCTGTCGTTCTACTGAATTTAAGTCTTTTCGATCCTCTCACACTTTTATATACCTGTATTCCGATAAATACGAATTCTCGTACCCCAGTAAAAACACGTTTACTAAGTCGTAACACCGTGAATTAAAACCATCCGAGGATTTCAAAATTTATCCAACAATTGCGTGTATAAAAGAAAAAATAATATATATATATATATCTATTCTCACAAACTTGTGAACACATTCAGTTCGTATCAAAATTGTTATCAATTAATTTATCAATGCTAATTTGTTCTTCTTTTTTGTTCTGATTACAGAAATGGAAATATCGTCAAAAAGAAATGTCGTGACATTGGGACCAGGTGGACATTGTAAAAAAAAAACAGCGGCTGTTTCCATCTACTGTGATCTAGTCAAATATGAAAACTTTCTGTACAACTGCTTCTTCTCAAATTCATTTAAGGCGGACGTATCGTTTTTTTTCTGCTCTATAATTTTCGTGTTCTCGTTTTATATTTATAGATTTTACGTCAATGTGTATATGTGAATACACTTTATAGTATATATACATGGATAGATACAGAAAGAAATGATAAAAAGAATATCATTAATTATAAACGAGAAAAAAAAAGATGAAAAAAAATAAAAAGAAAACGTCAAATGAAATTAGAGCGATTGTAAATAATTCTTGAATATTTGTATATTATGTTACAATTAAGATATTTTACGAATGCATAGTTTTTTCATTTTCGTCGAAAAAAGACAAAAAGAAAATTGAATAGATCATAAAAGGCAGAGTTGAACAGTAGCAAATATTAAAAATGTAGGAAAGATAAATTATCAAGGTCATAGGCCTACTCGTATTTACAGATATATATGATAGAGAATTCTCTTGAATTGTAAATGAAAGATGAAAATTCAAGAAAACGCAAATGAATTAAGAAAGATAAAATTATCTTACTTCAAATATGAATTTATTTATAACAATCGTTAATTGTATATTGTCTCGATTTTCGAATTGTCCCTAACTGACAAGGGAAGAAACAAGAAACAACAACAATAATAATGTTTCTTGTTTATTTTTATATGAATTGCCAGTTCCTTTGGATTTTTCTTGTAATAATTATATTGGCAAAACTAAAATCGTTAAATATATGAAACAATTTTATTATCATAAACACAAAAGAATTATATGCGTATAAAATTTTCAATTTTCCTTCCATCCTCACATCCCCAATATGGTCATAAAGATTTATCACTCAAATAATCCTAAAGCCATTTACACGACGAAATTCGATATATTTCTTCAAACCAAACAAACTCGATAACGAAAACAATAGTACAAATCCCCAGTATAAGACTTAGAAGTATTTATTACAACGGAGTTATAAACACTCGAATATATCCATGCAGTGTCTACTGT
Source organism: Meteorus cinctellus (assembly GCA_030523045.1). Classification (NCBI taxonomy): domain Eukaryota; kingdom Metazoa; phylum Arthropoda; class Insecta; order Hymenoptera; family Braconidae; genus Meteorus; species Meteorus cinctellus. Next base: position 333,889 of record JAPYZF010000076.1, on the reverse strand, counting down.
ATAATTTTCAAGAGAAATTGTGAAAGGTACCTACACCTAATTGCATAGCATGAACACACCAAGTAAATAAATTTATTTTCGGAAGGCCACTTTGAGTTTTACTACACAAAAGTGCACTTTGTAAATTCGTATGCAGCCACATCGTCATATCAAAAATTTATTCATACGATGACGACGATTATAATATAAACGAAAATAATATTCAAAGGGTGAGTTATGGCATTATTCAATACAGGTTAAAATTTTCACGTTCATCCACCTGACACAGAATTGAAAGTCAGGTACTTGACGGTACTAAACGAACTGTGAATATATTTCGTTTGGATGCCGATAGGGTATATTCCTATGGCTACCCTCATACAAATCTTTCTTTATAACAAACCCTTGTTCTATCGTGCATATTTACGGTCGAACCTACCAATGGAGAAAAAAAAAATAAAAGAAAAAGGAAGAGAGGTTTTTGTCAAATGCAAAAGATGGGTGTGGAGAGAATGAATTTGTGCGTATCTTTATTGATAAATCAAACGTGCCCAAGAAGGTATGGCTTACATTCTTGTCATATATATTATTACAAAGAAATCCTTTGCGTTCAGTGCCATTAACTTCTAATCCTCAGGTATGTATATACATCTCATCGGCACACTTTAATACATTAATTTTAATGAATAACAATTCATTGCTAAGGGAACCCCTCAAATTAACTTTGCAAAAATTATTATTCTTAATATTTAATTCTAACTTAAGTATATTCCAAACGGTTTCATCATCAGTATTTACTTGGGAAAATGAAATTTAATTTGTTCTAACGATTTTGTTTCTCTTAAATATTTTCAAAACGTCGATGATGTGGTGCTGATGATGCGCAAAACTTATGGGCGTATGTAGGTATAATGAGAATGATTGTTTTAAAAATTATATATACTTTTATTTTTAGGTTTAGGTTTCTTTTGACGAGGATCTTCCGCTCTCGAATTTTCTTTCTCGTTACCGGTCATCTTGTTGTCTTCTTCGTTACTTCATTTATTTCTTTTTTTTTTCATGTCGTCACGCAATATCTCGCGTAAATGACAAAAATATAGGGTCCTTTTAGAAAGGTGGTGACCGAAGAAAATGGACAAGGCTCAACAGTAATCATGAGCACCATTCTCTAGTCTATTATACACAACCAATAATTTAACTGTGGAAAAAATATTTTTCTTGTCAACGTCAAAGTTTTCATATAACTATCCATATATAATTGTATATATACCTCGATATAACACTGTCCAATTATATCAGAAAAATTCTCCGAGTAAAGAAAAAAAAAGGAAAGAAAAGGAGGAAAAAATTGATCTTGTTCAGACGAAGTCAGAAATAAAATGTACTAAAATTGTGTTCACATATAGGGAATAAATATTTTACATGTAAGTGTGCACACTTTAATCTCTTGCCACAATTTTAAGTCTTCTCAGTATTATTTTTTTTTAACCTTTTTTCCTCATTTCATGTTTGTATTCCTCATATTTCTCACACCTTTTCCACCTTTCTCACGCAATTTTTTTAACTCCACATAATTTTCCCCTCAATTTTTTTTTATCTGCGGTCACGCAAAATTGTGAAAAAAGAAAAACGCTGAAGATTTTAGGGGTGAAGATGAAAAAAGAAGAGAATAAAATTTAAAAGAAAGGAAAAATGAAAGAAGAAATATATCCTGACCGGAAGGGACCGGATTTAGATGTCGAGAAACACAACGAGGAGTAAGAGGATAGGAAGCAAAACCTCATCGTTTGTGTGTAGTGTGCACGATGTGTTTTCGTCGCACATTGATCTCATTTGTTCTCTCGTGTTGGCTCACGTTTTTGGTTTGGTTGTGGTGTGTTTCCACCGCTTTTAGTCCTGGGAGGGTTCATCGCTTTCTCTCTTCTCCTTTACTTTCGCTCACGTCGCCCTTCGTTGAAAAAGGACTCGAGGCACGCCAGCTCGCGATTAACGTGAATTTCGGTCGGTTATTTACTCAAAAACCACGAGGACATTGACAGGAATAATGGCAAGGGACTATTATTCACCATTTTGAGCCTCATCTATGTACGTACATACATACAAACACGAATTTGACACAATATATAATATAATACTGATCGTTAAGATATTTTTGCTTGCATGCGATACATCATGAAAGGCAACATTCTGAAAAAAAAAAGAAAGAAAACGTTTCACCACCTCTTATTATTTTTGATAACTTATACTTTTGTCAAATAATTTCATATTCAATTACACAATTACACTTTTAATAGGGAACAGTAAAAATTTACCTCAAAGCAATAAATATTCACTGCACATCGGAATAAGTCTCAATTTCATATTTTTTTTTATTAAATTTCTTGCAACACAATAAGAGAATGGTCAGAATAAAAGTAAAAATATTGCAACAATAGTTGTTAAGATTTAGAACAAAATTTCTTCCAATTCTCAATTACCATTTACTGTATCACTCAAATAATACAAATTTGGTACTGTGTGTTGTGTTTGTGTGTAATTGAGCCTGTCAGCAACCTCCAATTTACGTCATGATCGATACAGAAATGAAGAGTGAGAAAACAAGTAAAATAAACCGTTCCTAACACTTATGTACACATGCACAACTACACAATTATTATTGTACCTGTATATTTGTATACATGTACCCTCATTAGTAAGGAAAATGCACAATTTCCCATTCTTTACACAGCTGGAAGCTTTAATGATCTGAATTTAATTGGTAGTTCAACAATAATTGCTCCGACAATTTGAGATGGGTTTTTTTTTTCGTCCTAGTCTATTTTCTCTATATTCGGACAATAATTCAATGTAATTTAATATAAGTGATTCATCTATCAAGTTTTTAATATGAACTTTTTTAAGAGACACATTAGTTGTTATTAATACTCAGGCTATGTAAAAGTGAAAAAGAAGAAGTTCACAACGTCGTATTTATTATGTATGTGACAGGGAAAAGTATTGAAGGGGAATCTTCATGATGAAAATAATTTAAAACTTCTCTGTGAACTGTTAAAAAGTAAATTTAAAAAACCACAAACATAATTACAATTGCGTATAAAAACAGAATGAGAATTTGATCTGTTCTTACTTTGACAAATATTCCTAGTGGATTTAGATATAGGAAACTGGTTTACCTGTGGACAATAAAGTGACCGGGATATTAACATACATTTCAATTACTCCAATACACTTAGACATATAGGGTAAGAGTTATCCCCACTGTGTTGTCTGATCTTACTTGAAGTTCCACTTTTTTTCCCCTTCTACAATTCATCATTGGTCATTGTATGTCTGGCCATTCGTAAACTCATTGCAGACAAACAGTAAACGTAACTTTATAATGGTGACGAAACCGGTGCGCAATACAAGTGATTCACACATTCTCAATTGTCAATGTGCAGTACAGAACTGTTTTCGTTCATTGAGTGATTTCTTTCAGCTTCTTTATTCATGCGCAGTGTAGTAAATACTGAGGAAAAAAAAATTCCTTAATGAAACATGAACGAAAAAGTGTGGAGAAAAGAGTACAAGTACGTGAATAAACGAAGAGGAGAACGGGGAGAAAGCAGAAGATGATGAATAAAAAGAGAGAAAAATAAATGAAAGGGATAAAAAGTTGCTGTGGCGAGGGGGGGATTAAGGAACGCGCCAGCCACGCGCGACCGTTGAAAGTCTTCAGAGCATCAGCAGTAGCTTGTAGTAGTGCCCTTGCTCTCTTCTGCAACAGTCTTTTATATCCATGGCTGTATACATATATACATAAATGTATACACAATTTTACCCTTGAGAGAACCACTATTACCATTCACCCGATCGTCATCACGTCAATTTTTCATTTTCCCACAGAGGGACACAACTCTCACCCTGCGCATCATTCATATCCACATGTCAATGTATTTGTTCACAAAAGGGGACAATAAACTTATGATTTTACACAAAAATAAGGAATTTTTTTTTTAGAATTTTATTCTACTCTGACAAATATTTTACTTTGCACAATTTTTTCTGTCATGTGTATATTTTTTTTGAATTATTGAGGATTATAAATGATCATATTATTGATTATGTAAACAGAGAAAAATGTTTTGGAAAAATACGATCAACATATGAAACATTTCAAATGTTGAAAAAATGTCCCGAAAACTAAACTCTTGGGCTGTGAAAACAGAAGTCCATATGCATTATAATATCAACGGATTCATTCAATTAATTCCAAAATATTTGGAAAGCGGCCGATATATATTAATTTATAAATACACGAAATAAAATGCGACAATTCTGATCGGTTATAGCAGGACCAAATTACCCACAAAACTTATTCTCATTCCAATATTTTCAACAGTTAATTTTGCAATTAAAAATATCAAAGTTCATTGCATTCTCAAGAGTTAAGTGAGCTGAACTATTTGCAATAATAAAAATTTCAGAAAAATAATTAGACGAAATAAAATCATACAAAAAATCTATATGGCATTTAAAACCTCAGAACCAAGGCGACCACACCGTTACACATTTTTTATTCCGTACATTACATATAACAAAAAAACAAGATAAATACGAAAAAAAAAAGAGAGAATTGAATGCGTGATTAATTCACTTGAAACAAACAAACATACTATACATATATAGCTATAAATACCTATATATACCTACATCTGTTTCTCTCAATTTCGTTCTTGTAAATCAACGTCCAGAACCTTAATTATCTTCGACGGTTGATCTCTCCCCAGTGCACGATTGCTTCATGATTCGTTGGACGAATTTACGAACTCCCTTTCGATACTACTCACAACGACGAGATGGCCAGAGCTCGTAAAGATATCTATACGCGCGGGCGCTCACCACTTCTTATATTCGCTCCTTCGTCTATACTCAACACAATCGCAAAACCTTTCTCAACGTTTGTGCGTGTTTTATACGTCTATAGATATCTCTAGCACACGTTTCATACGTATATATCACATCATTTTGTGCTGCTGTGTGGCTCTCGCGATCGCTCTTTCCTCCCTTGAAAAATGTAACGAGTGTGCGGGCAAAAGAGAGAAATAGAGAATTGGTCAAAGATAAAAAATAAAAGAAGAGAAGCGACGTTTTAATGGGTGCTTGTGAGCCCCGAAGAGAAGAGAACAAGTCTATAATGTATTCTGTTGCATCCCAAGCCGCTTCGCTCCGGTCATTCTCTCATTTTACCATTCTCTCTTTTGATTTCTTCTACTGTATATACGTTTCTCGCATATTCGTTTGTTTCGAGAGATCTATATACATGTACACACAGTGTATATATGTATGTGGGAGAGATGAACGGGCGAGAGTAAAGTTGCTTTCATTGCTTCTCTTTCTTGTTTACTTCCTTCCATTTTTTTTTCTCGTCATCTTCCTATTTTCAATTTTATTTCGTTTTATTTCTGAGGGAGAGAGTAAGTGAGAGAGGTAGATAATTAGAAGTGAGCTCGTCTTTTATCCGAGCAGCTCCCACCGGAATTCAGGGGCCAACAACACACAACTGCGACGAGTTTGTTCCCGTTATAAAGGGTGTATATAAGTCGGTCTCTTCTCTGTTGTAACGTTTTCTCGCTTTCTCGTCTACCTGTATTCTTTCTTCGCCGTGTCTCTGTTTCTCTTTCGCTCTTACCGCGTTTGTATGTGTGTATGTATATATAAAAGACGTCGTCTCGGGCTCGTGAATGGACCGGACGACACCCCATGCGCTTGTCGTAATTAGCTCGCGGTCTCTTAATGAGCCGCGCTCTCAAGGTCAGTTAATATAAAACCGTGTAGACATATAACTACATCCATATACAATTGATTTATTTGTGAGTATAAAAAATTGATTCGTGTGAATAAATGCAATGTAAAGATTTTGTTGGTGTTGTTCTTCTTTTGTTTATTACAAAGTTTCATTGAATCATTAATTGTAGTGAGAAAAAAATTTAATTGATTCGAAGAAATTTCATTAGATTTCGCTTAATTTTATTGAGATACTAAATTTCGACGATTTATGGAAAGGCAGTTGATACATTTGAAAGTCTAAGAAATTATGGGGATTGAGTCTTTCGAATTTAATAGGAAGTAATTTTCGCATTTAGATTGAATTGACGAGAAAAAAAAATTTTATTGTCGTGATAAATTGTAGGTTTTATTTACGTTACGAAATGTTTTAGATTTGGAATGTATATTGGGTAATTATTTGAACATAAAATGGATTGTTAGATTGAAATCTGTTTCATCTTGTGAAATTCCACTCGTAAGTTATTAATGAAATACATATTCACACAAATTAATTCAGCGCATGTTCAATATTTTATTAAACATGGGAGAAAAAAAAAAGATATTTAAGATGTTCAATCATTTCCGGATTCATTTTGTTATTTATATTTTTTCTAGCAAAATAAATTGAAGTTTCTCTTTGTAAAAAATGAATAAATCACGACGAACAATTCAAAATTTTTCCTCCACACACAAATTCTCTCATTACTCACAAATTACATGCATGATAAATGAAATTCTTTTTAAAAGGAATTATAAAATGAAAATACATTCAAGTCCACAATCAACAATGTGAATTTGTTGCAACTTCACTTCAACCTGATAAATAAAATATATAATTATAATTCTAATAAATCAGGAAGAAAAAAAACCACCGGCCAACGTCACACATAAACATTGAAATCTCGACTGGTTCACTGCACACGAAAATAAAAAGTGATGGAAAATACACTTGACTAGTCAAATTTATATATATGTACACCATACAATAGATATTATATACATGTATATCACTCATGCGTATATAAATCTACGTGAATGGACCGGAAACTTAGGAAAAACTCCAATGACTTTTCGCGCACAATTTTTGAATAGATCTCATCATGATCGACGGGAGACCATTTGGATATCATCCTCTTGAATGAATGAAAAGAAAAAGAAAAGTCAGACACATTTCTTATACCTGTACACATATATACTTATTATACATACATATATGTAGGCATATTCATCTTGTGTATCGTTTTCTCAACGTGTCAAAAGTGCCTTGACTTCTTCATCACACGAACGAGGTCAGTTGTTCACGCAGGCACATGCGCGAGTATTTTTGTATCTGTGTGCTGAAACTCGCGGGTGGTCCAAGCATTTTGTTGAAGCAGAGTCTTCTTACGCAGTGTGCTCTGCATTAAAAATAAATAAATGTCTTCTCGCTCTTCTTTTTGATTTTTCTTCGCTCTCAATTCCTTTAGTGTATATTTATATATAATATATATGGGATGAAGATGTAGTTCAATGAAAAAGAGACGTCACAGTGAGCCAATAAATGCCATGGACATTTATTATAGATTTATTATGTATACACATGGTTTTATTGTTAAAGACAATTTATGTATATATATACCACGAATAAATACTGCAACACACGTCTGTGATCAAATGTGTCGTGTGTGGGTGGCCCCCAAAATTGTGATGTCAAACATCACCCGCTGTGGAGATGCGACCGCAAAAAAAAAGGAAAAAAAAGATGGGACAGTTGATATTATTTTGACCACCAACTATGTGACAATGTGTGTACCATGATCACTCCAGTTATATCTCTTGGGAATTCCCAATCGCACCCAGTGACATTTTACAATACTTTTCTTTTTTAAATGGTCGTATTGTTTTGTATTATTTTTTCTATATTTATAATTTATATTATTTTTTTATTTTTTTTTTGTTCCAACTATTTCTCATGTCGGACAGTTTGTTCATGATTTTTTTCTTTCCGTCATCAGCTCAATGCTAATTGAAACATTTAGTGGCAAATTTGCGTATTTATTACTGAAAACAAGAATACAATAAAAAAATAAAAATGGTTAAATATACAAAATTAATTGATATAATTGATGATAATGATTGCAAATTTTATTCAGATGTAAATTTAATTATTTCTTTTGTTTTTGTTTTCTGTGTTAAATATGTGTTTTATTCATTCCAAGAAGATTATTGGAAAATAATTTGTTTTAATTGGATGAAATCTGTGGTTTATAAATTTTATGTAGAAAAACAGAGAGAATAATAATGAAACTGTTGTCAACTGGTTTTTTTTTCTCCTTTCATTGATGACGACGATAAGGAAATAAAATACAATAATATTTTTTGTGTGATCAATCATGAAGGGAAAAAACAAAAATTGATCTGGCGTCACCCTCAACGTGTTCACAGTGTGCCACTTTTGTTTTGCCTTTTTTTTTCTTTTTATTTCATTCCAAAATAGGTGTATAAAGATATACATACTTGCATATGTGTACATATATATTGCGAAGAGATTTAAATCTCACATTTTTAGTTTTAGCCCAACAGCATGGCGTGAAGGGAGGTCGTTTCCCTGCGGGACATCGATCCCACTTTTATACATACGTACACACATGTATCCCTTTAGTTTCATCTTTGAAACAAAATTCACTTGAGCCCAGAAGGCACCATCTAAAATTGGAGTAAAGGTATATATTAATCTGTGGAATCTTAAATGTTATATGCGCACAAACTAACCACCCTCAATTGCCACATAAACATACATGAATACATGTACAACATAAATATATATATGTAATATTTTGAAAGATTAAAATGTGATAAGTGTCGAACCCTCGAAGCTGCATAAGTCTAGTCAACATTATTTTTTTATACAAGTTAATTCGTTGTTATTTTATACGAATAAAGAAGGGAAAAGAAAAATAAAGAATGGAATCTCAAAATCTGTCTAAATATAATTTTGAGAAATATTTTCACATTTAGAGTTTGATATAATTTTGGAATGAAAAGTAAGATTGCGCCATAATTGTTGTAATAATTTTCGTACTCAACTGTACAACTTAAAAATATTTTATGGTTTTGTTGTAGTACACAAAGGCCACTATAATTTCACTATAGCGTTGGTGTTCATCGTGATTTTTCCCAAAATTTGAATATTCTCCAAAAAATAAAAATAGACAACATTGAAAAATATTTCTATATCAAAAGAATTGTCATAAACTAGCAACATTATATTATAACTTCTAAGTAAAATCATTCAATATGTTGATAAAAAAATTTCTCCATGCACAATTTTCTTTCCCTTTCTCATTCTCCATTGAACAAACTCTTCTCCCAATTCTCATTTCAATTGATAAAATTTATCTTTCGAAGAACTTTTAATATACATGACGACGCAGACACACTTAAATTTCACTTTATTTTTCCTCTTTATAATTTAAACCCAACCGGTTTTTCTCGCGAAACCCGACAGCATAATTGCCGATGAACTTCAGCGCAACACGATGAAGTGTGTATAGGTATAAATATATATTTATATACAGCAGAGAGGTAGAGCAAGAGATTGGTATGACCAGGGTGGTCCTGTCCCGCGTGCATTAGCACAATTTTTTTATTGATAAATTCACTGAAAATAATCGCAGCAATCAAAGCTCAATGATCAACTCTGAAAATGAAGTCTTTTCACTGTTATAGACACACAAAGATATAATACTAAAATGCCTGGCGCGGCGGCCGCGGTGGGCGCGCAAAAGATTCGATCGGCACGCGATTATACAGATGTATATACCCATATAAACATATATACACATACCTAACTTTTGCGATGGAATCTTTAAACTTCGTTCAGATCCGCACGAGGATATCGTTTTCACTCGAAGAAAAATAAAATAAAAAAAATACCCAGGCGAAAAAAGAAGAAAAAAAATAAAGATCTTATTTAAATTCTTACCTTAACGAACCGACTTTGTGACATCTCCATTAACTGTTCTCCAAAAAGTTGCCCCTAATGTGACGTTCTCTTGCACTCTCTTCCTTCCTCCCTCGTAAAATCGGTTGTCGGTATATGGACAAATGTCCTGTGATCACTATCATCAATTCGTGTGGAACAAATGTTCTACTATAAAGCTGATCATTTCAAAAAATCTCATCAAGAATGTATCTGTTGCTGCTGCGGTTGGTGGTTGCTGCTGTGCGTGTGTAGAAACTTCTGTTTTTCCATCTCTTGAAAAAGTCTCGCACCGACAAATGTCCTCCATTTTTTTTTTCCTCTACCACTATCATCTATTTTTTCATCCATTTCTTTTTCTTCTTGTTCATAATTTGCCATTCGAGTAGAACTAAATAGAAACACGATGTCAAACAGGAATTCCACCGACTATCAACAACTTGCGATCGAATTGTATCTTCATCTCGAATCATACATACACACAGAATTCAACAGTAGCACTGGAAAAAAAAAACGAAACTTGAAAAAGAAAAGAAAATTAATTACCAAATGAAACATAAAAAAAAAATTCTTCCAACATTTCAATCGTTTTGCTTCTTCCATCTTTTTCCTTTTCACTACACAAGTTGCGAAATATTTTTATTTTATTTTTTGAGACCTAATTTAATTACAGACATAAATTATTCGCACGCGTGAGAAGCAACTTAATTCGTACCGCTGTCACATATACATATATAAACATTTGTGTATAAAAGGAACAAGGATACACATATAAATCGAGAGCGCAGTGAACGCACGATCATGAGCCCTCGTTTTTCTTCCACCATTATATCTACACGAATGTATATATACATAGATGCATACATGCGCATATATAAAGTAGTGTCATTCCGACCCCACGAGGTGAGATAACGAAGACATCGAGGGTTCTCTCTGCTGGGGCTGTTGGCATCTTGAAACACGTCGCGTTTCGCGCGCCGGGGACTCTTTTATATTTCTCTTTTGGTATATGCGTTTGTGGCGGCGACCAAACTGCTCTCTGCGCTCACTTTAATTCAATGCTATGAACGTAAATGTATATACGTGTATATATCTGTTGGTTTGTATATATTGATATAGAGAATGACGATAACCAGGTGAGTACGAGCTATGGCGTGAAGACGAACAACGAGTGTGTATAGTAAATGCGCAAACGACACAACCAAGTAGAGATGATGGTGTCATGCACACGTATATTATGTTGGCACGAGAGAAGAACAGAGAGAGGAGAAGGATGAGAAGGTGGAAAAACACGCCTACTCGTTGAATATACATCAAAGCCACTTATTCAAAGCGCGCGCATATACTCGAACGCGCGCTACCGCACCTAACGAACTGAATGCGTTGATCGCACCCGAGAATGAACTCGCGCGCGCGTTAACACTCGCAATATTTATCTCGTCACGTTTCGTTGTATTAAACCCTTTTATATATGCGATGAGCTTATACAGCAACAGTAGCAGCATCACCAGGTATATTATATGGATATTGGTGAATGTAAATATCAATTTGGAATCTTCAACATTGATTACGTAAAGGAATGGGATGAATAAAAAATTACGGGTTGAATTGATCGCTTTTTTTTTGACAGAATTTTTTTGTGTTATTTTATTTTTTTTGATTCATGAGAAAGATTTGAATAATTTTCGATGTGTCAGAATGAATTTATTTTTGATGAGTTGATGTATTGGTTGAGAATTAATAGAGGAGTTGAAGGAACTTTTAATCAGTTGGGTTCAGTCATCAATTTTTCTTGATTGACAGTTATTCGTTAAATACCTGATCCAGAATATCAACGAGTGGGATAGATAATAAAAATTGAGATTTGCAGGGATAATTAGTACAATTGTAAAGATACTTTGACTATTCTCCATTAATTCTGGGAATGAAATTGTGGATAATAAAACCTTGAGAGGAATGTGATTGCAATAAAGACAGATTAATGGTTTTCGAGTGAGATTTTACTATATGAAATTGTTAAAATTGAATCTTTTTCATTTTAAAAAGAAAACTCACAGCAGTTGTATATTTTTAAGGCTTCTGAATCAATAAAGTCTTTGAACCTGCAATACACTCAAAAAGCCTGCGGGAGTTTCCCTTTCGACTATATTTTTACCAACATTTTGTAGTATTCTTAGAAATTTAGTTACTCTAAAAAACATTTTCATTTCCTCTATATTTTCTCAAGAATTTAGTTGTAGGTTCAAGCTTTTACAAAGCAGTTTGAGATTTTTTTTGAAAGGACCAATTTCTAATACCTCTCTTTACTTCAAGTCGTACAGATCCTTGTCATGTAGGATTATTCCACTTTCAGTAAACAGAATTAACAAATAGATCTAAGGATATGCAATAAAAAATCACAGGAAAAATAGAATGAAAAAATTCTAAAACAAAATGATGAAAATTATTTGATTGAGCAACGTCAGAGTTGACAATTCTAATTTTACCTGCACTATAAACAAATCAAATTTTCATATTCCAACATTACCCCAATAAAATTCAAAAAATTACACATTTCTCAATGAAAATATTCAACATTTTGTACTGTAAAACACCACAAGACAAATCGATTTTTCCAAAGTTTTTTAAACTTCAGACCCTTAATATATTTCGCATATGCACCCTGGTGTGGCATTAAACCTGTAATGCCTCTGCGTCTATATACCAACACCATTATACCATCTACTACGTGTAAAACTACACCGAAATACCACACAATGATGTAATTGTGGAAAATATATAATGTATAACTCATGCAAAAATGACCGTAACCCTCAAGAAATGAAAAGAGACGAAGAGACCTTGCGCAAAACATTTGTTAGTCTCCACTGAGAACTTCCATATCTATCTCAGTCTTTTTTTTTCATCCCCGTGAAACGAAACTCCATATAAGAACGAATATATACACAAACACATGCATGTATACATATATATTCCTTGACACGCAACATAACAGTAACGACTCCAGCAGAGCCATTGTCTGTCGCCCGGGGCGCATTGGACTCAACGAGAAGGAGCTTCATTGTCAGGACTTGGGCGCTTGGTGAATGGCGAGCTATCTCGTTTAACTTCAATTACTCGTCCTTCCCTTTCACCTCTCTTGCACCATCACTACCACCACTGTAAACTCTTCACTACATTTCTTCGTAAGACGTCCATACCAGTGCTGAAGTAGAAGCAACACACTATTACTACGTGTTTGCTTTGTTACCCGCAGTGAGAAAAAGGAAAAACCATCTCTCGTCGTCTCTTTACTTACCAGCTTACCTGCTCTCGTTAGATACTCTTTTGCTTCTGCTAAATATAAGTATTTATGTATTTCTACCACCACACACGAACACATATACAGTTAAGGAAGAAATAGACAGTGAGAATGTATATTACTAAAGACATTCCATTGATGATTTATTTTTGTCTCACCAAGTCGTTTTTTTTTGTCTTCATTTCTTTTATTATTTCTGTCACAACACAACTAAAAATCGTTCACCAATACAATTGCATTGAGTGCATATTCATTCCCGGAAATATTCTTGGGTTTATGAATGGACCGGACACAGGAGACAATGGAGGAAAAATAAAAAAAGTTTTTCCATGAACGTATCCGTTATTTAATGTGATGAGTGTTCATTCTAAACTTTTTCAACTATACCGAAGTATTTTTTTTCTTTTCGTGTCGAAGGAACAACTTGATTTTCAAGTGAGAAAAAAGAAAAATTAAAACTCCTGTGACTTGTCCAAAAAGTTTTGTTAAAATGAAAAAAAGAAATGATGAACATACGGGAGAATATTTTTTTTTTTTTTTCGTGGAACAGACGTTTCATGTGTGTACACACATACATTATGACTGTACATACTGATAGTGATCAACACCACTGATATTAAATGTGGCAGCAAGATTGTTTAGGTTGATTAAATCAAGTATATGTTCAGTGGGCTAAGACCACCTGGTGGATATTGCTCTTGGGTGGATGGGCAATATGAGGGTCTAGTTTGAAAAACAAAAAAAAAGGATTTGTATATACTTATATTGGTGGTATTGACTCGTTGGTGGTGGAGGAGCGATGTGATAATGCCAAAGTGAGAGTGAAATGGTAGAACGGATGAAAAAAAAAATCAATGACGGGTCTGCATGGATATATTGATATGGGAGGTGAGTGTGGAGTTATCGAGTGAAGCAAGAAATATATTCTGTTATTCTGCCATCCCCCTTTTTTTTTAATTCATTTCTCAACGGTTTTTTTTTTCTTTATCATCCCCATAAAGTCGATTCAGGATCGACATAGTTGCCCTCCGGCTAGAGGATGTATATCCTCTATAGCTTCTTCATCACGTACGGATTAGAAATGAGAGATGAAGATTTAAGTGGCAGGAAGTGACTACAAATATTTGTCAGAGCCTCATTAAATAAACGAGCCCTATTTGATAATTTTATCTACATCACATATGTAATATTTTTCTTTATTTAGTTTTCCAATTTCTTTTACATACGTCGATGACATCTAACCATTTCCGGAAGTAGTCGATCAAGAATCGTTTAAATATCTTCTGTAGAAACAACGGAATAGAACATTTTTTTGTCTTCCTTTTGTTTTTTCTGCTACCGAACAAACGGGAATGGAGTTAGGATAAAAAAAAATGAAAAATAGAAGAATGTATGTGGTTTACTACATGACTGCATATGCTGTAGACGACGCTAATAAGCGAGCAGTCTGCATCGACGGAACGGCCTCTCTAATGCCCGCCTAAATATACATGACGTAGCCCTGAAGATGAGTGCAAGAAAAAATGAAATAAAACCACAGATAAATACACACACGCACACACCACATACATATTCATAGCTATTATAAATCTTATGGCATGTGATATGTTTGTTAATTGTGTTTGATGATGAAAAAAAAATTTAAACCCAACCAGCAACATAAAAAAAGTTATTCTGTGTGAGAAAATTCGATGTTTTTGTGAACGCTAAGATGAAAATATTTTATGTATTTTATCTATGGATTTACTATCATACAGAATCACATGGAGGATATGAATAGGAAGATCAAATGTGAATAAGAAAATCTATATTAAACATAATAAAAAAAAAAAAAAAAATGTCTGTTGATTATGCCATACGATGTATTTATCATCATTTGTCAGACTACCGATTGTGAGAAAAATTTAATTGTTTTGGGCGGGAAGAAATAAAACTTTATATTTGTCAGCAGAGAGTGAAAAATTTAATTCGTTTAATAAATTATTGGAAGCACATTCACTTTTTGTAATTTATCGGCTAAACTTATAACATTGATAGCTTGTTGGTGCGTAAATTGGCTGTGTAGTGTTAATAACCGTGATAGGAAGAAAAATGTAGTTTACTGACTCAACTATCATCAAGGCTATACAGATATTTTCGATGAGGACAAAATTTCTTATAGATATCGAACTAAATGGTATTAATATAGTAAATGCAATTAAGAATACACTTCTTATACACATACGATAATGAATTATTTGTTGATATTACCTGTTATTCATTTGTACGAAAACTGAAGTTGCACTTTATGCAGATTTTTGGAGATCATTAGAAAAAAATTTGTCAACTTCCAACATTATTTTCTTTGATTTGATATTCTTAAAGTACAGATTTATTCTTAATTTTTCTTCATAGAACTAATAAATATTTACCGACGGAGCAACATGGACAGTTGCCCATGAAAAATCCCCAGCTCATAATTATAATGGGGACAAGACAAATTGATAGATCACTTGCCATTCATCAATTCAATCTATACAAAAAATCACATTTTTCGTGTGAATTTGGCTAATATTTGTTAATTTTTAGAATTTCGACATAAATAAATAAACTGTGGATCGAAGAAAAATAAAAAAATGCTCGTGTAGAGAATGCAAAAATCTCTATGAGAATCTTTTTTAAATTCCATTCTCTCAATATTCAGTTCTCTATTTATAAACAAAAATGATTTTATATCTTCTAAATTCGTCATATCATTAGACGAAATTCTATAACATGAACGTGAAAAAAATCATTATTCTTCTACCAACTACCCAAACAAAATTAATGACAGTTTGACTTTCCATTTTTAAACATCAGGAGTTCACATATCAATCTTTATCGGACGTTGTTCTATATCGTCGTTAAAGTCAAATTGACATCGATTGTGACGTTCTCGGATTTAATTTGAACGAACCAATTTTATTGTAACTTCGTTTTATCATTCGTCCCGAGGAAAAAAAGCCACAACAATTAAAGTAGGAGAACTTCTGAAGGCATCAAACGGCTTCCAGAAGTGTAAAAAATTCAATTTACAGAAGCACTTCTCATTTCATACACGCAAACTCGTCTGTGCGATTTAAAATTCAAATACTCTTTCAAGATACTGTTTACAATATGTCACTTACCAAAATAATATTAGTCATTATACTGGTGAGTTTTTCTGTCACCGAAACATGCAAGTCCAAACGTTCTAACAGCTGGAAAGTCAGAACCACTTCACATACATTTATGAAGTTGAATACAAATCAAACAGCAAAGTGTCAATTTATTGATCGGGATTTCCATAAGGTAAAATAAACTCGCGCCATATATAAAATAGCATTACATAATAACGTAATATCTCTTCTAATTCAGCTGGAAGGAAAGTGGCATTACGTACTTCGAACAGTTTCTTCCAAAGTTGCACCTAAATTGCGTTGTGGATACCTGAACGTACATTCAATAATAGGAGAAGGATTCAATTCCGATTTGAGTTACATAGCAGAGAATGGTACAACAGTAAAAACTGCAATTACTGGATTATTCATCAATCAAACTATAGTAGGAGTACCGGAATTGGGCGATATTATCATACCCCATCCAGGGCTTAGACAACGTGAGTACAAAATTAAAAAAATCAACATTTTCAATTAATTGCATATTTATGAATTTCTTATATATTTTTACAGTCTATTTCGTACAAATAGGGATATGTGACAGCAACACTGTATTTTTTATGAAATCTATGTATTATCGTGGTGGGCTTCTGGTTTTTACGAGGGACATCCCCAGAAATATGGCAGCACTCAAAACACGTTTTGGAACATATGACGAACAAAGGGGGAAAGAGCGAATGGTGCAGCTTTCTTTCAGTTGCGATGTGTAAAAATAATACAAGAAAAATAATAAATCAAATACTATCATTCAACATGAAATACGACTGTGTTACTACATTTATCTTTAATATCGTCACCTGTATTTTTACATAATGGACTATATTCGCATATGTTTCATATACTCATATGTGTTCGATTTTTTTTTCTATTGAGTCTGTAATTTTTCACAGGTCTAATGTTCTACTGGAATGTGATCAACGTATCGAAGCATAAACACTGGCACACTAATTACATCCAATGTAATGGAAATATTATCAGTGATGAGTCATTTTAACTGTACAGTTCGCTTGATTGGTCCCATTACATTTTGGAGCGACGATTACGAAAGTACAGAGACATTATTTTTTATAGACGCAAGAGGAAGAGAAACCCAAAAATTCAGTGAGGAAAAATATAAGTTATTATTAATAAGCAAATATGAAAAATATTCACAATTACTCGTGCTTTCTATGTTGCTTCAATAATTGTATTGATGATTTTCACTTGATTTTATTCTCTTCTAACTTTCAACATATTAAGATATATGTCGGGATTAAGAATAATAAGTCAACAAGAATTACTTCATAGTAAATGAGAGAAGTAAAATGGAATTCAGAATTTAAATTTATTAAATTACCTTTACATTATCACTTCTATTAGTTTTTTCACTCAAACTGCATTGAAAATGATATTCAATCTTTGCGACATCAACAGTCCAATAAATATCTCGCATACTGATTTTTTTTCAATCTATAATCCTTTTGTATATAGTGAAGCCATCATCTTTTTGGTGAAGTTCAACAGTCCAGATGTGTTGGTTCCAATTACATGGAATTACATAATAACTTATCTGTAATTATTCCATCAATTGGGGAAATAGTTCAAATACTGCAAATCATGAAGAAAACAATCGAAAAAATTCATTGACCTTTTTTCGAACAAAGGCAAGTCAATATTGATAGATCAAATATAAGTTTGATGAGGTACAAATAATGATTTTTGCTATCACATTGAGATAGTGAATCCCAGGCCAATTCATACTAGTAAGTATCCCAATTTGTATGTCACATGTTATATAACCATGAGAAAATCATGCTGTATAGTTCGTAAAATGGCAAAATTATCTATTCATGTAAACAATAATTTGATCTTAAATTCCCAAGTTTAACAATCAATTTGCTCTTTGATTCTTGATGATTAAAAATATATTCTGTTGTAAACTATATTGTGTGTGTTTGAGTCCAAACTATTGACGATCATTCCTCACAAATATGCGATGACTTATAATTTCCTCAATTATCCCCATCACTTCTAGATACATTGTCTAGATACTTCTAGGAAATATAAAATAAGGTATAAAACAAGAGCAATTGCAGTAGTAACGATACAAATCATATGAAACATATCGATAACGTAACGTTGTGTATAAAATTCTGAAAATTAACTTGAATATTACCTACATATCATTCACAATATGTTGGGCAGAGAAATTATATTGTTGACTATTTTCGTTGTTGTTTTCGTTGACTGTAGTTTAATTCGCAGCAAAACGCGAACTGCTTCACGAGCATTCACGAGACTGAACTCAAATAATACTGGACAGTGTCGATTTATTAATCATGATTTCGCCAAGGTGAGAAAGTCAAATTCAATATCATTCATAAAATATCCAGTTGATTTATCAATAGTATTCTCTAATTTTAAATATCTTTGTTATTCAGTTGGTGGGATCTTGGAACTACATTTTGCGAACAGTTACTTCTAAAAATGAACCTGGAATTCATTGTGGAAGCTTGATGGTAACAAACATATTGAAGGATGGATTCAGTGGCGTACTGTCATACATAACAGCAGCAGAAACATGGGCAAAGCTTCCAATGACTGGAATATACGTTGCGTCAACAATAGTTGGGATACCAGAATTGGACACAATTGTGGTAGCTGAACCAGAACTGCAGCAACGTGAGTGAAAAAAAAATTGATGGTTGAGAAAATACTGCTCTTATCTCACCTGACGAGAATATACATTATAACAATTCCGTTCATGTATTTTTTAGCGTACTTCGTAGAAATGGGTCTTTGTGATAACGATACTATACTTATTGTGGAAACTCCCTATTATCGTGGTGGAAGTATGGTATTCACCCGTCACTTCTTGGAGGACAATAATTATGATGATGCATACAAATTACGTTTTGGGACATATGATGAAATGAAAGGATTGGAATATTCACAACGAATACCTTTCAACTGCTCTATTAGTGGCTAGCTTCAGTGTGCCAAGATTCGCTAAAAATACAATAACTTAATTGATATATTATACATACTCATCAGCCAGATCATAAACGATTCTTACCCCTACTTCGTGACTGTTTTCAATGCTCTCTGATGGCAGAGAATCGCAAAGTGGGGATAAGAATCGTCCACGATCTGGCTGCACTAATACCCATTCGCTTACATCTATTTTCAAAATGCAATACGAAAAGCATAAAACTGCAAAAACCGGAATCATGAATCCGTATTGATTCGAACCGTTGAATTACTTTGTACTAGAAGTCTTCTTTTGAGATGAAAAGAAATGATTTAGATTCAGTTGAAAAAAATCATTATTAGAAACTGAACGTTCGAATCAACGGTGAATTATATTTTTTGTTATTGTAAAGCTGACCCCAATCATCAACAATAGCCAAGAAATAAATATTTAGTGAGTAGCGTAGTTCGCAGGGCATTGTCACTTCGCAGTGATAAAAAAAGAAAACAAATTTTGAATTTGGATCCATTTCTTTCCTGTATAATTACCGAAGTATTTCTACAATCGAAGATATTCCTTACGAATGATTATGAATTGAATACAATTTATAGGACAATGACCTCGACGCTAAATTAAATCTCATTCTTGTATCCTCTTCATATCAATTACAAGATGATGGTGGAGTTGATGAGGTTTTTGGATTTTGAGTCAATAAGAAGAACAGTATACAATCACAATAAATAAATAACTGAGATTTGTGCCTTACACAGTCATAGATCATCGAAATATCATACAGGTGTCAATTGCAGAGCTAAACTCGATAGCTGAACACACATTCAGCTGTCCGCATCTGTGTCAATTGAGTGAGGTTAAGTTGGCCATATTTTCATTTTGGTATTTTGCTGATAATAAACCGTGTTTTTCAAAAACTTTGGTATTCTCAAAGCACGAATACCAGTTTCTTCACTACAGGGAAAGATTTCCTGGGTGGAAAAAAACTTGTTTTCCGGTGTATGGTCGTTCGTTTGTGAAATGTGTTCCCAGAGATCTACACTAATGTCATTGGTGGGGGACCTTCCGAATAGAATGAGATTACGTATGGAAGTACAAAGAAGTGAACTTATTGAACCATAGCTCGTTTTTTCATCTTCCGATTTTCTAATGAGCTTTTTGTTACTTTTCCTTTATTCCAAATTGATTCGGAGATATCATAGGTCAATCAATGATCAAAATCTATGAAAAATGTCATAGATTCTGGTCTACATTCAAACTATTAGATAAGAACGAATATTCATCTGATCAAAAAAACTAAATATGCATTATTTTCCTCTTCCGATTATCTGAAGACTTCTTCCTCACTTTTTCTTTATCCCAAATTGATTCAGTGATATAAGCCGATCAATGATCGGAATCTATCAAATTATTCATAGATTTTTATCAATTATTCAAAGTGTCAGTGAGAATGAATATTATCCGGATGAAAAAAAAATAAATATGCATGTGTCGAGAAGCTGCTCAAATTGCATTTTATATATTCAAAGAACATTGAATAACAATTGGCAGAATCTCATGATGACCCACCATGAATTTAAATATTGATAAAAAAATTTAACCGATTTTGCTTAAACTATGGTTTAAAGAAAAAACAATTAGATTTAGTGATATAGTAGTTTGATAATAATGAATTTCTATTCAGTAACTTCCACCAATTCATTAATATACTATCAAACAAAATTTAGAACAAATTGAAAACCGATTGAATCTAATTTCACATTTCGTTCAGACTCATTTTCCCTACTTCCACTAACACCTACATACATTCACACAAATAGACTCTTTCGAAACCAAGACACGCCCCGTCTCATATTTTTACTATCCCTCACGATTTTACGTCCCAAAAATCGTAACAAGAAGAGGTTTTACTGTATATCGATATCACCATCATAACAACGAGAATCAAAATTCGTCATCACTCACCTAATAAAATTACCTCAAAAAATTCCCTTCTGATTCAAAAAGAAATCTCTTAAAATGAACATCGTGGCGATGACCAATGTGAATCAGGCGTGAGTGTGTCACCAAATACACATAAATCTCCACATATATATAACAGATTGAAATTGGTGGCACGGGTCATTCATATCGCTGGTAAATCGTGCCTATTGTAACTCATTATATTTCACACTGACCACTACAAGAATATGAAAAGAATAACGACAATAGCAATAATAATACAAAAAAAAAAAAAAAAACGAAACCAAAAAAGGAAAAAAAATAGAGGAGGGCGTGATTTTGCAAGTGGCATCAGAGGGTGGAAACCTACACACATTCACATACGTGCATACCAAACTAACAGACTGAGAGAAAAAAAAATATATATATTATATATGTAAGATATATAAAGGTAAAGAAAAATATTCATCTTTGTCCCCATGAATATGTCATAGATCCCCGTGCTAATGCTGTATTCTATTGATTTCAAACCACAGGAATCCGCGTTGGTGATTCTGCGTATCCAAAAATATACCTACTATATATGAAATCTATATACATTCATTCGTCGATGAAAAAAGAAGCCATGGACAAGAGAAAGAGAGTGAGAAAACGTGTGTGTATACAGACTCTCTGATTTTTTTCTCTTCCTCTCTCGGTCATTTTTTTTTTTCTTCTTCGCGTCTCCAATGCGTTACAACAATGACTGTGTCGAAGGAAGAGAATTGGAGCTGTGAATGGTGAAGCGGTCAATGCCGAGGCGTGAGACCCCGTCGGGGATGAAGGGAATATTGTCAGAGAGAAAAACGTCGTAAGTCTCATGAATGGAGAGAAAGAATGGCACCCAAACGAGCTAAAGTTATATAGGGAACTGCATTGCAATTTATATATATATATATATACATATACATATATATAAATGTAGGAAGAGAACTGGGAGGTGTTGGAAGAAGTGAAATAGGAAAAAAAAAAGAAGACGATTAGATTGAAGGTACTGATGTCAGAGACGAATCGATTCAACGCACGCCATAAAATTGTGTTAAAAACTTTTATTCTAAGTAAATATTTCAAGTTTGGTGTTGCGTATGGTGTTATTCTTCTCCACTTCGTCTTCTTCTTTACCCTCTTTTTTTATATTTTCTCACTTGTCCTGATGATGCTGCCGCTCCTGTTGGGATATTACATTTGGAGGTTCATAAATATATATGTATATATATATATATGTGTATGGAGCTTATAGAACCCTCAGGCTTGCGATAATATTTTTCTAGGACCCGACATGTATGAACTCGATATGCCCCCTCGAACTCAAATCACCTCGTCAGCCAATCTGCTTTTATTCTCGATACTGTATTATATATCTATCTGTAAGTGTATACGTATATGTTTGTATAGAATAACGGCAACGATCCTCCTTACTTCAAGGATTAGCTAAAAATACGTTGCAGAAGATAGAAAATAATATCGTTGGATAGAGGAGATGAAAAAACATTTTTTAGTTGAGGGGTGAAAAAATTCATGGTACTTTTTTTCAAGCAATTATTATTTATTTTGGCATTTGGTTCTCACGATTGTTTCAAATACGACAGAGTTTTAGATGGTGACGAGTAGGGCTCGTAGCCAGTTTTTGATATAGGAATCCAAATTCAATACATAATATTGATATATCTGATGAAATTAAATGGAGTCGAAAGCTCATGGTGGCAACTGCAATGATTGACAATTAGTAAATGGTTAGAAAAATTATTGAGCCATTTTTTTTCTTAATTTTTCGCATAAAAACTGTGCTGAGATATTTTATTCCACTGATTGGAACAATTTATCTGACATTTGCATCCATTATATTCGAGAATGACGGGCAAAATTATTCTCGCATCTCTGTTTAAGCGGGAAAACTGATAAATTCTATGGAATATCTAATGATTCTATGCATACGACTTCCAATCATTCGCCATCCTTTATCTCTGATTTAATTTTTTTATTTGATCAGGTACTTCCCAGTCTGTTATTCTGGTATGTATTTATAAAAATTCACTCCTAGACTGTCTCTGTGAATCCATAAAGCATTTGAATTGTTACTCAATGAATTTCCTATTTTGCTTGGCGAAGAATTTCAATTTGACGTGTCGTAGACATTTTATTATCGTGAACAAAATATCAATTTGTTACCTCACGAACATATTTATAAAATAGGCGACCTTTATATTCGACCAGGATAAGCATTAACTCAAAAAATTGACAAGTTTTCCAGAAATACATGATTTATTTATATTATTTCACTGTCTGATAAAGAACAAAATTTATGTTATAATCATTTAAATATCAAAATTTTACAGATTGAGCATCTCCAATTTTATCAGCATGCTACTCTC
The DNA here is from genome assembly GCA_030523045.1 of Meteorus cinctellus. NCBI lineage: Eukaryota > Metazoa > Arthropoda > Insecta > Hymenoptera > Braconidae > Meteorus > Meteorus cinctellus. Next base: position 310,350 of record JAPYZF010000076.1, on the reverse strand, counting down.
GGGCAATCATTGATGTCGATGCATTCCCCTGTTTTCTCATTCCTGTATAATCCTGGTCGACAACGACATTCCCAAGCACAAGACTGAAATGTCAACAACAAATATGAATAATGAATTTTCTTTCGGGAAATTATACGGCATATAAAAATTGCAATTATTCGAATTGAGATTAATAGCAGAAAAGAAGAAAAATATACTGACCTCATTAATTTTCACTTTTTTTTCTGTTGGATAGGCGCATGTAGGTTCACGCGTTCTTCCACAACGCTGCAACACCGAATCGAATAGGCAGTGGAATTGTGCATCTGCATCTGTTTATTGTTAATGAAAAAAGAAATTGAACATTAGTACTTGCGTAAATGAAGAATTTCGCTGCAATTTTCAAATAAGATTAAGAGAAAATATTTCCTGTGGGTTCGACGGGATTACAGAAAAGTGCGCAAATTCTTTCAAGACAGAATATAGTTGTCACACAAACTTATTTTTTTCATTCTTGAAATATGTGCATTAAAGTACTGATTTATTTTTATGAAGAAAAAATAATTAGAATATTAACTTACGAATGCAGAGTAAACACAGCACAAAAAGACCGAATACGAATTTTGCCATGTTGGATGTTTTTGTTGTAGTTCAAAGTTGTTGAATTGTAACAACTGTTGGAAATTTCTAGTTTATATACAGACGATCTTCACACTGTCCGATTGATGATACTATTTACTCCCTCTTTCAGTTCTACGTGTAATTGCCTTCATGAATAACAAAAAGCAACGAGGAAATCCATTATTTGCTGTGAAGTAATGGAATTATTATTTCGTTTTAATTAATAATTATATTTTAGCGAATAATTTAATAGAAAATTGATATAATAGTTTTAATCGTCGTGTTGGTGATTCCCATCCAACAATTAGAAAATTTTTAAATTCATTAAAACACGAACAGACACAAATTCATGTGATTATGACGCAAATTGATACTTCAATTGCAATTGCAACTTAGCCGTCCCAATGTTTATCGTAATTATTATAATGAGCGATCGAAAAACATCGTTATTAACTACGACTCCAACAACAAAATCGAATATTCAAAAAATGCCGCTAAATTATCAATTATCAACAGATCTGCGTAATTATTACTATCAATTAGTTAATTAATGATGAAATACTATCAAATACTATATCATGTTTATAACGCTCATACGATTTAGACAATTATTAAGATTTAATTTCGTTATTTTTTTCCGTCAACGTTTAGTCTAATATTCGAACTAAAACATAATTATATTTCATTATTGTAATATTGATAAATGTCATTACAAACCGTATTATTCCAATTAGAAAAAAATCAATCATTAAAACATGAACAGATTTTATTAAATTTATTCATGTAATAATATTTAGGGATGGAGATATTTTATTATGAGGGTGAATGTAGCAGACATTTGTTAATTTTTAGTTTGCTGAAATGAATAAATAAATAAATAAATGAATTGTAGACAGAATAAAAATAAAAATTACTCGTTCAGACAATGCGAAAATTGACACGACAATTTTTCTTTTAAATTTCATTTTCTCAAATATCCAATTGTCTATTTATTATTCAAAAATGTTCTTATGTCCCCTACATTCACTCTCATATTTTGTTTGAAAATAAAAACGCACAGAATCTCCAGATCCATCATCAATTGACATCAAAATGAATGCATAGAAAATCACTATTTCATAGAGCCAAAATAACGAGGTATATTTCTACTGTGTTATATACGTGAATAAATGTATATGTGAATGATGCAGGGATGATACACTTTATAGCTGGAAGCTGACGCACGTGCGCGTGTCTAAATCGGCAAGACGCACGCCACGCGAGTTCAGAATAAAGTAGAAAAAAGATGAATAACCCAAAGAAAAGAATAGAGAAGTAAGAAGAAAAAAAAATATAAAGGAATCAGTAGAAGATGAAGAAGAAAAAAAAAAGAAGAAAGAGAGTGAAATAAAGAAATGAAATAAAAAGTGAAGAAATAACAAAAAGAGAAATGGACGAGGTGGATATACGGGCCCGTAGATCCTCGTGAAGCGATCATGCACCAACGCATCGTGCGGCGGGTCCACCTGCAATTACGTGAGCGAGGTGCACTTGGCTTCTTCTTCTTCTTCCCCTTCTTCTTCTTCTCGTTCTCGTGATGCAGTCGCTTGCGGTCGTGCGTCTCGTGATCGTTTCTTTCTCTTTTGGGCTTCTGAACGCTAAACCCGAATATACAGCGGACGGGTTTCAGCAGTGCAATTATTAATATGAGCGAGAGGAGGAATTCGATGCTATACCTATATGTATATATAGTTGAGAAAAGAGTATATGCATATATATATATAGAAAAGAGCTCACGGTGGTCTGTGGCGACTTTTTATTGGCCACTCGCGTGCATCCCTCTCCCTTTGGGATAGATAATCAGAAGGGACTCCCTTATCGCGGGGCCCAAACGTTTTGCATTAATTCCAGGCGTTATAAACGTAAATGGCAGTCAGGTATCTTTATCGTAAAACTTGTAGATATCTTATTTTGCTGTGTGCGCGCGCGTTCAATGCGGCAGTTAACTCTCGTTTGTTGAATATAAACGTTGAGAAGAGTTTGGCGGAGGTAACCAAGCGGCTTAATGAAGCCAGGAGAGAATTTATTGATTAATTATCCTTATTATATAGTGACCACAACCACAAAGACGTTTTATTTATTTGTGTAAAGGGGGTGAATGCAAAAGAAGAATTGGTTTATTTTTTGTTTACTTTTGTTTACTTTTGTTACCGCTACTTTTTTTTTTTTTTTGATGTATTAAAAATTTAGAAATATAGTGTTGTAGTGACTTTATTGTGGCGAGAATGTTTTTATTTTTTATTGAGAAATGGAATGATTAAAAAAATTGTGGGCCGTTTCGTAGTAGCTCGTAACTTCTTGTTGAATATGCAAAATTTATATCGATATGATTTTATTTCTTGTATGCCATAGTCTGCCCTACAATTTTGGCTGAATGGATTTATGGGTCACAATGCAATCATTAGTCGTGAACGCGACTGAAACACTGATATGTTTATACATACGCAAATTTAGATGAAAAGTAAAATGAGATGAGTCGTGATTTTATTTTTTTATGTAGAAATTTGTTATTAGAATTTGTTTTGCATATTTTATACGAATTTTCTCTAACATGAATTGATAAAATTTCGTAGTACTTTAACTGAGAATAATTTTTAATTCCCATTAAAATTTGAAACTTTACGTGAATTCTTCTTTGTAATTTTGAAATTGGATTAAATCATCTGACAAACTTTCATTTATATTTCTCAAATCAAAATTACATTTAATCCTTCAAATCGAATTTTTTTCCTTAATTATAATCATCACAAATAAATTGCATCATTCCAAAATTAGCCAATACATAAATCTTTATACAAATTGTATTTCTTTTCCCGTTCTCAAACTAATTTCCCCAACAGCCAAATACATCAAGTGGAAATGGTAACATGAGTACATCGCCAGCCAAATGTAGACCAGTTTCAAATTAAAAACGAAATGCGTTCAGAGACTCATATGCACACTTGTACACTACTGTACATTTAACATCGATACATACACATGCATAAATGCGTTGAGCGAGGAAAGAAAGAGAGGCCCCACTGGCCCCATGGCCCACGGACCTACAAACCTCATCGCTTTCGTGAGTGCGAACGCGTTCGTTCACAATCGTGCGCGCTCAAGTCGAGAGCAACTGCCGTCGTCTCTACTGAGTACTTTTTTGTTATTTTTTTTTTTTCATCTCTCTTTCTCACCCCATTCTGGATATTCTTTTCTTTTTTTCTTTTTTCATTCGCTCCTTCTTCTCCTTATTCCTTCACTCATCATCTCTCCATCTTTGTTTTTCGTCTTGCTCGTCAGTAAGTCTTTGCTTTTATATGTAGTGCGACGTGTCTTTCATTTCTTCACTCGCATTCATTCGTCTCACTTATACGCCAGAAAAAAATAAAATAAAATAAAATAAAATACGTTCAAACTGCGCTTCGTCGCGCGTCGCTCTCTCCACCAGTAAACAATGGACCCGACAGCGCGAAGTAACGAGAGAACCCTCTACCCAGGGGCCCTCAAACTCTCAATAACCTCCTCTCGCGAAGCCCGCGCGAGCTCCCGGGCCAAACATTCACATACACGCACATTCGTATTTTCGGTCGGTGTATTGTGGCGAAGGAGAAAAATGGAGAGGAAAAAAACTGAAACAACATGAATAAAATTCTGCGGTGCTCCAAAACCGCGTGTTCGAATCTTCTTTCATACCATTATGCCCTTCACCCAAATAACTTCGTCCACGATGCGGCATTCACTGTGTGTGTACAATTGCTACCAATTGTGTTTCTTCATAAATTACTTGGCCCAATTTTTTTTTTAGCCGTCCACCATGTTTACCCCTATACTTAATTTTATTTAACACTTAACATAAACAATAGAAACATTTCGAATTTAAATGAAGACGATCATAGTAATAATTGATAAATAAATGAATGAATAAATAAATAAATGAATTTGATGGCAGAAAAAAAATGAATATAGAGTCATTTATTTAATCGTTCTTCTTGTTTTTTTGTCTTGAGACTATTATTATAATCATCGCGGTAATAAATTCAATGCAATTCATCCATGTTTTCTTTCATCAAAATTCATCAGTTTATATATACGCAACTACATATATACATATAGATATATATTAACGTGCGTGCGTGTAATTTAGGGAGAAGGTCTGTTGGCAATATATAGCGTGTAATTACCGGCCCCGTTTTCTCCGCGAGCCAAATTAAACCCGACGTGTTTTTAATTTCAAATATATCCATTACCATATCGTGAAAAAAAGGAATATGTACATGTGTATGTAACGTCTTGAATCTCATAAAGAGCAAAGGGAGGATACAATATCTCTCCTTTTGGACTTGTCGCACGTGCGATTTTTCTTCCAATATGGCTCTTGCGTGTTTATAATATATATCTATATGTGTGTAGTGCAAGTAAGAACACGTTCGCCGTAGTACACTTGGTACCGTTGCAAATACATGAAGGTTACAAGCGACATGCCGCACTCTTTATTACCTTACATATATTTTTACTATGTCATCCTATCCCCCATTTTATTTCTCTTATTATTATAAAATTGTTATCGTTATCATTTTATTTATGAATGTTTATTTTCTTTCTCAAAGAGTTTGCGCAAATCTTCGACGCCAGTTACAATTATTTCACTGGAATTGTATCGTTTTTTATTCGCACATCATTTACAATTTATTTAATCCTAAATGATGAGCATAAAGAAAATTTATATACAATAATTGTGAAATAAAAATTATTCATTACGTTGTTATCTTTTGGTAGTCATGAAAGAAGATGGAGATAAAAATATAGATTGAAAGGTGAATGTGCAGAAAATAAAGACAAGAGAGTGAAGCAGAAAGAAAAGGAATGAGCATTAATTAATTTATGAAGATAAAAATAAATGTTGGTATCCATATAAACATTTTGATAGGGAAAAGTTTTCGACGAAAGTTTTTCGATTAACTGAACGTCGATATGTATACAGCAATGGATGATAATCGATCAGCAATTGATGTATCAGACATCAGCTTATATATTACAATTGCGTGTTTATATTCCCATCTCATTTCTCTTTTACTCAATTTTTTTTTGTACTTATTTTTTTGTTTCTCATCGCAGTCTGTTCCTGAAACGCATGCGCCAACGTACGATTGCCACGCGACTGACGCGCGCGTTCACTTCGAACTCATTCTTTTTTACTGCAGTGGCCAAGTTTCAACCTGTTACACACCTCAAGACGCACTTTTTCTCGTTTATATACTCTCTTTATATATCTATATATATACACTGCAGCATTTACTCTCCACAACTCTCTGACGTTTTTATTTATGTCCCTCCATTCATCCCACCGTTATTCATATATCACCGTCTCCTTTGGCTTCCGGCCATCATCAAGTAAAATGCATTTTTCCTTTCTCACTTTGACCATTTTAACGTCAAGACAACGAAGACGAAGTAATATTATATGTTGTATTTACGTATAAGTTCTCTCTGATGTTGTTTATATGGCTTCTTATAAAATTCTTTGACTTTATGTACAAGAATGGCTTCCTGTATGCATAAGAAACAGTTTGGTAAATTGGACTTATATTGAAATTTGAAATAAAAACTCATGACGGTTATTCAACTGATTCAACTCACGTGATGAATGAATTGAAAATAGAACAAAAATGAAACAGACAAATTTGATGTTACGAAAATGTTTTATTTTTTTGTTCTATAATAATATGAAAAATATACAATTTTTTTGAATTAAAGAAATGTAAAGCTATGAATAATTATCAAATCTACCAATTATTAGTACATTAGGAAAAAAATTATTTATATTAAATAAGATGTAGTTGAAAAAAATAAATTCCATATCTGTTGACACAGAAATTAATTTAATTAGAATGAATATTGTTGCACAAAAAAATAAATTCTTTCTGTGTACACTGTAGAATTAAATTCCTTCATATAAAATTGTGTAATGGACAATTAAATTTGCATATTTTTATTATATAATTTACCATTATATCATCATGGAGATAATTGGATCATTCTTTCTGTTGATTTACAATTATTTCAAGAAAGTTCTTGAAAAACTTCAATATGAATCACACAAAATTAATTGTCTGGTCCTTCCAATCATTGCCGAAGTTTTTTTTACTTTTCGGAATTTATTTCAAACTGAAATACAAAACAATTCAACATTTTATCGTCTATTCTCACTAATAAATAAACTGCAATCACTTGTAGAACATTTATTTTATCTCTTAACAGTAAACATAATATTTCTAGAGCTCTGTCGATATAATCATTGCGATGATTTACATAAGAACAATTACTCAGCCAATGACTTCCCGTTCGAATTTTCACAGTCTCGAAAGTATAGAAACGATTCCAATTCGCGTCTTCTCTGAATACAAATGAAATTAAAAGTAGCAGGATGTGTATTAAAAAATAAATATATACATATACACATGAAATAAAAAGAATTGAAACTGGCTTACACGAATACGATATTGATATCGAAGTATGTATTCATGTGTCTACGCGTGCGTGCATCTATGTGTGTGTGTGTGTGTGTATCTACTGATGGGAGTGGAGAGATGAGAATGACCGGGGGCAGCGCACGCGAGTCCATAATGATACACTGCCGCGCGCGAATATAAGTGGTAGAAGAGAGACCAAAGATAAATGAGGGAATGCGCTCGCGCGCAAACACACATATATATGTATGTATATAGCTAGGCATGTAGGTATTTGAGAACGAAGGTGGTTGATGAGTCTGTGCAACTGGTGCACGTGAAAAATTTTTGAGGTCATCCACAATTATTAAACTTGTGTATGTATTTTAATTTTTTAATCGGCGAAGAGATTAATGAATAAATGAGGACGGTTATTACTTCTTTATGTTCATGAGACAAATGTAATATGAATTCTCTTAAAACTGCATGAATTGTTGATGTTCAGGAATTTTTCTTTCTGCCTCATGAAGAGAATTTTTAAGTTACGAACTATTTTTTATTACGTTTGGCCATTCATCAAATTGACGGAATGACTATGGAGAGCTTTGTATTTTTTTTTTTACTTTCAAGTCTTGTTTTTTAATTTGAGGTGGCGACGTTGACAAAAATTCCCTCCTATTCAGATGATTTGAAACGTAGAATAATAAAAATTCGGTGAATCGAACAGATTTTTTATTATTCTCAAATCGATAAGTTTTCGCTAGCAAAATATTTTTTCGGTGTTAAAAATTCAGAAAATCTGCAACAGTTGAAAGAGAAAAATGCGCAACTAAGGAAAATGCATTTGGGATTTTTAAATATTTAAATAATGGTTTGATAGACAACATTTTTCTTCTTCAAAAAAATATTTTGTGATAAGCAATGAATGATTGATTGATATAAAATAAATTATTTAATTGATGTCATTCGATGTATCATAGATCACCTCACTTTCCCAAGTTCCAAATTAAGAAGCAGATTGAATTCCAGAATCTTCGCAAAATAAATTCGATGAATTGCTCATTTCACGACTATATGACCATAGCAAATATTTATTTAGTCTAAACAAATATTTATTCTAATCAGAGCAGCAATTAATTCGATAGCAATAAATATTCATAGCTCATCAGTACGTATTTCAATAATTGCAAAATATTACCCTCAAATAAATCCTCCTGTTAGTGTCCAAAAAGAAGAATCAAAAATATTTGTCCTGTCTTTCCATAATCGACTTTTTCTCACTCTCAAATTTACTGAATTATTTATTGGTCTACTTAAACTAATTGTTTTAATGTCGTGTGTCATTAAATTTCCACTTAGTATGTCAAGTAATATTAAGTGTCTATGTATGTGTTTACGTATGTGTGTGAATGTATACGTCGAGTTGAACAGTTGACAAAGAACGCAACACGCTTGGATGAAGCGTGTTGCCTATACGCAGAGAAAGATCAAGATGATTCCTGAACGATAAGTCGTTCTATGCCTTTTTCTTCCTCTCTATCGATAAGTTTTCATATCCTTCATCTTTCTCACTCTTTATCTCTCCCTTGTTCTTTTTTGTTCCCCTCATTGATGCATGGATATATCTATGAATACAATCTCGCGTAGAGTAACGCGATCTTGATAATAACGCGCCCCGCTGCCAAACAATTTGACAACGGATTCGTCTTTGTGACATCGATCTCTCTTTTGTCAACTGAATAAAAATCTACCCTTATATCATATAAATATACGTCAAAAAAAATTTTTTTTACCTGTTCATTGTACGAAAGTTGAGTGGAACTAAGGGAGGGGGAAGTAATTGAATCTGTGTGTATATATATTGTGCAGAACGTAGAGTTGACAAGGAGAAATAATATTTATCCGACTCACACATGACGCGATTTATCAATTTGGTTAAGCATTTGAGTGATTATTAATTTAAACTTTACAAATTGTCTTTTTATTGTTGGACTTAATCGTTTTTTTAATGTTTGATTGTGACATGTGAAATTACCTGAGTTTTTGTAATATGAAAACCCTAAACAAATAGTAGATCGGAATTAAATGATTTTCCTATTTTTTATTTTGTGTATAAATTTTTTTTACCTCAAATATCTTGCAAATAACAAGATTTTATGAAATGCACTCAACACGATATTAATTTACTTACACAAATTTTCTGAAATTTGAACTCTATCGAAAAAAAAAATCAAAATTTACCTGTCGATTTGTTCATTTATGATCAGTTTTCTCGGAATTGTGAAAAAAGAATTAAAATTTCAATGGCCACGAGTCGCTTCTATCGATCGTTGAAAAGAAAGAGACAAGGAGCATCTTTGAATACTTTATCTACTGGTTGATGATGAATATTGACTGTCCAACACATAAATCTTAATTATTAACAACTTCATTGATATCTATATCCAAAAAAAATTGAGTTATCATTTACCAACCACGATGTTCAGGTGAATTCATCATTCGGTTATTGAGTACCCCTTTAATCAAGTCAAAATCACGCCTGAGGTAGATCCATCACGACTTGTTATTTATTCAATTGCATCAATCGTAATATTTTCTATCTCTCTGTTTCTATCACCTTCATTTTTATTATACGTTCCATCCAATATCCCAATGCATTAACGTTCTATATAATTCAATTGATTTGTGAACAGACAAAACAAAAATACGTTTAGAAAATATAAATTCATCTATAATGTGAATATCATCATAACTATGTGATAATGGGAAATCATATCAGTCATTCCTGTTGGATTCAACAGTCAAAAATCAATTCAAAGTTTGATGAATATTATTCAAAGAATATTATTAATATCATTTATCAAAGGAAATTGAAGATATTTATCAAGAGCTATCAGAAACAATTTTTTTTTCTTTGCATAATATGTAAAACTTCTTTATATGATAAATGAAGTCGATTTTCATTTCACATTATGAATAATTATCTCTTCATTAATTTGCCACGTTTTCAAAAACGCCTCTCAGGATGAAGTTCATTTTTGTTCTTGTTGATAAATTCGCTATAATCGAAAATGTCATTGCAAAGATTCATTCCAATATTAGTAATAATAACTTTTATGCAGACTGTCAATCAATTTATATCAGAGATATCGCAAGCAAACAAACTTTTGTATTTATTTCCAAGATATTTATCAGCCTCAAATGTATGTATAAATATATATATGTATAGGTCTAAACGATAAAACTTTCTTCCCAGTTCGCATAACTGTAATAAAAATCATTTAATAAATTGTACCGATCCCAAAATATTGTCAAGAAACTTCATCTCAAGTCACTCGAAACTCGTCCTCAACATAAGTCCACAAATAAAAATTGCAGTGCAACAAACTTTCACTCATGTACTCATAATTTGAAGCCTACCGAATATATAATTATTATCCAGGAAAAAAATGCCGTCAAAATATGAAAAGTTCCAACGGTAATTTCACCCTCTCCCCATCTGAATGATTAAAAATTCATACGTAAATTAATCCTAAAATATTAATAAGAATATGCATAATTAGTACATCAATATATATCTACATATTTTTTACAAATTTCTTTATCACCACAGAAAATCAAGGAGATAGAAAGAAATTAATCTACTGTATAAATCATCCAATTGCCAATTAAACTCACAACTAATTTATTTCTGTAAGTTCCAAAGAAAGAGAAGAAATAAAAAACAGTGAATATTTTTTTTTATTCCACAAATTTAAATTACGCAATACTTGAAACAAATGATAACTCGATTGAACTATTGGATTATTTATCCGAAAGAAAAAATTCTTGGGACTAACGACTTTTTAGTCCTTTATTTATATAGCACATGTATACTAAATATACATCAAGAGTTCCCGGTTTAATAATCGATTAGGCAACCAAATGAAAAATAAAAATCCTCATGTATATACATTCATATATTTATCTCTATATAGAAATATATAAATGGATTATATGGGGAACGTGGTACGCGATCAAGAAACGGTGTAACTCAATTAGGAGAATAAAATAACCCGCCCGTGTGTGATTCTCAATATGGCGTTCGCTTACGAAGAATGCCGAAACGTCGTAATCAACCCAGTGACGATTAATCTTTTGCCCATAAACAGATTGCCACGATTCAAATACGAAAAAAAAATAAAAATATCAAATAAAGCCCTTGAATATATATCTTTGACCCCGTGCACAGTCAATTATAAATAAATAAATCGCTTCTTGTGTCCATGTGTATCTCACTTTCTCAATCGTTATACGAAAACAAAAAAAAACCAATAAATAACAAGAGAAAATGAAATTTTTTGTTTGATACGAAAAAAGAGAGAAACAAAAGAATTAATTTGACTATTATATTAATTTGTAATTTTTTTCTTTCTTTTTTTCTGTCTTTCATAGTTTTCTCTTACTCCAGGAGATGATTGACCGTGCGAGGATCAAGAGTAGCCGCCGTTGAACATAAAAACTTCGCATGGGTGCCCGTAAAGATGTAAGATATGAGCCCACCGCTTTTATCCATGCGAACTGAAATATATTTTTGAAAACCGGTCACATCATCTGGGGTGGTTCCTTATACCATGCAAAGAAAATTCGCAATTCTGCTTTACTCTCTTTCATTCGCTTCTTATTTTAGCTTCTATGTGTATAAGTATTTATATATTATATCGTTATATGTTGTGTGTATACGTTCAAATGTGTTTATTATGTGTGTATTTGTTTGTATGTGATGGGTAAAATCGTAAAGAGAAGAAGCGACAACGATCCGCGACTCGTAACGATGAGCGTTACGACCGCGCTTTGGATCTCCCCTGATCTGTATATACCCAGAGCGTTTTATGAAATTATAAAGTCATAAAATCCAGCTACTTTACAGCCCACCGGAATTTCTTTGGTGTCACGCGAATCCCTGACTCTTCCGTTTCATATTAAATGTTAAATGATAACTGAAGAAAGGGAAAAATATGAAGATAAATGTAAAAATAAAAATCAGTACAAACGAGACTCCATAGTAATTATATTATTTTTATTTCTACACATTTTTCAACAACTAAACAAAGAGAAGAAAACATTTTTATGGTTGAGTAGAGTGTAAAAAATATGGTATTAAATAGAAATGAAAAACAAATGAAAAATAATTAATTATTTTGTATAACGAATGATAAATAAAAAATGAAGTAGGAATTATTCTTTTTGTATCACTAACAAAATTTATCTAATTTCGATTTTCTAATCTCTCCCTGTGCTTTCTTGTTTCATCACAATACTCATTATATTTTAATTCGATACGATATTTTGATTACTACCTGAAAAAAAAGGAAAACAAAATGTATTCTATTCGATTGAGATGAAGCTCCCTGGAAATAAATAAGCAGAAGCCTCCTCAATAATATTTAATAATTCACTAACATTCAATTCTCCACCATGATCAGCATCCACAATAATAAAAAAGTACAACAATTTAACAAAAAAATAATTTTAGTTTCTTTGTACCAAAGCGAAATGAAATTTATTCTTCTAATTTCTCTTCCATTCCTCAATCTACCAAAAACATTTTTCCATTTTTTTCTTATTTTTACGTCTATTTATCAATTCTTTCTTTTGCTCTACTTTCAATTGGCAAATGTGAAAAAAAAATAAAGAGAATTCGTGTACGGTTGAGACTCTTCGTTAATAGAATAAATTTTAGGGTGAAGCTGAACGAAGTCTTCATACTGAAAACCATATCCCTCATTCATCCCTCGTTTGCACAGACTCTTTCGACTCGAAATAATTCGTTTCACATTAAGAAAAAAAAAGAAAAAAGCAAAAGGATTGTCAGCATCTCGTCTCCAACGACACCCGTGAGATACACCATACACATACATATATATTTATACATCAACGTATAGAAAAGAAGCGATGACTCGACCCAGGTGGGCCAAAAGTTTAAATAGTCTCTTCAAAGATACACACATATACCTACACACATATGCCTACACACATATAACCCGACAACATGCTGGGACTTAATTTCTTCCTCCTGCCAATTTTTCAATATCGAAATAATTCGTTCGATATCATTTATATTTCCGTCACAATTTCTTTTTCCCTCCCTTATTCATAATTAAACAAAAAAACAAAAAAAGAATTCGCAAAAATACTTCTTCGTCTTCACACATTTATTTATCCATTGAATTTTATTTTTTTTATAACCCACACTTTATCTTACATACATGAAAAAATAAATCTCAACAAAATACACGACTTAATTAAATGTAATAAAAAAATTCAGTTGCCATTATATAAATTAATGTTGTGCAAAGAAATCGTTTAATAATACTTCGACGTGTATACTAACGAATTTCACGCCTTATATCTTCATACTTATGCTCATGAAACTCACACATTTATATATATATATATATATACATGCACACGTTTACACATATTCAATGTTGCTTGCCTAATTGCAGAGGAAATTAAAGAAGACGCCCAGTAACGCAAGTTGAAAAAAATTGAAGATGCAAGAAACGAAAGAGAGAAATAAAATAAAATATAAATTACAATAATAAACAAACGCTAAAAAAAAGTTACGCATATATACCAAGCGCTAAATGTAAATATGGAACAAGAGCATCAGCGACCAATGCAAAAGTCGTTGTCGCGAAGGAAACCGTAAATAATTGCGCGTCGAGAGCGTACCGTACGCAACTGCAAGAATTTTTATCGGTACAATCGATTTGCGAAGAGTATACCGCTCCACTTTTATCGTGTCACGTTACTCCTCTACTCTCTGCACATACAATCTATATATATATGCATATATGTGTATAGCACTGTCGAAACTCATAAATTGTACTGCATATGCACTCATTTCTTTTTTTCTTCCAATAACTACAGTGATCCTTCTCACTCTTTTAAATGTATGTTAACGAGTATGCCATTGCCTCGTGCGTGTTGCATGTGTATATAACTACATATATATATATATATATACATATATATAGTTATAATCCTGAGAATAACGTAGCGCGACATAACCTACTAATTTGTAGTTCATTTTTTTTTTTATTTATTTTATTTCATGATTTTTATTCCCATTTTTACTTTGTTTCTCTCTTGTTAAATCGTTTGCGAAACGTTTTGGGTATGATGTCGTCTCTTTTACTGATACACACTTATATTTATGTTGATGTGTGTTCTTGTATGTGAGTGTGTGTGTTTGACACTGATGCTCTGGAGTCTCTTTAGTTTCCTCTCTACGATGGTGCGTGAGTATTTTTTACAAAGCCGCGAGAGAAACTAATTATCCGAGATTTCAATTAACCCACCTTTGGTAATTAAATTAAATTGAAATTCTTTTGGCTAACTGCAAGTGCAAAAGCGATGGAGATAAAAGACAGAGTGTATGAGATGGGATGAAAAAAAATATGCGAGAATGAGAGTGAGAAGAAGATGGAGATGAAAATAAAAAAAAAGGTGGAAGAAATGGAAGAGAAGTTAAATAGACTCTGGAGAATATTCTGAGATTTGACCGTTGTATTGTCGAAGTGAGTTCACTAAACGATAGATCGTGGCGTGTATGGGTTTAACCGTTTATATATTAAGAAAGGAAAGAGAAGAGGAAAAGAAAAGGAATTAATATTTCTATCTATGAGAATAAATGAAGATAAATGTTAGATGTCTCCAATCTCTAATTTTTCACGGGCGATTAAACTTAATTTGAAAATAGATACACGTGCGGGTTGTTTATGTATCTTTCGGATTGGCTTTTTTGAAAATTGATGATTGAGAAGATAAGTAATCTGCAATAAGATGAAAAAATATTTATCAGCTTTGTTGTCTACTTTTTTTACCAATTTATTTGAGATTTGGAATCTGAGATATTTTGTTGAAGGGACTAACTTGCGGAATTTGTTACGGGATCAGCAGATGTATTTGTTCAATGGGAGGACTGAGAAATAACAAACATCTGTTTGAGAATAAGTATTAACTTGATGGTAATAAATTATACTCCCAAATCCAGGAGAAATTTCGCTCTGATTTAAAAATTGACTGCAAATTAACTTGCATCGATAAAAATTATTAATTTCATGTGATTTTAAGTGATTTCATAATTGCTTCATCTTAATTTGATGACAAGGTGGTCCAATGACTCCACCCATGAGCACCGGTTAGGCTGCGATTTCAGCAATCAAGAAAAAAAGTGGAAAGTCGAAGCATCATGACGAAATGAGAATATGATTTTTTTTTTGTTAAGAAATTGATCTAAAAATTGGGTTGTAAAAACGGTTGTAAATATCGGAAAGTTTTGGAAAAGAAATACACTGCGAATTTTGTCTTGTGATTTCTGGGAAAAGTTTTGAATATTTATTTTCTATTGAAGAAAATAAGAAAGTATGAAAAGTTTAAAGAAATTGAACTGTAATAACAGTGACTGCAAAAAAAGGATGAGAAAATGTTTAAGAAATACTTGACATTACCATGAATAATTTGACATTCACTCGAGATCTGTGTCAAATTTGATCTCGATCTGTTCATAACATGAAAAGATATCGAGAAAGTCAGTTGAAAAATTCCGCCTCGATAAAATCATCTTTGAAGTTTTACATCCAATTATATTTCATCATAACCGAATTTTTCGATGCCAGATATTTTCTCCGATCTGATGATAACACTAAACGATTAAAAAAAAAATGTTTAAAAAGTTTAAGCCTCAATGAAGATTTTTTCTAATTTTTAATCATTCTCAAAACAAAGATGTAAATTATTACATCAGAATTCCTTTAGAAATATTTATTTTGATGATTCAATAATTTTAATTGTTTAGTTGACTAATTTATGTAATATCACAATTGTTGCTCTGTCATCGACGCCTCAACCCAACATCTAAAGCTTCGCAGCAATTAGAAACAGTGAAGACCAAAAAAATTTTGGCAAATCAATAAATTTGTTCATCGACATTGTCATCTTCCAGAAATAATTTCATCAAATAAATTCAGCATTGCAATTTCAATCATCTCAACGATTCTAATAAAATTCTCATCACACCTCTGACAATTAATTTTCCACCCCGAAATCAACCATCCCCATTCCAATTATCAACATGCGAAAACAATATTCTAACAACAAACTTTAGCAATCATCTCCCATAAAAATATTTAACAATTTAAATTCAAACTTTATTCCAATTTTCCATCATGACATTTTTTTCACTCCCTTCAAACAATTATTTATAATTCACGAAATGTCCACAACGTGCCACGTGCTGTTTCTTTATCGTTTTATCTCAATGTACCCTGCCAAGACAAAACAAAGAACAAAAAAAAAAAGAAATTGAGAAGTGACATCTTTGAGTGAGTGAGTCGCGCAATACAAACGAGAGAGCTGCTTGTTGCCATCATGAAATAACATCAGAAAAGAATAAAGATCTACTAATGTTAAAATATAAGTGAGTAACAGAGAGACAAGAGAGGCGATTGGTGCACCTGTCTTGTCGCGATGGCAAGGTGTCTGTATATATTTGGGGGATGGTGATACACAGAGCAAGAGAGCAAGAGAGCAAGAATGAGGGAAAGAAAATGAGAGGCACATTGCACAGACACTCGTGTGCTCGCACGCACGCGCCGCCGACGAATGCCGATCTTTGTCCGATAGTGAGCTAATGAGCTACGGGCACGCCAGTGTATTATTTTCATCTTCTCCGCGATATATATCCACTGCACTTTGGCTCTCTTCGTTAACCGTCACAACGACATTTTTATCATAATAACATTGTTGCAAAAACATTCGTACAACCAATATACATAGATATATTTTCATCCCTCAACAACAAAAAATCTTTGTCAATTTATATATCATTGAAGTCAATTAGTCGGTGTGTGGGAAATTCGGCACATCCGTCTTATGATAAGAATTGTTCCATTCATTTATATCCGATAGCTCTTCGCCATTTAAAATAATAACATTCAATTCGTTAAAATGTATTTATTTTTTTTCATCCATTTTTTCTTCCTCATTATTTTATTTATTTCATCAATTTTTTTAATGTTATTGATGACTATTGGAAATCACGTTCAGATTGAAAAGATACATATTTTTGTGTACACGTATGTTATACGTACATATAAATTGACGGGGAATAAAAAAAGGGGGAGAAAAAAATTATGTCCCCATGTCCAATGTTACTTTGCTGAAATTTTTTTCTTTTCTTTCATATCCCCCATCTTCTTACATATTCTTCCCTCTTCTTCTTCATTCCTTTTTGCTGTAACATTTTTTTCTTCGTGTCCCGCTTGTCGTCCACGTCTCACATATATTCACCATCACTACTACATATATTGAAATCAATGTCAAGACAAAATAAAATTGGCCGCGATTGGTTATACGGAAGACATGACAATGATTATCGACAGGTTTCACATGGTCTTCATGGAATACCCTTTAATTAGAAGGAAATTCGGAAGTGGATGGGATGATGCTCACATACTTGATCGCACACACCAACAAATGTGAATATAATATAATAACATACACACAGACATATATATATATATATATATATATATATATAAAATACCTGTACGCATTTAATGGTTGTAATGACGCGATAAATAAAAAGATTAAATGAAATTAAATTTAACAGGAGGAAAAAAAAAATGGACAAGTAATTTTTAAAGGGAGTAATTCGCGTACTCTTACATATATGTACACATACGAAGAGGGCGTGCACCTGCTGAAACACGTTCGAATACGGCGCTTGAGCTCCCTTATCCTTTCCACTTTCCAACCCGCTCAAAATATAAATATAAATATGGAAGAAACGCGTGTGCCTTCTTCATTTTTCACTTCATCTTTTTCTGTCTGTTAGTATCCTTGGGGCAACGACGTAACCGGACCGAAACCATCTCTGATGTCACTTCACGCGAAAGGTGAATATGAAGAAGATGAAGAAGAAAAAGAGACAGAAGAAACCATAGCACAATGATGAGGAGAGAAATAAGAGAGGGGAGATGGAGTGGGAAGAATAAAAAAGAGAGTGGAGAAGGGAAGAAGGTGGTGGGTAGAGCGCGTGCCATGCTTATTAACTTTTTTCTCCCTTCATCGCCTTGTATATGTGTGTTTGTGTGTTTGGTAAATGAAAAAAATATAACTGGTAAAATAATAAAAAGAAATGGCTTGAAAATTGCATTTGAAAAAAAAATATGATAACGATGTTCATTGATTCTGTATTGACCGGGTATTCGATCAATATTATGACTTTGCTCACATTTTTTTTATATTTTGGAAAACGATTGAAATATTTACCCTATGGTAGGGTAAGTTTAGTCGTCAGAAATATTTAGATCTAGTCATACTCGTAATTTTTTCAAGATAATTCTTCTTGAAAAGGATTCTGCTTATTTCAAATTATTTTTTTATGTGAATTCATATGATAAAACAGTTTTGAGTGTTAGTTGTACTGCGTTGTTTTAATATCATTCCAATATTGGTACAAAAGTATAATAAATTTTGTGCGTATGTGTGCAATATAAATTACTTACATTAAGATTATTAAAACACTTCAGGTGAACGTTCTCACTTCAAAATAGTCAGAGAATAAAATATGAAAGAATTATTTTATTTTAAATTTTATAGAAAACAGTTTATAAGCAGCTTTATCTCTAACGAATAAGACACGAACAATTGAAACTTATTTGTACACAAACTAATAAAAATTATTTAAAAAAATTAATTGGGGTAATAAATCTATATCTAAGACATATAAAATTCATTAAAATTAAAAAATATTCAATTATTGCAATGAAGATTCTTCTCTATATTTCAATAATTATAAACTCATCATAAAAGTTATTTATTATAACGTTCTCTCGTACATGTCCAAAAATCTACTTTTATATTTACGTCCATACATTCGTTGTACGATTAATTTTAGAAACATTATTTACTTTTATTTACCACCGCGTTTGTCATTATTGATGCGATGCAATTTCCATTAAATGTCACGAAGAAATATATATTGGCAGCGCTGTGCAACACTACACCTTGCGCACCTTTTACAACCACATATACCTGTCTTTCTTTCACTAACTTTTTCTTTTTCTTCTTCACGATGCTTCTTGTTTTGCGAACACCCATCGTCACGTTATACTTTCGCAAATTTATACACAAATAATATACGCGAGATACCAACGCAGCAAAATTGTGTGGTGAAATTCCATATTTTTTTCTTCTCTTTCATTTTCAAATGTGTTCGTGCACGTAACGTACAGCCAAAACGATGAAAGCAACTTTCTATATTCAAATACGTCTACGCAAAGCTGCAGAAATCATCAAAATAGTACAATTTTGTCAATACAAATTTTATTGTTCCTTTCATTAAATAGTAAACAATCAAATTAATTCCACAAAAAAAAAATTGCGTTCTACCATGAATCAATTTTTTTCCCTAATTCTCAAATATTAATTTATGCTTTAAATTAATTAATAATAAACAATTATTTGCGAATTTAAATAATCCAATGGCAATTATTCTCAAGCTCATTTATTCTCCTCTCAAATATTTATTGCAAGCGACAAAAATTTTCCTACCAACTTTTTTTATTTCACCAAAAATAATCATTTTTCTCTGTTTTATTTTCCATACAAATAATTAAGTTATATTCTTTGCGTACTCGCCACATATTGAATTCCAAAATGTTCTATTAAATAATTTATTGAAAATAACCATTTAAATAGAATTGCCTTGAAGCCAAAAAAAAATATCCAAAATGAATTCACCATTATCATTATATTTAAAATGTTTATCGTTAGATTCAATATAATGTTACTTTAATAACTCAGAAAAAGCCCAAATAAATGGAGTTATTAAAGAAATATTATAGACATATACATATATATTTATGAATCTATATACATGTTTCGATGCACAAATTTCATATACGAAGTGGTTGCTCTCATTTCTCTGTTTTCGAGCCTGCACCGCGCTCGTTTTTTATCCTTCCGAAATATAATTGGCGGTGCGATGCACCTGTCTCCCCACTATACTTTATCTATATAACATTTATATATATGTATATGTATAAATACATGTATGTATGTATATATATATCGTCATTTTCAGAGTAGCAGCCGCGTGCCTCGTTCTCTCTCATTCTTATTTTTTTGCTATAATATTTTCTCTCACTCTCGCGCCACTCCCTTAATATTCTTGATCGACTGTGTGTATACCTTTATATCTTATATCTTTTATATACAATAAGGATATATATATGTATATGTATATATGTGAACTGCGGACGCGTGCCGGATCAAACTCGCAGCGGCATTCCCTCCTTTTTCTCTCTTTTTCTTTCTTTCATTCTCTTCTCCTTTTTCCGTAATCTCCTATCATCAATCGAGGAAAAACAGGTGAAAGCTCACAAGGTCTTGATACACATCATCGAACATACATGCACATATATAGTTGGTATGCCCGTCAGTTACGTAAAATGAAAGAAAAAAAGAGTGTGAAGAAATATTCTTATGATGATTAATTTGGTATTCACATCTGCAGCAGTTTGTAACGCATTTTAGTTTACATAAAACGATTAAATATCTTTTTTTTTTTGTGATATCCATTGGGGAAATGATTTTTGAAAAAAGAAAATCGTTGTGTCGTTTTCCCTGATGTTTAATGATGAAATGTTGGATGTGTTTGTTGTATACGAATTAAATCCAATAATCAAACACGAAAATGGTGTAAAATTTATCCCTATTTTTCTCTTTATATTTTTATTCTCTGTCATTCGTTTCTTATTTATTCTTATTTCATTTTTCACACATTGTACGAATGTTGGTAGTTATATGCCATTGCGTTTAGCTTCCCCTCACTCGCACAGCGAATGTCACATTTCGTGATCCTCTGAACACACATACACTTCCTTCCTTCCCTTATTTATTTATTCTGCCTTATTTTTTTTTCTCATCATTCGACGCGAGCCATTCACTCGTCTTTTTTTTATTTCGTTATTTTTTTTTCTGCTGCAGTTGCATAAGAAAAAATTCTCACGGTGTGTCAAATATTTCATGATTATATCGGTATTTATATTGTAAATCACTTTCCCACATTGTTCAGCAATATTTTTTTTCATTAAAATTAATTAAAGAAATAAACAAATTCGTACAGTTAATTTTGATCGGAATTTTGGATTAATAAAAGTTTTTCCATTCGGCAATGAAATAATTATTATAGATAAGAATTTACTCATTTCCAATGCGTTGCATGAGCTGCTGTAAAAATTAATCGGTCAAATTCAATGAAATAATTCAATAAAATAATTCAATAAAATAATTCAATAAAATAATTCAATAAAATATAAACAACAAAATTTTAATATACATAAATCAAATTGAAGAGAGACATCAATCCAAATCTGATAAAAAAATATCCTTTTCAATCCTGCCCAATCTCCATTTGACTTCAACAACTTTGATGTACCTCATTTATCATCCCCAACAATATTTAGACGTAGATAAAAAATTACATTCCATTCTTTTTTCATTCAAATCATTTTTTTTTCTTCAGTGTATAAAAGAAGTGAATTCCACTGCACCCTGCAAACACGTGCACGCGCGAACAAGCGCGGCGTTTCTTTGAAATAACGCTGATCATCGCTCCTATAGATACACGACTATCTTTCAATAAATAGATGTGTCCACCGCGCGCATTTGTTGTCGATTTCAAGCGTAGAAATGGGGGTGGGCAAACCACCGGGTACGTTTCCCTCAATTCGTATACATATATATACAAATACATCAAAGACACACAAATTCGAAACGGTCCCCGTGCCACACAGGGCCGGGCACATTTTGTCATCTCTCTTATATTATATTTCCGAATTTTTCCGTGTCGTCTTTACCTTCACTTCCCCTATCTATACACATACGAATCTCAATCTCCACCTTCTTCTTCTTCTTCTTCTTCTCCTACTTCTCCTTCGTACCTCCTCTAGACGTTTATATAGTCAATGCCCGTTCACCTTTCATATATATCCCTCTAAAAGAAATCATCAGGTTTCTCTTTTGAGTTTAGTCCCCCATTCAATAATTCTATTCACAAGAAAACGCCAACTATTCGCCGCGTCAGATATGGAGATTTATTTCTCGATCGGGAAGATTCCCTAAGCGTTGAGAAGTGAATATATGTGTTTGTGTGTACGTGCGCAACAGAGAAATGTAGAGAAAAAAAAAAGAAAATATCAAAAGAGATGAAATAGTGGTGTCTATTGTGTTACCAATCGATCGTGTCATGCCGATACCCATTTCTTGACGATCTGTCTCCTTTTCATCGCAAACGTCGTTTATGTGTATGAGTATAGTTGTTTTTTTTTCCTTTCTTTCTTTTTTCTCTTCACGATCTCTTCTATGGTGTTGGCACTGTCGGGCTATATCTCATAACTATACTCTCGCACACGATTCTATTCAATGCCCGCGCGCGCGAGCAAGTCTCGTCCTGTTGCGCAACGGTGGTTTTGCGGTTACGTTTTAGAATGGGAACTAAAGAGCAGAATATATGGGTCTCTAGCTCTTTAAGTCTTTAGGGGACACGGATCACGAGACAACGATCATGGATAATGCGCGATTTGGGAGAGTATTGAGAAAGGATAAATCAAAAAAATTTATATTTAGGTATAGAGATTAATTTTACGGTACATGAGAGAACAGGGTAAAATAATTCTATACAAAAACGTTTGACGCATTTTTTTCTAAATTTATTTTTTTGATAGAATGAATCTGATACGAAATAAGGTTGGGAATATTTTATTGAACATGGAAATAGATTTTTTACAGGGAGAAATATTTTTAGACAACAAAATAATTGTTGAAATAATTTTAGGGAATGTTCTGTTGGTATGAGAAAAGTTAGAAGTTTTATGAGTGATGTGGTTGGAGAATGAGTCATTGAACTCTGTGCTCTACATACAAATGCTATTTTGGAATTTTATAAATTTCGATAGGGAAATGATTCTCAATTGAATCCAATTGTGAAGATATTGTTGCATAACCTCTAAATCGAGAAACAAGTGAGAATAATGATAAATCAAAACTTTCACAGAGATTGTTGATTGACGAGTCGGTTGACGTTCTTGCTCGTAGTTTTTTTATACTGTTATAGCATCACTGTTGTTATATCATTGGTGTTAGATAAAGTGATGCACTCAACTCGTGAGGTCCAATACTTGTTCTGTTGCATCATATTGATGGTTATTCTGATAGTTGGCGTGAGAAAAATAGTGAAAATTGTCATGTGACAATACTGAATAAGAGATAAAATAAATCAGATGATTTAGAACGAACTGTAGATTCATGTAGAGCGTTTGAATATAAATAAAAAAAATGCACACGCCTATATTTCTTCATTTTAAGGTTTCGTGCACTGCTGACCACAGAGCCCATGAAAAATTGGCGGGCAACATTGTAATACAAAAATGCAACTGGTAGGCTTTACACATGCGTGCATTCAATTCTAACATATGTTGAGCTGGTGCTCTGCTCTGCGATTTTATGGGAGAAAAATAAAAGGAAATCGAAATTTCACTTTCAATAGAACAACTATAGAAATAAGCAGTTGGAATGAATTCGATTTCTCTGCATTCATTTAATAAAATATGAGACAAACTCACAAAAATTTTGGAACACTCAAATCATATCAACAATAGTTTAATCACACTTAATTTATTTTATTCTTCGGTAATTTCGTCGTATTAAACTCTTTATCCTGCTAAGAATATTTTTGCAAGCGTACCATTACCAAATAATTGGATGAAACGATTTTTTTATCGTTCACATTTATGCGAAATTCTGGAATTTCACACAAACTTTGCATACTGCAAAAATTTCAATAATTAATGCATCAAATTTTAGTTTCCATAGAAATACTCGAACTTACTTGATAATTACATTTATTTTTGATGATATTAAAAATATCTTCAATTTTCTCTGTCTTCAAAAATAAATTTTAATTTCTATCATCACTTCTGTCGAAATTACTATAAACAATACAATTTCATTGTAAAAAAACAAGGAAAATTGTGACAACAATCGAAGATTTCACATAATGAATCAAACTAAAATGAGATGAAAGGAAAAAGCAAATGAAAAACAAATGTCAAATCATTAATCATTTTCTTTCTTGATCATTTTCTGACAATTAATCGGTGAGACGTTAAACGAAAGAAAAGAAAGAAGAAGAATAGAAGAAAGAAACACTGATAGACCCATAGCAGTTGGGTACGACTACGTAAAATATGTAGAAAAGTTGTAATCAATTCTCATCATTTCTCTTATAATCACTTGATTTTCCTTCAAGCATCTACAGGAATTTTGCAAGGCAACACAAAACTCAAATGATGACAAATTGAAAATAACAAAAAAAACTGCAGCAAATAAATTCAGCAACCGAGGGAGCGTATCATCCACAAAAACGATTTATCACACCAAGTGATACATTAATATTTATTCTCTCTCATCTATATCTGGTCGATTATAATAGTTGATCTATACATAACAATAATAATCCATTCGCTGCGTGTGGCACGTCAAATTCATGCGCACGCACACACTTTTCTATAGAAACTAATCCCATAATTTGCATTCATCTACAGGTATAACATATATCTTGTGGTATTGGGGGAAAATAATGTACCTATACCCCCCACCCCTAAAATATATGAACCACTAAAACATGAAATATATCCGGAAGGAAAAACCCTGTACATATCTAACACACATGACATTTAATACTCAAATAATTTTATAGAGTATAAAATTTTTCTTCTCTGTACATTTTAAATGCATATCTACACATATACATACACGTTATTATAATAAAGAATAAAAATGAGTGAGATGGATAAAATTTCGACTCGTATATATACTAAAAACCTGACTGTTAGGCCCCCGGGTTTTTTCGGCATTCAGGTGGCATATGTCGAGCCGCTGAACGTATGTCGAGGGGGTACATTCAAAAATACATATATATATATATTTATAAGAGAGTGCTAGTCCCGACCCCAGCAGTATTCGGCCCCTCGAGCCACCGTGATCCAGCATAGCTATGCACTGATCTCGCATTTGTAAACACATACGTACACATACATAGTACAGTAACATCGCAGTGGTTGTCAAATATTAGTAATAAAAATTAATTAATGCAAAATTAGGAAGCGAAGGAAAAAAAAATATCAACTTAATTGATTTCTTATTTATATTATTTTATAATTAATTGAAGATATTAATTTCTTTAGTTCAAAAATTTTTAAATGATATTGAAGATAATTATTGTTATGTATTGATGAAAAAAAGTGATTGAATTGAAACGGTAAAAGAAGAAACGGAAACTGATGAAAAGTGTGATAATATATATAAAAAGACGGAAATAAATCCGATACATCTGCAACATTTCACTTTACTTATTATTATATTTTTTTTTTTTGATGAAAGGATACATCGAATCGATGTATAAGTGAACGTGTATATATTCATAAATGAATGTATGTAGCAGAGGAAGAAATTCAATAGATGAATGTATAGTAGGTGAATGAAAAGAAAAGGGGATTCGATCTAATAATACGAACAAAACACTTTGCGCGATAGAATTCACGTGATTTCTTGATCGTGATTGAGAGTCACCGGGGTGCAAAGCGTGTGCTATGCACTGTATATTTTTTTTTCCTTTCTCTCGATCTCTTTCTCTCTTGAAAAAATTCCTTTCTTTTTCTCTTCATCGCACTTATTTCTATCGGAACGCAGAGCAAGCACTGGGTTACACCGTACATGATTGCACCCCTCATTGCATCAGCGCGCGCACGACAGGAGGGACCGAGTGCTGCCAGTGCGTAGATATATATATATATATATTCATTTCGGGGGTCGTAGTATGAAAGTTGGCAGGACAAAAGAATTTCGTCGCATGCCAGAATCACCCTATAATACTTTACTGTACCCCCTTAATAAATTCTTTGCACTATGTTTATAGAAGTGTTGCGTGTGTGTGTTCTGACAGGCATTTGCGCGCAAGGTACCTATTATGTACATGCACATGTGCAAAATATGAGGACCCGAATTTTTCTACTCATAATTTTTCATTTATTCATCAAATATAATCTCAACCAATTGCTTTATATACCACCCTTGGTGGGATGAATTACAATAATAGAAGTGAAATGAATTTTTTATTTACATATATTCGTTGTTGGGTTCATTGGAATGAGATTGGAGAATTTCGAATAATTATTTTCGATAATGGATGTTATATATACATTAATGTATTTTTATTGTAATTTATTATTGTATAGATTAAATGTATTGTATAATAAATAAATAATCTATGTCGTGTTGTACAAAATCTAAGTTGAATTTATTAAACTTTTTTTTAATGTTTATTGTATTTGTTAGGATATGATTCTGTGTAGATGGGTTAGATGCGAATTTTAATGGCATTAATATCAATGAGAATTGATAAAAAAAGTGAAGCTTGAAATTATTCTAACTGACAATGGGAGAGTATAAAATATGAGAGGAAAAAAAAATAGAATAGTGGATAGGATAGAACAAAAAATAGTATAATATCACCGTTTAGATACGGTAATCGACCTTCCGGGAGGAAGTTGATGATGAGAAAAATTGAGCCCCTGCATAGCTACTTCTACAACCCTATCATTATATACTATCAAAAAAACAAAAAAGGGGAAAAAATGGAATAACGTGAAAGGGTATTAATGAAGTTGAAAAAATTAAATAAAAAATAACATCGTGAAAGAATTAATTTTTTTACAAATGAAAAATGTGGCGACATCTGTGTGGATTTATAATGTTTTACAGGACACAGAGAATTAAAATTTATGCGGAATTTCAAATTGAATTTACATTGATGATGATTTAAATTAATTGTGCATCGAATTTTATCGTCCAGAATTCTGTTTAATTAAAAATTAATTTTAGTATATTTCATTTAATGCAACAGTTCAATAATTATTCTCATTTTCTTCCACTGAAATCTACGATGAATATAAGATTAAAATTAGTAGGACCTTTTTTTTTCAAAACTATGGAATGAAAATTGTTCCGAAAAATTATGAGATATTAATTGTAAAACAACTCGTGATTGCTCCCAGAATAATTCCATCAATGAAGTCCATTAAGATACATAAATTATTACAAGCAAATAATTTTAATATTTCCGGAATAAAAAAAGAAAACAACCCTCCTATTCCACTGCAACTGCCACTATGCCACTATGCAATTCCCTTCACAATGATAAATACATACAGTCTAAAAATACAGTGATATCACGAAAAGACCCAACAAGTGGTCGAGTATATAGTGGGAGATTTCAAGTGGCTCGAAATAAAATAAAAGTATCTACATACACAACGCTACATATTAAGTGCAATGCTTTACCCTGAGTATATATACATATAGAGAAATTAAAAAATACGTCGACAGCATATCTATATATAAATGTACATAGGTGTATATGTTGTAGAAAAAAAAAGAGAAAATGTTGGAGGGTGCCTCGGGGTTTTTCGAATCGAGTCGACTGAGTACTCAGTGAGTGAGTAAAAGAGAGAAAACACCAGTAGAAGAGAACAAGAGAACGAGACGCACTAGGACCCATACGCGATGTGGATTAAGGGAACGCGCACGCGGGGCCCAATAGAGAGAGGGTAGCGAACGAGGGGACTTAAGAGGGAGGTGGAAAACCATCTGCCCGCATACGTTATCCCCCCACGAGCGACAAGGCTGACGCGCGCGCGCTCATTCGTATATAGCCGCGCATGTACACTTAACTACTCTGTAAGAAAAAGCGCTCAGGCGCAAAAACCGACAACTCAAAAGTCCCTGTGTGTGAAATAAAATGTCGGAAATAAAATGTGTATGAAGTATATATGTATGGGCGGAACTGCACCGGCACCAAACATCACGCACGTTTCACGTCACCCTTCAAATATATATATATGCACACTACCCACCAGACACGAAAAAACAATATTAATCCTCGTGTGTATAATTATTACACCGCTGAAATTTATGTTTGTTATTTCGCTTTCATATCATTTTTATTTTTTCCATTTTAATTCTTGTTATTCTGGAGTGAATTTTTTTCATTCCAATCGAAACGGTTTCGCTCCATATTCAAACTCGTGATAAATATCTTTGCGTAATTGATAAAATTATTGTAAACATTGTGATAGATTTTTTGGGACATGTTTCTTGTTTATTTATGATAGTTTATGCATGAAAAATGAACATTTTGCAGGAATTTATATTCATTTTTACAACGAATTTTCAAAATTCAGGAAATTACAGGATAATTAAATTCCCGTTTTCAAACTAAGTGCATCAATCACTGTTTTTTTTAGCTGCGATAATAATTATTTACTTATACTACTTAGCTTGAGATTAATTACAAATTAACTAGCAACAAATGGATGCAGCCTTTCAATTAAAATAAAATATAAATAAGTTCCTCTTCAACAATCGAATTAATTATCACTCTTAAAATCAAATCAATTCAAATTAATTCAAAATACCATGGAATGATTATCGACACCATAGAAAAAAACTGATCAAACTATATAAAAAAATTCACACAATATAAACTTTTAATATTATAACACTTCTCTTTTTTTATTTCTCCCTAAAAAAAAAAACAAAGAGTACATTCGTTATATGGTGAATCACTATAATGAGAGTATACAGAGTTGAGCTATAAAGTTTCTCTTCAAACTATTTGACATCGAAGGACACTTTGGTAAAAGGGCATTGACAATTACTGTATTGTCGCGAGTAAACGCGGGTCGACAGTGATGAGAAGACATGATGAAGAGTGAGTGAGAGTGAGAAAACGAAAGCGAG
This sequence comes from Meteorus cinctellus, assembly GCA_030523045.1. NCBI lineage: Eukaryota > Metazoa > Arthropoda > Insecta > Hymenoptera > Braconidae > Meteorus > Meteorus cinctellus. The sequence goes on along the minus strand of JAPYZF010000076.1, from coordinate 281,371 downwards.
GGGAAGATAGAGAAAGAGACAATATGAGAATTTCTCGTCCAAACATGTCGAGAGTGCCTGAAAGGGGCAGCTGTGTGGCTCCTGCATCAGATGCTTGGGGCACGCTTCGTCTTTGGCTTTTACGCGACTCTTTCTCTCTTGTTCACTTTATATTTCCCCTTCTCTATGTATATACATGTCTATATATGTATATGGTTCTCTCTCGCACTGACGCGTGCGCTTGAACGCCACCTTATAGATATATATATATATATATTTGAGGCCGTTCTCTCTCCTCACCTGTCCCCGTCTCTTACATACCATACAGCTCAACAGCAAGTTGGACAAGGAGACAAAACTTGGCCACGCTTCGGCCACGCGACTCTCTCAACCCCCCAACAAAACGTATAATATGTAAACATATAATTTTTCACGAGTTTTCATCGAAAAGATTAGCAGGATTTTTTTCTTTTGCTTTTTATTTCTTTCTTTTTGTATATTTATTGATATTGTAATTAATGATGATTGTGGCAATTGAGAATTGTCGTTCGTTGTTTTTTTTATATTTGGAAAAATTGGGGGATGTGATTGTGTGGATGAAGGAAAAATTCGAGGTATTGTCTGAGTTAGAGAAGTAAAAGATGTTTTTTTTTTGAGCAAAACGTTGGAATTTTGATGATATTCAGCTGTGATGACAATTTTCATGAAGAGTCGCTATTTCTGCATGGGGTGGATAAAATAGAAACTTCATCAAAAGTTTTTTTTACATATTCGTTAATGTGATATGAAATTACAATTTTTTTTTTATCGGTGTAGCAAGTAAAATGATTTTGAAAGAAATAAATGGATGATTTCGGTTACATGATGAGTTTTGAAAGCCTAGACGTAGCCATTTTGCTTAGACTTGCAAGTTTAGTCGTCATAGGGTACTAATTATTAAAAAATGAACATGAAAGCTCATTATCATACTTTCCAATAGACTTTGATGAAGAAGGTAGTAATTGTCAGGTTAGAAATTGAAGAAAAAAAAAAGGTTGAACCTTCTTGATGAAGAGAATATAATGTAGGAACATTCGTGACCCATTTTTCCTATTCACAGACCCTTTTTATATGAACACTCTTTGTTTGAATTACAAACTGATATCCCAGTGTATATATTAGAATGACAGATAAAAAAAAATTGAACCGATAAAATTCTATATAATAAATGCTAAAACGTAGGAGAAAATTCTCTTGAACACAAAATGAACAAATAAATTTCAAAATAGGACAGTAAAATGAACCATTTTGTAAATATTCCTCAAAAAAATCTTGCATTATCTGTAACACAAAATTAATAAAAATGATGTAATGTATACATTTCAACATTTTTATTAATATCAACTACTAAACATAAGCACAAAGTCCTTCGACTATCCTTCTAAATTTGCCAATCAAACATTCTTTAAACTGTCAACAAATTACTGTGCCATGAAGAAACTACATTCATTCCATTTTTTTTCTTTCAATCATAACATTCATTCCGGAAATTCCGAACATTCTACTGTATGTCTCAATGTTTCCGCACTATTTGCGCTCATGGTCATGCAACATTTTTTTTAATCTATCAAAAAAGTGTACACATACACACACATATATATATATATAGAATTATATATGAATCTCCCCCTGCGTATCTATACCTACATGAGTCAATGCACAAGTCGCCAGTGAAATCCACATGTAGACACCGCCACATGTCAACAGACATTCCTAATACATTCCCTCATCCAACCTCAATATACCACCACCAAAAAAAAAAATCACATTTTTTTTACCATTTTATTCATCCAACAGTGACGCCAAAAAATGACAAATTCAAATGCGTCACCACCCTTCACAATTCCTCACTCCACAGAACAAATTTCATTATCAAAAAATACATTCACCATATCTCAATTCGACAATATACCCACATACACAAACAAATCAAAACACGCCAAATGCAAATAAATAACAAAATAATCAAAAAATGAAACGATAAAAAAAAACACCAACTCCAACCGTATCGTAACGCAATAAAACATCCCAACAAAATACATCCACAAAATATCCAGAATTGACTGCCCCGATCGCGTATAATTTTCTACATTGTATTATTGTCGAAAGACCACCCCCAAGGGTTCTGCATAACAAGCATGACAGCCAAGTAATAATAATAATAATAATAATAAGAATAATAACAATAAAATTGAGGGAGAGGAAATGTTCATTGGAATATAAAGAATGAGGAAGACAGTGAATGCAAATAAAAATGAGGGGAGTAGAATTACCTTTTCCAAATTGAATGGCGAGAGCACCTATAACCTCAACATTATATATATAAAATGTAGCTAGGATGAAGTGAGATAGAACGAGTGAGTCATGTCTGCTCATGTGACGTATGGAGACGAAAAGAAAAATAACAGAGAGAAAGAGCGGACGGTGCGTAACAGAAGTGCGTAGGCATTGGTCGTGCACACGTGCACGGGCACGCGCCTTGACAAAGGGCCCGCACCGGCACACCCCCCTCACTCTTTCTCTCTCCCTCATTTACTCTCTATGCTATGTAATGCTATATATATATAAGTAGAAAGAGCGTTAGACCCCTTATCCCTGCCGCGTTGCGCTGCCTGGTACCGCACGGCCGTTTTCCCTTCGACATCAACGTCGTCACCCTTCGCTCGACTATCTCTACGTATATATCAACGAACGGTCATGGGTTCGTCATCGTGCTATCACCAGCAACGATTAGCACTCGCATTGTGTTATGTGTTAGTGTGAGGGAGAGAAAATTATTGTGGAAGGAATGAAATATGGAAGAAATGTTGTGAAGACTTTTTTGGGGGAGTTGTTGGCTGATTCGTTTTGGAATAGGATTTTGTATACTTTTTTAGGGTTTTTTGTTGTTGAGTGTGGTGGGATTTTGGATTGTTGTGTTGGATTAAGTTTGAGAAAGAAGAGACTTGCAGGAAAGTTTTTGATGAAGTTTTATTCGAAATTTTCGAGTATTTTTGATTCATTCAATGAAATGATATGCAATTATAGAATTTGAGAGTCAGTTTGACCCTTTTTTCCTTTAGTTTGGATCACAAGTGGGACTTTCAAATAATTATCTTCACATTATAAGGTGCAATCAATTATATCTCAGTTTTAATTCAATTATACATCAAAAATTGATCAAAAATTAATTAAATGTTCCTCCACTTTGTTATTTTGACAATTTATTTTAATAATTTTTTATAGAATTAATTATGTGTGTGTGTTTTTTTTGTAAATAATTTTTGTCAATGTTAAGTCAATCTGTGAGGATGCAGAGTTTATGTTACCACGAAAAAACAAGGCTGGAGTATGTCCGGATGGAGGGATATAACGCAGCTAGATCAGGCTAAATTTATTTGTCACCGCAGCAGGTCTGAACATATAATAATTCTCTCAAGGATTTACTTTTGAATATTTACATTGGTCATTTTTTCTATTTCTTTCTTTTTTCAAATGACTGCTGTTCTATTCACACTATCTGGTGCACTTTGAAAACCAAAACGAGGGATGGTGGGAAAAAAAAAGTGAACGAGAAGATAGAATAAGTGTTGTATCGAGATCCTTTTACAACGACACGTCTTATTACTCACATGCGTTCAGAGAAGACGACGCAATATATGGATTATGAGAATTGAAAACGAGTGTCCAGCACGTGGCATTGGTTAAGATGAGATATTAACAGGCCATGCGTGTGTGTGTGCAACTGGTGATTTATGAAATCTTCGGCAGCATCACACACGTGTTTCTTTTTCATAATATAGAGTACGTGAGGATACTTATGCATATAAAAATGGTGAACGCCTTTCTTTCTCACCCACTTTTTCTTCTTCTTATTTCACATTACTCCCCCCTTGTACTTTTCACTCTTATAATCGTCTCTGCAATCTTTTGGCGTTTACCATTTTATCAAAACATGAAATAATTATGAGAATGAAAGAAGAATATTTAACTGTGCAATCGAGAAAGTCTATAGTTTTGTTTTTTATCAAATTTTAGAATATTGCAAAACAATAAAAATCAATGCGAAACATTTTTCTACAGAAATAAAAATTGTATTTTGAATTCACTGTTCAACCCTACTACCCTTAATTCTTATCTACAACTTGTGAGAATTAGAGAAGAGAAAAACGTAGTACCATCTGATTTCGAAAAAAAAAAAAAACAGTTTTCGAAATAATGTCTAAGGAAAATTAGATAAAATCACAAACATATTATTTTGTCATTTACAAATCTCACACTAATCAATTTCCCCATAAAATCTTTCAATAATTGAAGAATTACACTAAGTTCATCCCATCAGATTAAAAAAAAAACAAAGCACATTTCTCTGAATAATTTAGAAAATATTTCCGGAGTGAAAAAGAAAATAAAAAGAGTATCTTTTTTCCCCATGTGAAATACAAGAAATGTGATCGTGTGAGTTGTTACATCTGTGTCATGTGATGAAGCCCCCACACACACACGCACACAGACATACAGATACAATCCTGAGGTTTTACGAAATAATCCCTTAAAATGCGCGGTTGTCTCGCACTCGTTGGAACGTAGAAGTGCATCCGGGAGTCCGGTTATAAGGACGAAGAAGGAGATTAAACCAGCACGCCGGGGGTAAAACCTACAACCCTCTCCCTCTTTTTCATTCTCTCGCTCTCTTCACGGTATATAACTCACATCATACATATATATATTTTTTTTTGTATTATAAATTCCGTCGAGCCCCACTTTATACGTAGGCCAGGCTTATGTCCCGAATATTTCGGGCTTAGGTCATATAAACTGGGTCTCGCGCATATTATTTGTGAACCCTTAAAAAATTCAGGATAGAACTCGCAACCTTACTCACTTCAATTTCCCCTCGCTTTTATTTGCTGTACTTTCACTGTATAGACTTGTATGTATATTTTACTATATATGCCAGTGCTTTTTCAAATGTTAATCGTTTGGGGTGAAATTTTTGATTTATGCGCACAACGTTATACCCATCTACCCCTATTTATTGTCCTTGATATTGTCTGATCTAATTAAAAAAAAATGGTACGTGAACGGGGTTGTTGGTGTGTGTATATATATAAAAGAAAAAGTAGATATAGACAACCACATTATCGTCGGGTTGGTAGTGAATAAATTGTCGTTCAACCAGTTGCGTTTGATATATATTCCCTCTTTTTATTATTATCATCACCATCAAACTTGTTCATTTTATTATTTAATATTTTTTCTCTTCTTGTCCCTTTCTTTTCTTTTTTTTTACATCTTCTTGACATACATAAAAATATTTTTTTGTATCCTTGATGAATGGAATCTTGAAATGAGGACATGAAATATTTTTATTTTCTATTGTAAATTTTTATGCATGTAAATCGTGACAGTAAAAATTTAATAATATATTTCGGTTCGTATAATCTTTTTGAACAAGCTTTTTTTTTCGCCATCAATTCGATTCTAATGTGAATGTATTCAAATATTTTGAAGTGTCATTTATAATATTGTTGTCTGAAATATAGAAATGTATTTTATAGAAAACAGGAAATTATTCCTAATTTAATTACACAAAGTCTAGTGTGCTTTTCCGCATTTTCTAAATTTTAAACTTGTGAGATGAATAATTATCTAGCGTTGATAAAAAATATGAGAATTCCCATAAAACTCTAATACAAAAAAAAAGTGAAAATCAATAAAATATTATTTGATCATTATTTCGCTATTTATTTTCTCATTATTTACAGAATTCCGTTTATCCGGAAATTATTTTTTTAAATGATGTGAAATGCGGCAAACGATGTGTTTGACACCCCCATAATACATAATTTACTGATCGCGTGAAATCGACATTTTCTCACCTACCCCATACCCAAACATCCTTTCCACGCCTACAGATCTCACAACACACCGGCTACAAACACATGTTGATACATATAAACATATATACATATATATACACAATGCATATGTATCCCATTAACGACTTATGTTGTTTCGCAACTGATGTATACACAAAACTAAATTTTCCACAATCCCACAAACGAGAATATGCCGACATGTTGAATGATTAATACTTCTGGGTAAGTTGCACCGGAACTTATCTCTCGTATATGTGTTTACACATACTTATATGTATGAATATATGGATATACTCACATGAGAAGGCGAGTGAGAGCACTCTCTCCGCTATCTCCGCCCCGAAACACGAAACTTCCGCGGCGAACTGAATTCCGCTCTCTCTCTCCCGCCCATCATGGGCCATTCTATAAGGGTAAAATAAAGAGAAGACTCAAATGCACTGCCGGATGTCTCGCGGATTCTCATGAGTTCCATATTTCATATACAAATAAATGAATATATATATATATACATACATACATATATATTTATTTATTTGAAATATAAAATAGAAAAAATTGATCGATCACAAATATAAAATTCAATTGCGATCGAACACCTGGGACACATGTTTGATACGCCTCCAAAAATTATTCTCTATGAAGCCTTTGACGCTGAACTTTTTCTTCTGTTGATGGTTTAGAAAAAAATGAAAAAAAATATCAATGGGAATGAAAAGATATTGGCGATCGGTGAGATGCACCGGTGTCTAGTAAAGATGTTGGTTTTTCTATTATATTGAATGTGATAATAATTTCGATAATTCCAAAAATATATTTGTAATTTGATATGTTGAAAAAATTCAAGAGAAAATCTGAACGTTGTCAAGTATAGTTTGTTTTTTATGACAATTGTGATGGATTTATGACTTGAATAAATGTTACGATGTAATAAATATTCCATAATTATAGATAGTTAAATATGTGGTCGTTCATGACAGCTTCAAATATTTCTTTTTTTTTTTTGAATCTCTCATGGATTCGAACGTTATTAGCATGTACTTGACCTACATTTTCACAGCGATACTTTTTGTGAGCAAATTTCGAGTTATAAATATTAAATAAATATAAATAAATATGTTTGCATATTTCTTATGCAGGATTATATGAGGGCTCATGAATAATGTGTGTCTTTCAAAAGTCTCAAAGTTCAACGAAAATTACTAAAAATTTTTTCACATACACTCTTTTTAACAGTGATAATTTAACTACTGTGTTAGTGTTGATTGTTGGATTTGTTATCTTATCAAAATCAGAACATTCATTGCGAAAAAGTCATCTGAAAAAAGAAACGATTATTATTTCATTTATAAAAACGATGTAAATCACAAAAAAAAAAGGATCTGATTGTTTTTGTCTAAAGGTGTAACGTATTTTAAATATGGTGTTTGTTCCGATTGGCTCCATAAATTTCTGATAGAATTCTTAATTTTTGTAATCAATTTTGAGCTGTGAAATATTACGTTCGAATATTCAGTTGCTGTCACCAACATCTGATTGCTTTTCGAATAAATTTCTATCATGAAAAAATTTTATCTGAGAATTTTGCGATGATTGATAGCACAGTGAAAGCTTCGCATTTTTTTTCACCAATATTCTTGAATTGATATTTGTTCATCAAAAGTTTTTTCAATTACAGATCAGTGGTAATCATTGGGATTAAATTATAAATGTTTTAATAATACTTCTTAGGATTATCACGCCGAGGCTACTCTAACAAGTGATGACACCACTTGTTGATGTATTTGATAAAAAGAAGTTTCTATAATTTATGCGATATTTATTTACGATATTCAATTAGGAAGTGACATCTCTTCCTGTAAAAAGCATTTTGAAAAATATTTCTCAGATATTTTTCACATCATCCACAAAAAATGATACCATTTTCACAGATTCAATTTTCATTAATCACATCACTAAAATAATCAATCAGCTGCTCGTTTGACATTTAATTTTCAAGAACATTGTCCGCAGTTTTTGAAAACTGATATTTTAATCAAATATTCTATAATACATTCATTTCCTCAAAACAAACCTAAATTAATTAGTAAATCATTGTGTTGTCAACCTCAGATCCAATAATGTACTGCTAATTGTAAACAATTCGCTTTTATAAAATAAACAAACTGTCTATAATTAATTTTCAACAAAAATCATCATGGCGATCTAATTTATTCGTGAATGGTGTTAAAATCTCAATGTAAAATCCATTCCCGTGATTTATTGAATTCCTCCATCCCTCATAACATTTATATTTAAATACATTGAACTTAGATGAACGATATTACATTTCACCGTTCCACCTCTCGTACTACAAAAAAAAAATAAAAAATAAAATTCATTTATTCATGTACGTAATTAGGAAGTTTTTTATTTTTTTCTTTCTTCTTTTTCTTTATTCGCTCCATTCAAATAATATATCGATGTGTATGTGCGTAAGTGTAAAAAAAAAAGGGAAAGAAATCAGGATGTGAAATTACAGTATAGCGTAGCGAATTCGTGAGACAAGCGAGAAAGCAAAGAAAAGAGAAATTGAATGAGTGAGAGTGAGAGAAGAAGAGAGACAGAAAAGGAGATAGCGAAAGTGAAGGAAAGGTAGAAAAAAAAAGGAGGAAGATTCTATACAGTGGATCCGTGTACCGAAAATGCAAATGTCGAAATGCGCATTTTATTCGCTGCGTTATCCCAACAGCGTATCTTCCTTCTCCTGCGGCTAATCTTCGATCGATGCTTTTTCAGAACCGCAACGTTCAGATATCATACATAAAATAATTCCAGCGGAAAAAAAAGAGAAAAAAAAACGAGAGAAAGAAGAAAAAGAAATGAAAATAAATAATAAATAAACAAAAGAAAAAAATTGAAAGATACATTCTCTCTTTTATATTGTAAGTCACAAAACTTTCACATTATCCATAAATTTTATATTTTTTTTTCTCTTCTCCATTATTTTTCCCCATTGTCAAAATTCAGCATTAAACAATCGTATATCGCTATAGTCATGAATTAGACTCGCAGAAACAAAAATTGAATGAACAAAAAACTCAAGAATTTATAAATGCGCAAAAAAATAAACGAAATTATTACCCGACATCTCAAAACAGGTATTCGTTATTTATATATATGTTGAAAGTACCTTGTTTTCATTCATCTATACACAAACATGAAGACTGAACTGAAGATAAAGTAATCTCGGATCAAGAATATTGTTCTTGCTTTGAAGATTATTTTTTATGTTTGGAATAAGAATAAATTTTAATGTCATTTTAAATGCAAACTCGGTGAATTTATACAAAATCAATGTTAAAATATAAAATTCTGATGATGGTTAGAAATAAATGATACCCAAGTTTATAATTATTGTTAAAGAACAAAAGAACAAAAATTTTTATACTATTTTCTTCGAAAAATGTTCAATCGAATATCCAAACTATTATGAATCGTAATAATCATGAGCAATATTATTTATTATTTATCTATAAAATAAAAATAAACGTAAGAAAGGAGAAAAAGATCAAAATTGGTGACGATAAATGACAAATTATTCGCTTCTATATTTGATTTAAATTGAAAGCTCCGTTTTATCATTAAATTGTTTGGCACCATTCCAACGCTTCAATTATGTCAGAATGTCAAAATGATCTCAAGAATCTGCGAGATTTTTAGTAATTGCATAGACAACATTACACTGGCGTAAGAATATTTATTTATAACTGATTGAATGATGATTTATTGATAAATTAAACGGTCCTCAATCAAAAACGAATTTCACTTGTCTTCTACCTCTTCGCGAATATTTTAAAATATCACTTTACGTGTAAATTGTATAAAAAAAAAACTTTCCGAAATGATAATGTTCATAAACATTACCACATAATAATTGATCAGGAAATGTTCACTGCAATACTTGAACAGAATCATCGTGTCAACAATGACTACCAACATTTTTTTCGTTATTATTGCAAATAATCTAAGAATTGTTCGATATTTTATCTACACCTCACCCAAATATAAAATACAAATGTTCATAAATGATAAAAATAACAAATTCATGATTCACAAAAAAATCAGATTGAATTACAGGAATTGTTGACAACAAACAAAGTCATTACAAAATCAATAAATTAAAATTCACCATCAAACAGGCAAATCAATTCTATAAAATTCTGTTTCCATCATGATCACCATCACTCCACCCTGCTCTTGTCAAACTAAATAATTCTTCACCCTATACCAAAAACAATAATCATCTTTCCCAATAACAAAATACACTTCGCACAAATCCAATTGATCCCTAATCCAATAATTTCTTTTTTCCATCCCAACTAACATAAGCAAAATCACACAGTAGTTCGAGTACTTGAAATATTTTTCGTCGCGATATCCATCGAAAAATCAAAAGGGAAAAAAAAGACAAAATATCCCCATACACACATACCCACACATATTTCTCTATACACAAACGAATATTTTGAATTGTGTGCGTGTGTGTTTGAGTGTACGCGCGCCATTTCCCCCAGTCGCGCCATATGGCTCGCGCGCGTACTCACACAACTCTGAAGGATCAACCACCACCATCGCTCTCATATTCGTGCCCTGTTTCCTCTCTCTTTCTCTTCCTCTTTTATGTATACCACCCTAGCGAGTTTCCGGGGACCCGTACTTACACACATACACTTGGGCATAGAAAGGGAGCTGGTATACATACATGTAACTCGGCGCGTGCTCGAAATTCCCCACTACATTTTACATCATGCCTCCCCTAAGTGCTTCTTCTCTGCTTTAGCCTACGTTTTCGCTGTTTGTATGTGCCCTGCGCTTACTATATTATACTATATACTTGCCATGGCTTGGAGTAAACCTAAACCATCCACTCCTCTTTCTATCGTAGCGGCTCATTCCGAATGCGGACGCCATGCGGCGCGTAGCACGCGACGAGTTCATACATGTATTATTCCGTTATTATTCAACATTGTGAATTTCCGTGAAAATTGTTTTTTACACTTGAATAATTGTGCCTTTCTTCATAAGTGAAACATTAATTTTAACAAAACATAAATTGTATATTGACAGTGGAAGTTGTTATTATAACTTCATATTTCATTGAAATATCATCAGAGAATTGAAAGAATTACTGAATTATTCTCATAGTTTTTTTTTTCTTGTGCAGTGAACAATTTATTATCTCTGTTTTTCTTTTTTCTTAGTTAATTAATGAAGTGTGTTTTGTGAATGAAATGCACTATATAATAGATAAAAAAAAAAGTTGGATATTAAATGAAAAAAAAATGACAAAGTCGACGACCGTTGAAAAATAATAGACGGGTGACCTCATGCTTCACTTAACCGCTCGTGGCATCAACGGCACCAACGACAACGAAACAAAGTGCGTAAGAGGGATAGAAAAAAGAGAGCATATAATAAATACAACAAATGAGAACGAATAATTGACGCCTGACACATTATCGCAATACATAATTATTGTTTTTTTCACGTAAATATTTGTGAATAAATGGCGTGAAATTGAATGGTGAAAGATAAGCTGAAAAATAAATGAATGAACTTGAAGTGTTGAATAGACAAATATTAAATGGTAGCATTGTGTGTCACCACTAATACTCATCATCATCACTAGTTCCAATCACGAAAGAAGAAAATGGATCAATCGCTACTTCCCTGACAGATCTTCGTCTTCTTCATTTAATATTTTGTTCCATTCTCATTTCTTCATCCATTGTCATTTCTATCCCGCTCATTTTATTACTTACTTCACTCTTGACCAACCGATCGACCGCCAGCCAAGCGTTTTATTTATAAGCCTCGCCGGCGCATCAATTAAAATTGTCCTCGAGCGTGCATTAGAGAACGCGTCTCGAGACAATATCAGCAGCGACTTCAAAAACACTTGAAACTAAATTCACAATTTCATTTATTATTCATATCGACTTCACTGCGTGAATAGAAGTAGAAAATAAATTTGAATTTAAATTGTTATAGAGAAAACTTCTCTGCAACAGAATATAAATACAGTTGTAAACAATTCATTATTAATAACATAATATAAATTATTAAATAAAACAAACAAATTCTACATATCAAAATGACAACAATGGGCGTAACAGTTTATTGCAATCGTGTGCAAATAAATGGCAATGATCAAGAACAATTGATGCTTTTGCGTACATTACAAGACAATGAAAGTAATATATTAGGTAATCAAACACACATTATATCAACACAAAAAGGATTAAATGGCAATCATAATGCAAATAATATTACTGTATTACCACCATATGATCCAACGCGTTTAAAGAAACATGGTAAAAATGGACAACCGCCACCAGTGGCCGTTGCTAAACGTAACGCCCGTGAACGTAATCGTGTTAAACAAGTAAATAATGGTTTTGCAACTTTACGACAACATATTCCAAGCCATATTGCCGCTGGTTATGGGGATAGGGGTAAGAAATTATCTAAAGTTGAGACATTGAGAATGGCAGTGGAATATATAAGGGGCTTACAACGGTTATTGGCTGAAGCTGATGGTATTGATTATGATTCAAATTCAAATAGTGGTCACAATGTACCATCACCAAGTAGTAGTATTGTTTCATCAAGTCACAATGGCTCGGGCGAACGACTTCATCTCGAGGATGATATCAATGCTGATGACGAAGACAGAGAGACGATGCATGATGATGACGATGAAGAGAGCAAACGTGCGACGACGTTGTCGACACGGTGAGAATATATTTTTTTTTTCTCTCGCTTCTTTTATTAATGTATTCCTTTTAAGGGCTTTTTGTGCAAGTCTTTTTGGCCGTTTATATTTTTTATATTGAGTCTATAGATATATTATATGGACTGTTTTTTTTTCTTTTGCATTATTTTCTGTCTTGATTCTTTCCACCGAGTTGTACTTGCCGGTCTTGAATTAATTCAACGGGGTTCTGGTTCCAAAGTCTGGCGGTAGAATATTCGCATGCGAATGTATGTGCAAGGGAAAAAAAGAATGGGCAAAAGCCTTCTCTTGTGTCCCTTGGGAAGGATGAGTGGAGAGTAAAGGAGGGAGTGAGAGGGAGAAATGAGACGGGATCACTGAGTAAATGCAAAGTGTCCCCTTGCTATAAAGCCCTTGGTATAATCATATTTTGTCCGCGCATTAATTCTTATTCTGTTTCATTTCATTTCGGGTCTTCTAGACGCATTTTAGTCGCTTTTACGCTGTCCACAAGCCATGTGTCCACTCTGTGCTCCCCTTGTTATTGTTTATGATTATTGTCTATTTTAAGATTTTGAATGGGAATATGTCGGTTATTCTGTTGATAAATTGCGTGAATATTTAGTTTTCTTTTATTGACAATTTATTTTGTGGTAAAAAAATAATCGTTTAGTATTTAGAGCTAATGGAACGATTTTTTTAAACAGAAAATCTTTCTGTTACAATAAAGAATGTTTTCATTCTTGCATTTTTGTTATTTGTCGATTTGGGGAAATGATTGAAAAAATGCGACAGGAAAGAACTAATAAAAGCGAAAAATATATCTTTTTAATATTTGGCTTTTTTGTTTTGCGGTATTTTAAATTATATAAATTTAAAAACGGATATTGTGAATAGTCTCCACTTTTAATTCACTCCAATTATTCATCATGAAATTTGAGTTGTCTGAAAAACTAATTGAGTTCACTCTGGAAGTTCTGGGAGGAAATATTTGGCGTAAAGGCACAGACATTTATTTTTCACAGAATCTTTCCAGTTCTTTGAAGACTTCTCAATAATTCTCGTTTAAACAATTCAATTGATCATATCAAATAGTTTTGACAACTTTCTTACCGGATAACAGAAAAATTTTTATTCTGTTTGTCAATATAAATAATAATTAATAATTGTGAGAACAACTTTGGAGCAAATACAGTTTTCGTAAATGATATCTAAATTATTCATAACATCAATAAATCTAAATATCCTTCTATTCTTCTATCTCTTATTTTGTAATAATTTACTATAGTCCATTCCCTAACAATTCAGCATTTTCGATTTATCCAAATGCAAGGAATTATCAAGACATGATGAAATGATTACATTTATAAGTTTCAATATTCTCAAACGCACCCACAATTTCTACACTGACCAACAAGTATAAACATACATAAATGAAATTGTACCTCAGATTTCGATGGACAAAAAAAAAAGACGATGCAATGATGAATTTAAAATACTCCGCCGAGAGTTATGAGTAATCGCATGTGATGAAATTTCCATTGGAAAAAAATTGAAAGCCAAAAAAAAATTATTCTCTCTGTATACACTGTATAATTTGGAATAAATTTAACTTGTTTCAGACTGTCGCCAATTATATTGACAACATCGACATCGTCACGTGATTATTATAATCAAACAAGCGGTGGTTGCGGTGACGAAGAAAATTTGGAACCAACTGGAGCAATCCAACATACATCAACAATTAATCAAACATATTCTCGACTATCGCCAACATCATTAGCATCTCCCCAAACCGATTATTACAATCAGAATGAAGAGAATCTCGAACCAAGAATATTATCACCTTACAGCGGTGCCGGTGACAGTGAAGAAGGTGGAACAATTTATGCCGCAAGTCCTGAGGCATTTTCAGGCTCGCTGTATTACAAACAGGAGATCAGTGAGTCTGGTGAGTTTATGGACGTCGTCAGCTGGTGGGAACAGGAACAGGGAAGACTGGTGCATCATACCCAGCCACATGCCCAACGGCTGGCGCACGTCTGATCCACGACGAGAGTAAAACCCAAGCAAACCGGTAAGTCCCGGTTTATTCTTCTCTCTTTTCTTCTCATCATCATGATGCTTTCTTTTATTACCAATGCCAGAGGTTAAAGAACGAATGGTAGGAAAAAAAGAATGTTAAGGGCGAAAGATGTGTGGTGAAAAATGGCGGAGCAAGGAAAAAATTTGAAGGGATGATAAAATTTTTAAATATACCAAAAGTGCTAGAAGGTTTTCCATATATTTACTCGTGGAATATTGTCGAATAATTATACATTTGATATTTATTTTAATATTATTTATCTTCTCATTTTTTATTGGTGGATATTGATTGCAAGAGGTTGAAAACAAAACGATCAAACTGTTTGGAATGGTTATGTAGTTGAAAATAAATTGATTCCGTTTCTACTTATTCATTTCTTTATTTTTCAAATCATCTCGAGTTTGTACCATTTTGGTGGTCAAAGATTAAGTAAAAAAGTTATTGCTAATTTTTTATTATGTAACAACAGTGATTATAAAGCTCTCACAAAAAATCTCTCATCATTTTCACGATCATCTCAGGAATGATAATAAATATTTCTAGATGTTTCTACCAATTTTCACCAAATTGTGATATCTTCCCACAAATAAAAGTCCAAAATGAAATTCAATGACAATCATCAAAGTCATATTCAAACGCTATTTTTATTTGATATTAAAAATTGCCTCACAAATGGTCTCTAACAAAATATCGTTTAATTAAAGTTGAGTAGAAAGACTAAAGAAGAAATTGGTGACATGAATTATTCCAACGAGTCATTTACTTGCAGGAAAAAAAAATATCGTTTAGTTATTTCAAGTGACAGTTGTTTGAACTCTCGAAAGTGAACATAACAACGACATTCTAGACACACGTGAGAACTTGAGCGCACGTGATATGGCTCAGTCATAAGTTTGAGTGATGTATAGGAAACGCACAACCAAGTGGAAACTCGTGTTCAACTTAAAATTTGTGTATACATATATGTAGACACGTGGTTATATGATGGGGAGAAGCGCGTTTAACTAAAATAAACTTTGGTGCCACTGAGACCACTTGTGTTAAGGGAGCGAGTGTCTGACACTCTTGCGACCGCTTGAAAGAAAATAAAAAATACATTATAATAAGTGAAAAGGGTTAAATGTTGAATAATATGACACTCATCAGCAGTCGTATTCCCAACGTATTTGAATACATTGAAAATAAAATAGTTCTTTGTCGATAATTGAATTTTTAGTTTGTGTCAATGATGAATTTTATGTGAATTAATATATTTTTGAACTTTTTTTTTTTCATATATATTCCAAAAATATTTTTTTTCTTGGTACTGTTTTTTCTCTCAAAGATTATAACAAACAATGATATGATTAATATGAATAAAAAATACTTTTTTTCAAGGCTGTATTCGTTAAATTGATTGACTCGAATTAATTCTATGTTTGATAGTTATCAATTTGCAATTTTTACATGACTGAAATGTACAGAGTGAAATATCACAGATAGAGAAACAAAATTTAGGGGTAAAGAAACTTAATAGTTAATCGAGTTGCCATCAAATATCCCGAATTGAAATTGATAAAATCATTTTAAAAATTATGCACCGACTTATGCAGTTATCTTAAAAATTCTGGTGCAAGGAAAAGAAAAAAAAATAACTTCATCTATACAATGAGCAACCATTGAAACACCCGGACAAATTCCAAGCAATTATTTAAAGAAAAATGTGTTCTCAGAAGAATTGTATACCCATTTTTTATTTTTATTTCTGTGTAGATATATCGTTTTTCTCTAGTTCTCTTGTTGAATGCAAAATTTTTTAGTCTTGACCTTGAACAATCCTTTTAATTTGTGCATATGCGAATAGAATGTGTAAAAGACTTACGAACGGAAGAGAAAAAGGGAGAAAGAGAAAGAGGGCAAGAAAGAGAATTACTAAGAGAATGATCGAGACTTGGCCATTTGCGTTATACGCTCTTCGCCATGTGCCAGGAAACGCACATTGAGAAAAAGAGATGTTCATTCTCTCTCACTCTCATTTATTTCTCGGTTTCCAAATCATGTGGTTTCACTTCTTCCTTCATTTCTATTATCCAACGTCTTCCGTTCCGCCTTACGAACAACTGTGCGCACCCTTATGAGAGAATGTTGGTCTGTCGTGGATGTAAGACGAATAAAATAAGAGAAAAAAAAATTGGAATTGACATAAAACAAGTAAAAGAATAATTTAATCAAAATTTTTTTTGTGATAAATATTGGATTCTTTTTTTTCTTTCTACGTTTTGCACTTATTTCTCATTTTATGTCATATGAATTACGAGGAATATATATATATATAAAATTTGCCTTCGTATATTCCTTGTGTATAGTGGCAATGCAAAATAATAAAAGCATTCCAAAAATAGAATTGCTGTTCTTCATGCGAATAAAACGCTACGGGTATGTGTTTTTACTTATACGCGTTGTGTTGTAGAGGAAAGTTAAGCAAAATAGAACTTTTAATTCCCAGAAAAATTCTCCAAGGAATGAAAAACAAAAATTTACGAGTTATATTCCTTGTATTTATTAACATATTCTTTTGTTTACGACATTTGATCATCGATTAATATTCATTGATGAATTTTTGTCGGCAGGAACAAACCTGTTCGTTCCTGCATATTATGAGGATAAAATATTGATCAATGTCTAATTCAATCTCTTTCTCAAAATCACATTTTCTTACTTTGATAAAAGTCAGTGGATCACATTCTCCATTTCCGTCCCCCCATAATTCATATTGATTACATCGCAATGATCTACATATCTTACTCACCACCAAAATTTCATATGACTTGCAAACGTTCAATTTCCTTAGGGGATCCAGCTCGCCCAATTCTTCCATACACAGAGGTATCATAATATTTCTTCTCGAAACGCTTTAACCCACAAGAAAACGTCAGTGGTGTAGGTGTATACGGATATACAATAGATATTTATTTGTATATATACATACACATATATATTGTGCCATATGGGCACCAATGGCGATCAACCAAGTCGACGTCAGCGACATGCAGCTTACCATATGCTCCATCGGGCTCCGCTTGGCAGACGGGCTATCGACATTGTATTTATATATATATATATTATTTTCTTATTTTTTTTGTACACTCTTCTTTTTTTCTATTGCCAGACGAAGAGTCTGGCCAACGTGACCAATGCAACTTTTTAATCTTCTATATCATCGTTTCGATGCTGTTGCGAAGAAAAAAAAATAGAAGATGTGAAAAAAAATTTTTTTTTCAGAAGAAACAAAAAAGAAAATTCATTTAATTGTATTGAAATAAATGACAAAGAAATTTCTTTTATATTCTAGATGAATATTTATGGTTTAAGAGGTCAGTTTTTTTTTTT
This sequence comes from Meteorus cinctellus, assembly GCA_030523045.1. Classification (NCBI taxonomy): domain Eukaryota; kingdom Metazoa; phylum Arthropoda; class Insecta; order Hymenoptera; family Braconidae; genus Meteorus; species Meteorus cinctellus. The sequence goes on along the minus strand of JAPYZF010000076.1, from coordinate 263,280 downwards.
TTCTTCTACTTGTGAAATATGTATGACGGTTTTATATATATATATGCTGGTAATGTATATTGATAAGATAGACGATGAGCATCAGCTCGTGCTTACGTGACATGCGGGCATCCACCAGCATAAATTGTTTCTCTGTGTTCTTTTATTTTTGTGTTTAGCTACTAACTAGTTTATACTCATGTATGTAAAGATATGTTTATATTTTTGTTGAATAGAGGAAATAAGTAGCTCGTGCCATGCTTCTTCATTTGCCAGTTGACAATTGATATGAATGCTTTAAATTAGTTTATTTGGGAAAAGAAAAATAAAATGAAAAATGGGAATTGATTTGTGAATTTTTGGGGTGACAACAAATTTTTTTCTGTAGTATTTCAATTCAGTTTTGTTTGTTGTTTTATTCGGTGGGCCGATTGATAAAGGGAATTAGTTGGAAAATAAAGGAAAGGATATGAGGAAAAGATATTTAGGATAACATGCGCGACCAAAAGCCAAGGAAGGAATTTATTAAATTAATTTGCCGTGACGACGCGTCTCGTAAACTTCATAGATGACCTCACTTTATAATTGTTATGAATTGCTTGGTTGATCGAGTCCACTCTGTGTATATGAAGAAAGGAAAGTGAGTGTTGGTGTGATGTCGGGATCCCTTTTGCCATTATCGTGAGAGAGACTGGTCCATCTTCATAACAAAGAGATGAATAAGAAACACAAAAAATATTTACTACTGTAAATTTAATTCTACTGAAAAATTTTTTGCTATCGTTAATCAAATAATTTATCTCATATTTATAATTGAGAATAATTGATGAGTGAATAAATAATTTGTTGACTCCAAAGTCAAAGACAAAATAAATTCGACGAATCTCATCGATTTCCATTACTTTCAACTAATAAAATTTTTTTTTTCGTGCAATTGTTCTGCTGTATTTCAAGTTAATTACTGACAATTTAAATAATGAATCAATGAATAAATTATTATGAAAGAGGAAACAGTAACATAAACATTTCTGAGCAATTGTTTTCTTTATCATTATCATGAATCATTCAAATTTTTCCATCTGGAATTTTTATCCTGTTGAAACATGTTTTGCCTCAATTAATTGGATTATACCGAACACTTGACTTTTCTCAACTCACAGAGAACCAAAAAATACATAATTGGATAAATATGAGAAGAGGTTCCTCAAACACAGAAGTACAAAAATTCTAGTCTTTAAATTTTCATATTTTTTCCATTTCTTCTATATCTTTATTGCCTTTCCCTCATTATTTTTTTCCCCCTGGGTCTCGTTTTTCCCCTATCACCATTTACACGCGCCGTCTGTCCGTTTGTCTCATGCCGAAAAACCAGAAACTCTCAACAATCAAAGAAAACAGCCGTGGAATTGATAAGTAGTTGAACGATTCCGTATAATAAAATCCCAAGACATCCAGATGGAAAATAAATTTCATCCTGACTCTTGACGAAAAAAGTCACTGATAAAAAAAATCTCCATTGGTTCACTTTCTTTTTCTTCATTTCTCTTCTTTCTTCACCGCACTCAAACTGTTGCACATTCTTTCCTCCCTCTCTTTCTCCCTCTCTTCTCCATTCTTTTATCATCAAAGCTATTACTTACTTGCACAGTATAACGTAGAAATAACTTGTATCAAAAATCGTTTAATCATACCCACTCAATTCATATACAACAATGAATAGAATGTCTGAATTATAAATGCACAGACATTGCTCGATAATTCATTTGTATCCATAATATTCTGGTCATTCGATTCAATAAAATTTCCTTGCGATATTCCCACGACCCTGATGTACATGACACTAGCATTGGTCTCACAAAAAGAAAGAAAAAAAAAAGAGAAGAGGAAAACAAGAAATATAATTTATATACTGCGAAAAATCGTCCTATAATAATTCTAAGTTGAATTTAATTTTTTTTTTCCCTAGTTCAGGTAAAATCTTTCGTGATAGATCCAACTTTTGTCAAACTATGTACATGCCCATATAACCAAGATATATATTTTCATGTGTATCTCCGTGTATAAGGGGAATATAAATATAGAGAGAGACTTAAAGAGACCATGTGTGAGGACAATGGGATGCGTGGACAATGAATGCCAGTAGCACTGAGAGAGAGTGCTACAAAAGTATCTTCACCCCCGGAAAGACACGCTCCACGTGCGTCAGGAAAAGGGAGCAAAAGATATCGATGAGATCGTAGTCCAGAAAATGGAGAGAAAAAATGATGAAGGAAAAAAGACAACTCGGAAGTTGAATATGTTTTTGGATACATTCAGCTTTTTTTTCTTTTACATTTTTTTTTTTTACATTGATGGACGAGTAACGGTCTTTTTACATTAAAATTCGGTGATTCCTTCGCTATGTGTAACGATATGAAAATATAAATTCTCCCTTTTGGGCTTTTACTCACTTGCCCTCCCTATTTTTTACTTCTTTTTTTTTCTATCGTGAAATGTTGAAATGAAAAAAAATATATTGTAAAAACTGAGGGATTTTCTTACATCTGGCGTCGATTTATATGCAGAGAAAATCAATTTAAAATGGTTTTAGAGGATTGTATGGTGACAGTCGATAGATATTACTTTTTTGTTGATGTAGAACTAAACATTTTTTAGAATATGAAAGTTTTCCAAGTGTATGAGTTGAGGGAACAAATGGTGATGCTTCAATTGAGAGTGAACGATCCGAAAAAATTTGATTTATTTTGAGATCTGTGGAAAGAAATTGCCGAAGATAATTCTCAATTCTATTTCAATAATTCGTTCATTCAACTTTTCATTTTCAACTGTTAATTATTTAGAGGAGAAAAACGATTAGTTTTGTCAGTATTATCAGTCCCAGTTTTTATAAATTACTTCACTGTATTGAAGTAAAAAAAATCAGCAAAAACTTTAATGATATGAATGTAGTTAAAATTGCTCATACAAATATAATTTATTTGTCTTTTTTATCTTTACCAAACATAAATTAAATCCCGTTCTCACTACTGAGAGGTTCCAATTCACAATACGACAAAATTAACTAACACAACGACAAAAAAAGTGGTTTCTTCTTCCTGGAAGTAAAGAAAGAAAAATATAATTAATTAAACAAAAGAAGATATTTAATTTGTATACTTCGTTTTTAATTACTTCACTAAAATATTACAGTTTCAGGACTACTTACCATCGTGTTCCTCTTCAATACTTATACTTAATTTGCTTGTTTTTCTTTTTTTCATTTACAGATGAGGATACGAGACAACCGTTCTACTTTGATCTCAAGCTCCAATTTAATTGTGTGGACATCGAGAGCGTGATCATACGCACTGAAATTATTCAGTTCACGCAGAATGAAAAAAAAAAGAGAGACAGAGAAAGTCCACTCGAATTTTCTCGTTCCCAAAATATCTTTTTTATCTCTTTCGTTATCTTAATTGTGGACCAAATTGTACTTACATCGTTGATACTCCATTTGCGTGTGGTCGATTCGACGAAGGAAAAAAAAACAATTCGATCGCATGCACCAGTTTGTCACTCGTTACGTGAATACGTCACGCTAATATTGGGAGATGATATTCGAATATTCTCATACATGTTCTACATACATAAACGTGATCATATTTGAGAGTCAATGCGGAAACTGTAATCAACTACCATTACCCGCATCATGTTTGCCACGCAATCAATTTCAGTTTTTTTTATTTGTCGTTTTTCTCAAAACATTTTCGGTAATTGATTTTATATTTACTTGTATAAAATCAATGGGTTGAATTTTTTTATTGAACACAATGTAACGTTATTTTTTAATATGATGTACATAAAATGAGACACAAGGGGAATCCATCAAAATTATTAACAAATTATAAGAGTGAAATATTTACAAATTAAAACACTGATAAACTTCAAAAGAGGATAATTGAGTATGTTAAATTATTGAATACATTTTAACTCTAACTAGAACTGGACAAATTTGTTTGTAAAAATTTCGCTTCCAATTGAATGACAAAATTGAAAATCTGGGGAAAAACAATTTGTTAATATTTAATAGTTCTCCAATGACTGAGAATGAATATTTGTAAATGCATTTTTGTCCTTGACAATGAAGTTAATATTAAAATACGCCATGGTCGTGATTTTTTCTTTATCATTTGATCATAATAAATTGACAAGGGCAGAATAATTAAAGTCCATCAACATTCGAATTAGTTTTCAACAATCTAAACAGAATTGAAGAACAAAAAACTTATTAGATATTATCAAAAGCGAACTTTAAATAAAATTTCCGACACAACCAAAAATCATGAAAGTTTTTGAAATATTGTGAAACAAAACTGTGTCAAATTTAAAATTATTGTTGTGTTGAACGACTCTTCAATAACGAATTGCAGTAAAACGTTCAATTCCCATAATTGTGGAACCACCGATCTTGAAAAAATTGTTGTGAGAAAAACGTCATTAATTTTCCAACTGATCAAACAAAAGTGCCATAACTTTCAAAATTGTTTCAAATTCTAATCGGAAATTGGTGCTCAAGCTCTTAACAAAAATTAAAAGAAAAGAACATTGAAAGAAAATTGGTCTGTTTGTTCAATTGAAACTCGTTTGCTTGATTGGAAAATTAATGAATCAAATGGAAAATGATAGCGAAATAGTAAAACAGAATTTTTCTCTCACCTCTTCACATGCCATTATCCATCCCCCATTTTTTATCCTGTGCTTGTTACAATTCCAACGTCATTCCGTGCCTTACTTCTTAATCTAGTTAATTATTCGTTTTACACAATTTTACACAATTTATTATTATATAGAGTTTATTATATGTATACGTGTAAAGTTAAATATTTTTTTATACTAACTAATAATAAACATATAAAAAAGAATTCATCTCTTGTTCAAATAGACAATGATTATAAAATTGAGGTACTTTCAAAACTAAACAAACTAAATTTTTATCATAGTGAAAAAAGAATTTATGTAAAAAAAAATAACAAAAGTGACGAAGGATATTTTTTATCTTGATAATAATAATTAATTTGAATTGAATGATATGCCGAAGTATAAAGCAACAAAGCGTTGTTTTTAATAACGCGTGATGATAGAAAATGGGAAACGTAATAGATTTATTAAATAGTGCCTTCCGTTTTACACACGTTGGCTTCTATAAGTAATTAACATTACGATGACGTTGATTCTACATGTATGTAAAGTAGAACGAAGTGTTAACGACGAACAGAGTATGTTGCGGAAAAAAAAAAGTTAAAGACTTGTGCTTGCTCAAGAATAAAAAAGAAAAATGAATGAATGATAATGAATAGACTGATACTGTTCATATAACTAAATAATGAGAGGCACAATGATGAATTGATGGAGCATAAGTTGACAAGAAAAAAAAAAATTATTTTATGAGATATTTAAAATTAAATTATTGTCAAAAAAAAAGTATAAATTCTATCGTCTGATTTTTAGACGTTATGAGACAATCAAAAATGGAAAAATGAAAATAAGAATGAATTTAAATAATAATAATTTGTACATATACCACGTGCCTTAGATTAATTTTGATACAAACGAAGAACAAAAAAAAAACAAATAATTTTTAAGCTAATAATGTTCAATACTATTTTTTGTACTTGTAATATTTTTCGTCCTCTAATTTTTCATCCATCGAATATTTAAAAATACATTTATACTATTTATGCATAAATAATATCTCCAATTTTCATTTCACAATTTCCTCCATCATTAACAACAACGACAACAACAACATGAGATAGAATAATTCAAATCAACAGCAACAATAAAAAATAATTCAATAGAATTGATTTTAATAAATATTACAACCGTCCGCCCTGTGGTCAATCTTCCCTCTGACTTAACTGTTCCTTTTTTTCAACCACCGGTTTCTCTCGCTGGTTTCACCCCACTGACACCATTGGTAAAATAACAATCAAAATAACCATATATATATATTTGTTATTTTTTTTCTCGATCAGTAAAAACGACTACGTTCACTGGGACTGGTGCAACCATCAACAATTCAGGTGTAGCCTCGCTCGCGTCATTATTATTTCCTCAAATTTTTTTTTCATCAATTTTTTTTTTATTCTAAATCACCAAGGGTCGATTTCCGAATGTGCTCTACGTGGTCGCAGGTCGCGCGTGTGCTCTCACTCGCTTCCCAACTATTCGACAGGGGGGCAACCCCCATAGCCCTCATATACATATACCTTTCTACAATACTGCCACGTCACTTCCGCTCGTCAAGTATTTCCGGCCGTTATTTTCAGTAGCTGCTTCATCGACTGACCGCGAAATGGCTCCCCTTACTCATATCCACTTTCAATACATACATAAAATATTCGTATTCATATACATCCACCTTATTTTGTACGACGAAGATAAAAGAAAATGGAATATAAATTGAAAATTAATTAATCCATTGATTTTATTATTATTAAATTTCATTTTTATTATTATAACACGACATTAATAACTAATACAAAGATCGCAGTTATTTTTTGTTTTTAATTATATTTTTCCTGTTCTATTTTTTTATTAAATTTCTTTCACTTCTTTTTTCCATCAAACAATGGTAATATGAACAAAAAATGACATTCATTGACACATATATCGGTTTAATGATATTTTTGTAACATCACGACCTCATCGTTAATACCGGATACAAATACACGTCAATTCCCACTCGAATGAATTATTGATGATCAACTTTTTTCTTTTTCACACAATTGACCCGTTTGTAGAAACAATGTATTAAATTTCATATAGTCCCACATTTTCCTACATGTCATTTAGCAATTTCATACAGATTTGAAAGTGCATTTGAACGTTGAAGTTTTGATTGAAATGTTTACAAAAGAAATTGACAATTGGAATCAGACAGGCAAGATGAATCTGTGTTTTGATTATTTTTCTTCTATTTAGAACACATTCTCACTGATGAAACAAATACAATGATTTGAAGTCAACCATATGCCAATTTACTGATTGATTTGTATTGGTGAATTTATTCGATCGCAGTAAGGTCGCGTGAATACGTTGAATAAACTCAAATTAATTTCCAGTATGACACGGTTATAAGAATACCTGACGCACCAGTCGGACAATCATTGTGAACGTGATAAGCAATTGTGATGGTTATCAATTCAATTGGTAGAATAAAAGTATCATCAATTATTTACAGACATTAATATTGTTGATTGTGCTTTATTGTTTTTGTGGTATTGAAAAAAAAAGGGGAAACATTACAAATAGTAAAATGGATGTGATACCAATTGCAACGTCTTCGTCGTATTTTACGTCAGGATTATTTTATCCACTTGTTGGTATTGTTGCTACACTTTTAGCTGTGCACTTTTATATAGAAAATATGAGGATAGTGCGCATGGGAAACAAATTGCCAGGTATGATTGTGCTTAAAGAAAATGTTTTCTAGTGTTTATAATTAATTTATTTGAATTCATCATTTTCACTTTGATTGATCTTTTTTTATTGTTAATCATTTCGTCAGAAATTTTATTTTTTTCTCTTTTTAAATTAGGACCTAAAACAGTTCCATTCTTTGGTAATGCATTGATAGCAATTGGAGTTGATCCAAAAGATGCTTTAGAAGTTGCACAAAAATATGACGTTTATGGTAGAGTAGTTCGAGCTTTTCTTGGTCCAAAACTCGTTGTGTTCATTTATGATCCTCATGATGTTGAAGTTATTCTCAGCAGTCATGTCCATATTGATAAGTCGACAGAATACAGGTGAGATAGTGAACAATCGATTCTATTTTTTCATTATTTTATCGGAAAGAATAAAAATAAAAGTTTTATTTCACTTCATATTAATATTTGATAATTTTACAGATTCTTCAAACCATGGCTTGGTGAAGGTTTGCTCATAAGTAGTGGTGAAAAGTGGCGTTATCATCGCAAAATAATTGCGCCAACATTTCATTTAAATGTTCTGAAAACATTCGTTCCATTATTTTTTGAAAATAGTAATGATTTGGTAAAAAGATTACGTTCAGAAGTTGGAAAAGAATTTGATATTCATGATTATTTGTCGGCTGTAACTGTTGATATTTTGATAAATACTGCGATGGGTGTTCGAGGTGAACGAAAAGAAAAAACAGGTTTTGATTATGCTATGGCTGTAATGGAGTGAGTATTAAAAGAATTAAAAAATAAATTGGAATTTTACGAATTGTTTTTTCATACATAATGAATTTATAAAACGAAATTATTTTCCAGCCTTTGCAATATTGTTCATCAGAGACAGTACAACATTTTATATCGTATAGATCAACTTTTCCAATTCTCCAAGTATGCAACAAAGTCCAAAGAATTGTTAGATATTATTCATAATCTGACTGGTGGTGTTATAAAACAAAAGAAAAAAGAATGGGCTGAAAAAGGTGAATTGGCATTACCAGAAGAATTTCGTAATGGAAAAACTCTTGGATTAACAACAGCAGAGAATAAGAGTTTAAAAGAATCAAAAATGCGATACGCCAGAGATGATCTTGATGAAATTGATGAAAATGATGTTGGTAAGTGTTTGTAAAAAGTCAAAACCAATTATTAAAATTGTAAATTGTAAAATGGTTTTAAAAAACTTGTTTTCTTATTTTTCTGCAGGAGAAAAACGAAGATTGGCATTCTTGGATCTTTTGCTTGAATACAATCGTAATGGAGCCAATATCAGTGATGAAGATGTCAGCGAAGAGGTCAATACAATAATGTTCGAGGTATGTGCGTTCGTTTTTTTTTCTTTTGCATAAATTCCATTCTGTGTTCTCAGTTCAATGTGTGTCATTCATTTGAATAATGAATATTTCAGGGTCATGATACAACCGCTGCCGGTTCCAGTTTTACTCTTTGTGTATTAGGAATACATCAAGACATTCAGGTGATAAAAGGAAAAAAAAAACAAATTATTAATTCATCAATATAAATCTCATTACATTTTTATTGTTATTTTTTTATTACACTTCAGGATCGTGTTTATGAAGAATTGAATAGTATTTTCAAGGGTTCAGACCGTCCATGCACATTTCAAGACACCCTAGAAATGAAATATCTTGAACGTGTAATTATGGAATCATTGCGAATGTTTCCACCAGTACCTATCATTGCAAGACAATTGAACGAAGACGTTAAAATTGGTGAGAATAATAGATAATAAATGATTAGATACAAAAACTTCTGCCAACTTTATAATTACATCAGTTAAATTATTTTTTTTTTCGTCTTCACAGTATCTGGAGGACACGTGATACCTCGTGGTGCAACAGTGATCATTCCGCCGCTTCAAATTCATCGGATTGAAGAATATTATCCGAATCCAGAGGTCTTTGATCCTGATCGCTTTTTACCAGAAGTCACTCAGAACAGACATTATTATGCTTACATTCCTTTCAGTGCTGGTCCAAGGTGAATAATAATCTTATAATAATACTCAATAATTATTAGCTAAAAGAAACTTCTGATTTTCTTATTGTTCTTGATGAATAAATAGAGATATTTTACTTAATTTTAAATAATTATATTCGTCATTGCGAACAGGACATATTTACAATTCGGAAATATTATTGTCAAATTAATTTGATTTATGTGAAAATTAGTTTCTTTTTTCCTTACTATTATATGAACAATTATTAATCTCTAGAGCAATCTGAACTGAAAATATTCCAGTCTTAAATGAAATTTTTACCGATGAATTTAAATGTGATTGTAATTCGTTTTCGTTCAGAACACTCAATTTTTTTTGTAATAACAAATTCATTTCACGTTTAATGAAAAGTTCGTAATTTCAATATTTATTTCTGTTTATCTAGATCGTGCGTTGGAAGAAAATACGCAATGCTGAAATTGAAAGTTTTGATATCGACAATTCTACGAAATTACAGAATCAAATCGGATTTGAAGGAAAGTGATTTTAAATTACAAGTAGATATTATTTTGAAACGTGCTGACGGTTTCAAAGTGACAATAGAACCTAGGACTGATTCAACTACTCTCGTTGCATAAAAAGAAATATTAAAATACAAATGTAATAACTAATAACTAAAATTATAAAATCAAACATTTCATATACACTTGTCGCTCATTAAATTTGTTACTCAGCCGATTTTATTAAATAAAAATAATTGATCACAATACCAATAAGAATACTTTTATCCTAGATACATACTTTTGAATTAACTTTATAACTATGTGATTCATATTGTGTATGAGTTTGTGTACAATCACATGCTTGAATATAAATTCATCATGAGATAATTAATGATCGATACTATTTCCGTTCCTCTCGCTTTTTTCGATGTTCAACAATTAATTCCAATCCCCATGGTACAACAAATGCGCAATTGATAGCAATCAAAGCTAATTGAGCTATTTCGAAACTGTCAGTCCAATCCTTGATAACACCTGGAAAAAATTAAATTATGTTTATGTGTTGTCATAAATTTACTTATTCAATTTTCTATTGTGTTCACTATTAAGTGGTTGATAAAACGAAAGTCTCCATTAGGAAAATACTAGAGTGAAATCAAACACATCCAATCATTTTTCATTCACTTTACGATATCCAAGAATTGCACGAGGAATAAGAGAAAGTTGGCAAGTTATTTTATTTAAAAACTGGGTTTCAAGTTAACTCTCAAATATTGAAGACTATGTGTATAAGTAATCAAATATTATGTTGAATTAGAGAATCATCGCTGTGGTTCTGAATGAACCAGTACATCAACAATCATTTGTCAAAGAATATGTGCGTATCAAAAATAATATGAATGTTCGTCGTTTTGACAATTTTCAAATGAATGAATGGCCAAAACAATGCTGTTCTTCAAATCAAATGACAGCTACATTGAGCTATAGCAGATACAGGATAACATAGACATCAAAGAACTTTAGATTTGTATAAATCTCAATTTAAATACTTTCATAAGAGCTAGCATTGTTAGATATGATAACGTTGAAGGGAAGATCATTGTGAATAATAATGGGAATATCATTGACAGATACAGCAAGACTTTATAAGAAGAGTGATGAGTAGTTTATGAAACGTACTTCCATGAAAGAGTTCCATGACTTTTCATTTAAGAAATAAGAGAGAGGCTAGAAGTGTCGAAATTGAAAAATGATTGATAGCTAATTGATAAAAGTTCTTCAGAATGAGTCGAACTCCAGATTCGTTGAAAGAAATAGCAAAACTTATCAGTTAAAAATAATACTCATCATGAATTGATAATACACGAAATTTCGAATGATCACTTCTTGCTTACACTCAAAAATTCATCAGGAATTCAACTCACCAACAAGTGGACCAAATATAATAATGACAATTCCATTGACTAGAGTGAATATTCCATAGCAGGCAGTATACATTTCAACTGGATAATTTTCAACGACGACTAGAGGTTGTGGTACATAAAGATACGATCGAACAATCCCAATTGCAGCTGTGCATATCATAATTCCCATTAATGATCCACCATAATAATAGAATGCTGTAAAAAGTGATAGAAATGTGAAGAGTGAAAACTTGAACTAGGTGATGAATAAATTCATTAACAGAATATTTAAAGTCTACCAAATTTAGCAAATCCCATCACAATCATTGCGTAAAAAAATATTGTTTTCGCACGAACATTCACTATCAAGGTAAAAATAGCAAACATCACTCTTGATGATAATTCTGCTGCGGCGCCAACTGTTATTGTCAATGCAGTATCACTATTTGTATAACCAGTGTGTATCATCGCTAATGGAAGCAGTGATGCAAATGTAAAGTCACTGACACATACAAAACTTATTCCCATGCTCATAATCATAAACGTGCGATCTTTCAATAGTGACAGTTCAAAGAAATCTGCAAACATTTTTCTGCAATAAATCAAAAATACAAAAGAATTTTAATCAGATGTTAAATATAAATTTTGGTATAGACAATGCAAAGTTCATTTCAGCTTACAATATATTGCTGGTCAATGATTCCTCATTTTCATTGTCACATATTGATTTTTTTTTCGTCATTATCTTTTCAATATCTTTGTTTTCGATTAATTCAGCTAAGTCTGATTGTTTAGTGGTATCCTTAATTGATGGCTTCGACAGTATTTCTATTTGATGTTGTGCTTCAGCCACTGCACCAACAATATTACCCAAACTTGAAGCTGACAACGTTGACAATCGATTTGTCAAAGCCATTCGTGTAGTTCCAGATTTCGAACGTGGTCGAATTTGATCGTCCAAGTCTGAGTGTGGTTCAACACGTCCCTGAAAATATAATTAATAAATAATTATCAATTATAAACAAGATGAGAAATAATTCATTTGTTTTATTCAAATGAATATATTTTTGAGTACGAAAAAAATATATTATAAAATACTTTTAGAGTTGTAATAAGCAGAGGCTGCTCATGGCCGATATCTTCTTTTAAATTACCCAAACTACTCCAACGATTTGAGTCATTTTTAATACTTTGCGTTCCATGTATTGTAGAACGTCGATCAGATATAACAATACTGTGAGATTTAATACTTTGATTTGATAATTGCTTTTGTAGTTTCAATTTTGATTCATGCACTCGTAGTCTCTCGTCACGTACTACATTTGGATCACGTAAATGCCATTGCACTGGATGCATCATCATCATTCCAGCGATACTATTGAGACTTAAAGCACCAATCAATACGGCAGTACCTGATGATACGAAGAATAGGAATTATTATTCTGTCACGTTTGCATCAAATAATTTTTTAATTGTACCAAATATATTCCAATTAGATTTTTACCTCGAAATCCATAAGCTGACATCATTCTTTCGATCATTATCTGATAGACAATACCACCCAAGCCTATTATAATTTGTGCAGCACTCATGACCTTGTAAGGTGAAAAATAAATCAATAAATGGAATGATTGTTCATGTAAAATTAATATTTGTTGTATGAAAAATCGATTCGTGGCCGATGAGAATCTCAAGTCGAATATTCAACTCTAATGTGAAAAATTTCCATGAAATGTTTATTATCAAGACACTGATTACAGGTCTCTCATGTGTGTCATTCTACTCATTCAAATGATAATTAATAGAATTTTATTGCATTCAATAGATTCAATATCTTTTGCAGTCAGAAGAAAAAAGTTCCCCCTAATTGTTTCGTTGTTGATTTTAGAACTATCAAGAGATATTTTCGACAATTTTGAATTCAATTGTGAATTGGAACAGCACCCAGAATTTCGGATGTCGTTTATTTTTATATTTTGAACGATAATTTCTATTTTTCATTAAAAGATGTGGTAATGCATAATGTACTTCCTACTTATCATTATTTGCATAATGTTATTATCCCAGTGCCGTAATAATAATTCAAGACTGCCATTTTGAATACTAAACTCATCTCATCATCATAAAAACAGATGAGAAATTATTAAAATTGGTCTTTCTTTGGATCCACAATACAAAATGTTATTGATGAAAGTTTTTAATCAAATTAAATTCCTACATTATCCTAAAATATTTCCTAGAATTTTCCTTTTTATGTGAATTCATCAGGCCTTGAATCAACTCAGGGACATCATCGTACATAACGACTAATTATTTTCATGGATTTTGATCCTTCATAAAAATTTCATTCTGTTATATATTTACTTCTGCTCTTTTCCTGACGAAATAGGCGTTGAAATTCGCACTGCATATTGTGTTCATCAAACCCAAACCAACACCCTGAATGAAAAATATTATGGCCAATTGATAAACATGAGTGACAAAAGCCGCTAAGATATTTGGTATTGAAAAAACTACAGCAGCAATAACTCCCACAGTTCTAATCGGATATTTTTTCAACAGAGCATTCGTCAGCAGACCTGGAAAATAACATAGCAATAAACTAAAACCATATATAGATAAATTAAAACCGATTGAGCAATATTTTTTTCACAGTTTACTAATCAAACAAAAAAATAAAAACAATTGATAAAATATATCAAACGAAAAAAAAATTTATGATTTATTTTGATCACAGTTGCGCAACATTTTTTTCTATCAATCGTATATTTGCATGTCTATATGACGACACAGCCATTATTTGTTCTGGCATTGACACGATTTACAAATGATAAAATAAATAAATAGATATATATCAACGGGAAAAAAAGCATCAAAAATATCTGCAAGAAAATAATTTAATTCACTCACCTGATAGTGAAAAACTGACCATAAATACTGAATTAAGCATTGTGGTCGCTGAACCCGATTGACCAGTTGACTCAAAAAATTCGCCAAAAACAATTGTAAATGATGGACTCGCACCTGATGTCGTCACCTACATTTTAAAAATCAGTCTAATAAAACATGTCGTTATAAAAGAGTAATTTGAACCCACTGAACAGTTCATTGTCCTACTGTAAATAGAAAAAAAAATGATATCAATTTTTTTTCATTATAACAATAATCATATAACACTACGCCATGATTTCTTAATCGTTGTGTTCATTTTGACAATATAATTGTACAACGTAGAACCCACGTGACGTCTCGACACAATCGGGACATGGAATTCGATGATTATATGGCGTTATCGATATTAATTGAATTTATATGATGATATCTAAATATTGACACCTTTTCTATATTTTACAGTAGATGTGAAAGTATAGTCGTACAATGCAGTGGTGTTCAAATCGTTGTTTAACAATTGTAATATTTTTCATTGTTTATGTGACAACTCTTTGTCGATGAGTTCTATCGACGTATTTTTGAAGTGTAGATTTTGGTGTTTTTTAATAAATTAAATTTATTTCAACTTACAAACACAATTGTCAATGAGAGAGCGATCATCCATCCCCATCCACCATCTGGTGCTAAATCTTCAAGTGTAAATTCATGATTGACATCATTTTTATTATTGCGTGACGAAAAATTACTCTTTACTGTTTTAACACTTTGTCCATTTTTTTCTGTAACTATTTTGTTTTTGGTCTCATCATCAACAACTTTAACATAACTCTTCGACATTGCTTTTATAATTATTTGTATTGAATTTGTTTACATAGATTCACAATGTTTTTTCCATTCGCTGAATAACAATTTTTAATTCCTACATGAGATTATTTGTGAAATAAAGTAGAATAAAATGAAAAAATTGATATTGAATTTATTCGTAGGGATACTGATGAAATTTATTCACAAAAAAATTTCGATATTCTGTCAATCGATAACAGTAAAGTAACAAAATAATTGTCCTAACGAGAGTAACGTGTCAAGATGTTCCAAGCGCCGCCTTCAACTGAATGAGTATAGTGACAATAAGACACGATGTTGAAAGCTTAATTAAGACTTGGTAATTATTTGTGTACGAAAAACGTATGAGTTAGAATTTCAAATAATACATAAAAAGAAAAAAAAGAAACAACAAGAAATAAAATAAAAATTGATAAGCAATGAATGTAAGTGTGTCAATTTCATATGATGGCAATACAAAAAAAATATTTACGTTCTATTTGAATTGTAATTTTATTTTTTCATGAAACATTATACATCATTTATAAATAACATTCTTATATCTATAAAAAAAAGGTAAGAAAATAAGAACAGATTGCTTATCTAATGATGATATTTTGGATGACGCCGGTAGCTCTGTCACCTTGGGGCATGAGTGAATTATTACCGACTTATAAAACGAGATAAAATGCATAAAATCAACGACAAATACACCGTTTCACATATTTTTCATTAATTAATAATATATAAACGTATTTACCGCTACACTTCCATACAATTAACACACAGAATTTTATTTTCACTCAACTTCGATACCAAATTTAAAATTCTTTTTAAATATCAATGTCAGTCACGTCTGAAAATATTTTATTTACCTCACAATTAATACATTCATTTTATCCAAACTCTCATAATTTTAATCCCAATTATTTTCCATTGTAGAATCAAATCCAATTAATTTACATCACATCTCATTATTCATCACCAATAATTATCATAAATGCTCCTGAATGGATATTTACATTCCACGAAAAAAGCAACGTGCAGGTGATGAATAAATCATCGATTTGAATAATATCCGATAACACCACTCATATAATAACTCAGTGTAATTATTTTATAATGATCATCCATGGAACTTTTTCCGTTTTTTCCCCTCCTTTTTTTTTCTTCCATTAGTAAATATATATGTGTGGTCTCCCCCACAAGTAGTAACATAACGTAGGATCAGTACGTCTTGTGATGTGAATGTAATCAGTCACACAAAGTCACTGAAATAGTAACGAATTTTTATCCTATTCATCGTATTAAATTTTGTTTACACGGATGAAAAAGAAAAAAAAAACTTTCAGAGTTTTGAAAGCAGAAAAATTTATATTAAAAAAAAATGAAATGAATTTTATGTTGATAAAACCTTTGGGTGTGACAATGTGATCAGATAAGCTATCGCACATCTAGGACCCTATTGGCAAACGTGAAAGATAAGTTGTGCGACATGCCCACGTAACGTTCGCGCTTCGTACATATGTCCATGTAAGCAATTTGTTATACTCGCAAACACACACGTATGTATATGAATTTATACATCGTATTGAATAACTGGTACAGAGGAAAAAATAATAATAAAGCAGAAAAAAAATAGAAAAGAAGTTATCGCCAGTTTGTTGCAGTGGTCACGTATGACAGATCATCCACGGTATTGTATTGCATTTGTCTCAAGATCAATCGCTTGCCACAATGAGTAACATACAGAACGTTAAATCCAACGAAGAGAACAAACCAAAGGCACCAGACGGTGGCTGGGGATGGTTTGCATGTCTTGGCAGCAGTCTAATCACAGTATTGATATCAATTTTTAAATTATATAAATATTTTTGTTATTAATTGTCTTATTTTTCATTACATGATTTCAGTTATATTGATTTTGTATAATTTATTTTCACAGCTTTCTTTAAGATCTTTTGATCCATCATTTGGACTCATTTTCAATGATCTCTTGATAGATTTAAAAGTTGATTCAACTCAAACGTCATCAGTGTTGAGTGTCCTTGATGCCTGTGCCAATTTTTCAGGTAAATTTGTTGTTATTTTTTTATTTTACATTTTCATAAGGAAAATACTAATTTGGTGTTGTGGTATTTAGGAATTTTTGTTGGTCCACTGTTGAATAAATTTCCGTATAGGACAGTTGCAGCATTTGGATCACTACTCAGTTGTACTGGATTGATGCTCACTGCATTTGCAAATAGCATCACTCATATTTTGATTACATATAGTATATTAACAGGTAATGTATAATCATATTTATTATGTTTTCACTCATTTGATGTCGTTGGTATACAAAAGGATACTTAAACTTTGTTGGAAAAATGTCTGAGCAAGAATATTAATATTCATGAGATTAATAGCCACTCGACTCACTTTATTTCCAAGAACATTATTAACCATTGAAAGAAAACTTCAGTCCTATTTTCATATGTGTAGTACATATACATTACATATTTCCATGTTATGAGCGTTAGTCATCATTATAAACTATAATCAATTATGAAGATTATTTTCTGTGAAATAATATTATAACAACGTAATTCTTCAGTGATTTTCTGTCTTATAATTCTATTCGTGTTAGTCAAATAATAATTAAATAAAACATTAAAGATGGACATGATAAATTGTGCAGGAATAATTTTTGTATTTGATTTATCTAAACAGAAACATTTGAATTGAATTTAATTTCATCTTTGATGTTAAATCCGAAAATTGTCTCTATAAGGAGATTAATATTATCAGAGGACATAAATTTTTCTGTTTCATTGTGGTTGATCAGTTGCACTCTATCAATATGATTATTCATGAAAGAAAAGTCTGAAAAAAAAGTTATTTCGGAGTGATTATTTATTTGTTCTTTTTTATTGTTGGAAATTTCGTTCGACTTCATAAATTTTGTTTTTTTTTGTATTCAACTAATAAGGAATAATAAATATCATATGATATTTATTAACATTAAATTGTCTCCAACTCTGTCTCATGTTTTGAATAATTCTCTGACAATTATATTATTGATGACTCTATTCGATTGGTTTGAATTTTTTTTTCATCCAGGAATTGGTACAGGGTTAGCAGTTGCATCGTCCTTTGTTGCTTTGAATACATATTTTGATAAGAAACGCGGTCAAGCGGTCAGTTTTGCGTCAGCTGGTACTGCATTAGCTATGATGATTGTGCCACAAGTGAGTAATATGATTTATCACATTGAAATAAAAATGAATGGAAGAACAAATAGTAATTAAATAAATATATTCATTTGCATAAATATGCAGTATAATAATTGATAGATGTGACTATATTGTCAATCAGGCAGCACATTTTCTCCTTGAATTATATGGATTTCGTGGAACTATGTTGATTTTTGGTGCATGGTCATTGCACGCAGTGGTTGGAGCTTCTCTATTACGGCCATTAAAAATTGAGAAAATTAAATCCACAAGAAATTCAACCGTTGAGGTATTTATAATTGTTTATTTATTTTTTATTTTCATTGTCACGTAATTTACCTTGAGATAAATTAAAAAATAATTTACACATAGACTTGTAGTTGATAATTTAATTTTTATGAAGGAACTAAATAGTAGTGTCAATTTGGTAATGCTGAATATTTTCATTCTCGCCGGATTTTTTTTTTCTCGCAATTTAATTTATCTTTACACTTTCATCTAAAAGGTCAAAATTGATGAAAAAATAAATGCAGAAAGAAATGATGGTGAATCTGAATCTCTACTAACAAATAAAATCCAACTGAATGATAAAAAACAATTATTTATCATTGAAAAAGATGAAATAAAAAAAGATGCTGAGAAAAAAGGTTGTGGAATTTTATGCAAATCAATTACACAATTGTTCCAAGTTGATTTATTGAAAAATCATTCATATCTCAATGTAATATTTGGATTGAGTTTATTTAACGTTGCTGAATCAAACTTCAAGCTCATGACACCATTTTTTCTAAGGAATAGTATTGGTACGTAAATTTTCTTAATTATTTTTACACCAATTAATAAAATGTGTCAATAAATTTAATTCTATATTTATTTATTTTATCACAGGATTAACAGAAGGCGAAGTGGCTTTTTGCCTTTCCTTAACAGCATTCACTGACATCGTGGCACGAATAGTATTGCCAATAATTTACGACAAATTAGGATTTAAAAAGCGTCGTCTTTTCTGGATCAATGTTTTATTCGTTGGGATAGGAAGATCGAGTGAGTGTTCACACATTCAATGATAAAAATCAAAAAAGAATTTCTTTGAACCACAAAAACAATCTCCACTCACTTCTCTTCATCAAACAATTTTTATTTCAGTACTAGCTGAAAGTACAAAAGGGATTTGGTTATTTGTTATTTTAATAATAAATGGATTTATTCGCGGTGCAGCCATTCAAAATTTATTACTCAGCGTTTCCGAAACGTGTTCATTAAAAAGTTTACCTAGTGCATTTGGACTTTATATGGTGGCAAAGGGAATATTCTCACTTGGACTAAGTCCACTCGTTGGTAATTCAAAAAATCTTTATCATCCATTAACAATACAAAATAACTTTTCCCCATACATTTATCTTCTTATTCATCTAAATTTTTTTCTCATTCTTCTTCTCGTTTCTAGGATATGTAAGGGATTACAGTGGCAGTTATCGCATGTGCTTACACTCAATGAACATATTAATATTTATATTATTCTTGAATTGGAGTATTGAATTTATTTTCGTTGCACTTCGTCAAAGAAATAAAACAAACGAGATATCAATTCCAATAGAGTGATTGGAACATATCTAAATTAAAAATTCAAGTCACACACTGGTTTTATCTGCTGTGTTTTAAAATTTACAGAATCGACATTTTTCAATTCGTTATTACGTATCACGTGATGCAATTGCACGAATAAGAAATTATGATATTGCAAATATTGCAATATTCTTTTTTCCATGTCTTTTGATTTAATTGATAAGTATATATGTCAACCAACAACAAAAATGTTTGGTAAACTGCATATCACGAGTACTGTGTACTTATTTGGACAAAACTAATCGTTTACATGTAATTCTCGAGTATCTCGATGGAATGAAATTACTATCAATAAGATATATAAATATATAAATTCATGTCTATCAAACGATACGAATCCTTGTGTAGATATTATTTCATATCTTCAATTATTATATACAGTGACATCGGACATTTTTTCAATATCAATGTGTACACATGCGTGATTATCACATCAATGTCGATAGAAAAAAAATAGTTTTATCATAAATACGATTGTTCATCGTGGTCAATAGTTTGAATGTTTAGTAAAGAAATGGGAGTGAGATACACATGTGTACATGTGTGTTCGAATGAGCACACATGTTCCATAAGACTTTCACTCTATTCACATATATATATATATGTATATATATACTGCAACGCCCAGTGTTTTTGGAAACAGTCCAATGATATGTGAACTTATACCAAAAATGATGAATGTCAACATTGAAGATTTCTTTTTACTAATATTTCAAGTACATTGATTATTAATTTGTTCTATTTTAGAGTCACTTTTCAAATGCTTTGGGGTTTATTAATTATTAATTTCTTATTCAGACGATGAAATATAGTTGTAAGTGTTGTAACAGTGGGCATTGATGATGGAGATAAAAAATAGAACGTTTCGAATGCGCTTGAATTTGTGGTGCATTGATATTAATAGATGAAGTTGTTGTTATTCAGTTCTTCTATTTTTTTTTTGCTCTGAATTTTTTTTTCCTTTTCCGATTGCACTGATGGTCGAAGAGTAAATTTTCTTTACTAGAAACCAGTTTATTCAAGTACGTGACGCATAGTCACGTGTGGCAAACGCTGTCTGAATAGTACAAGTGGATAAAGTCTTGCTTTGTGGTCAGTTGCATGTGAGCTACAGTCATGGTATAACGTATCGTATTACCATCAAAACAATTTGTTTCGCGGTATTTTTATTTCTGATTTTTATTGTGTTATTGGATAGTTAAAGCAAACAATTTTTACTAGGATAAAAAATTTTAATTTTATACAACTATGGGTGATGACAATGAAAAAGAAAATAATGATGTGAAAAATCATGTGATTGTTAGTAAGGTTGCAAATAGATTAGAACAAGATTTTGTGCCACCTGATGGGGGATGGGGTTGGATGATTGTTTTTGCCGCTGGAACATCTCAAGTATGAATCTTTGAATATTGATTCATTTAATTATTTTTATGGACAAATATGAATTGATAGATGAATATTACAAGATTGTCTTGACAATTTCCACATTTTATTTTTACAGTTTTGTTTATTTGCGGTTCAACAATCTGTTGGTCTACTTTTTCGTGACAGATTTCAGCATCTTGGAATTACATCATCTGAAGTGACAGTAATATTAAATGTCAATTTAGCAATGATTGCTTTTATAGGTAAGCGAAGAAAGAATAAATCAGAAATTTTCTGTGAAATTATTTCTTCTCTCACTTTATTTGTACATTTACGTGTTCAATGACAATGTAAACACGAAAATTACGTGATAATTATTTAGCTACCAAGCACATGCCAATGATACAACCGGTTGCCACAAATAAGCCGCGGGCAAAAAATAAAAAATAATAAAAAACAAATTAAAATTTTAGATGAGTAATTTGGTGAGCGCGCGCGTTATGAGGTAAATAACCACGCGATCACGTTTGTCTGTATTATTATTTAACGCAAAACTGAAGCAAACATTTTTTGGTTCCAATAAATTGGCTCAACTCAACTAAAATACATCTCTTTCTTTGTTGCGCGCGCGCGCACTCTCCTTTTTTTCATTCACCCATCTGTCGACAGCCGCAAAGCGCTTGGGCGTCGTTATCCCTCTCGTGTCGAGCCATCATTCAAACAATCGACGTGCCCATTTTACTCAAAAATAAGTACGTAAAACTTTCTTAAAATTATATTTCGACAACGAGTTATTTTCGTTATAATAAGTCATCGCCATTGTCACGTCATTCGTTTGACGATTTTATCTGCAATTATTTTAAACTGTCGACATGAAAAATGAAAAGAAGAAAAGAAATTCAAGTTCTTTGACTTCCATTCCATGTAAAACATTAAATGAGGAATCAAAAAAATGAATTAATACATTCCAATATTACACTGATAATCTTATTCATAAATATAATCGCAATTACACGCAACAAGTCACATTATCTACTTAAAATATCTAGGTCAATCGTTATCAAAACACTCATAATTATTTGTATTGTTATCAATTTTCATTATTGCAAACATCTATCGCATTCAATTATTACTCAATGGCACTAATCATTCGATTATTTCCCAGGTTTAGCAAATGGTGCAGTTTTCAAAAAATTTAGCTTTAGAAAAGTGGCATTTGTTGGTTCATTAATTTGTTCCATGTCAATAGCATTGCTGTCAACTATGACAACATTTTACGGAATTCTCCTGTGTCTCAGTGTAATTTATGGTAAGTTTTTTTTTGTGACCTAAATTAATAAAAGAATATTGGAGTAAATTAAATTCAATTAACGATTGTATTATGGAATGAAAGACGAAATCATTTGATGATATCATATCATAAACTATAACATTATGTAAGACGATATCGAACGGATTGATAATTGTCAGCGATAGCCCAAGAACAAATGTGGCAATCCGAAATAAGTCATGATAAGACATTGCAAATGTGAGAGAATAATACTTTGCAGATTCAACTGCTTTACAAATATTTCATATCCTATATCAATTATATTGAACCTGGTCATCATCGTATTCGCTTTTTAAATACATTAAGGACATTCCACCAAACAAATAAATGGATTAACACTTGAAGTGTTTTAATAAAATTAGGAGTTTGTGATTATTTTAAGAAGAAATTAAATTCACCATCTGTTCAAGAAAAAGGAATTAAACGCGATGATGTAATGAATGAAAATGTGACTGTTAATTAACGAATTAGAAATAGGCGCAAGAAATTAATTATAGGAGCAGCAATTGCGACAGTTAATACTCCATTAATAATGATTTAATTTTTACAAAAATAACTAACTACACATAATTGTACACAGGGTCATTGAGCAAAGTTCTCAAACTTTACGTCATTGATTACCACTTTTTGCGTTCGGTATTTTTTTTTATTGGTAAAAAGTTTCGAAAAAGAAATTGGATCTTCGCGTTGTTTTTATTTTGTATTATTGTCTAATTGTAACATGAAATCAACACAACTTGAAAGGTGATGATAGAACACTCTTGTGTTTAATCATTATCAATCGAGTGTCATCTTATTTTTTCAATTTTTTATCAGACCTCATTACAACATTTAGTTATTTGTGTTGATGATTGTGCTCGCTGCTCATCTTTGCCCACGACGTTCCACGAAATCATTCGGTCACTTCTTGTGCGTGATATCTAATCGCCAGATGTTTGGCCACGAACAATCCATATAGCATTTTACATATTTTAAATGCAATAGGGAGATGAGAAACTGGAAGGAACAATGAATACTTCGTGAATACGAATTTTGAAACTTATGCAAAATAAATGTTTCAAGATGAAGGTTAAATGATGTTTTTAAATGACTATCTACTGCGAATCCAATTTAAATATGATGAGAAATTTTGATATGACAGCAGGAAATGAATCTTCATCGAGTTTTATTTGGGATCATATCCGAATTTTTCGTTTTGTTCGTTAATAAAAAATATTATTAGTCACTGAAATTTATTGGAAACCAAATTGATTTCCGGCCAATAACAGCTGTTCAAATTTGAATGTGTTGGTTTCACAAGACTTTCTGTCTCCCTTATGAAAAGAAAAAAGAAATCATTTGCAAAAGGAAAATTCCTTCGAAATCAATAGATCGTATTTAATTATTATGATCTTGATAACAATTGCGCCAAATTTGTGAGAATCGACCGAGCAAAGTCCAACACATTTTTAATAAATTCTCATACATCCAATAGTTAGTTGAATTGATAATTAATAAAATTACAACGCAGTCCATTCTAACATAATTATTTTATTATTTGTACCTGTGTATATTAATCAGAACAAAATTTTTCCAATGCTCATTTGCTTCATCACGAAGAAATATTCACAAATATTATCACAGAGTTTCTCATAATATTCCTCACTGAATTGTCAATTGCATAAGTAGTTCGAACCGATTCGATTTAAAGAACGAGAACTGATGAAGAATTTATGTTACCGCGTAGTTTCCAACAAAATGCGTCATCGAAACGAAGACATGCAATTGCCCAAGAACAAATTTATTAATATACACAGCGTGCAGATGTATCAGTTGCTTATAATGAAATATTTATTCTTGACATGTAAAATTTAATCAGAAAAAGTTTTGTTATGCTGAACTAATACAATAAAATTCTTGTTCCTGATATAATCAATTATTCTTCATATCTCGATAATTATCTTCATTGCTACAATGCAAAAATTGGAATTTATTTCAGCTTAATCTTTTGTCAAAATTACCATGATGTTTATATGAATATGATAATTCCTGATTTGAGAATACCATTCCCCAGTTCATAAATACATAACGGAATCTTAATTTTAGCATATAATATCGAGAGATTTATCTTCGTGTCCATGAAAAATGTAGCTCGTGATGGCTCATCAAACCATCGTGATGATTTATTCTGCGTTTCATAAAAATGTTACACGACGTGATATTTTCTCAAAGTTCTTTCAGTCATTCGAAAAAGTATAAAGATATATTTTGTGAATCAAATTTAGTTTGCTTGTTTTAAATATCTAATTCAAATTGTCTTAAAAAATATATCAAGTAGAATCTAAAATATTTATATATATGATATACAGAATATATTTTTTTCATGTACTTGATTACTAATTACTAATTTGAACCATCAAAGACTTGTCACCAATTTTTCGTTCTTCCCAACAAAGACTGTACAAATTTGAGAATAAGTTTTATAGTTTCGTTTATTTCATATTGCACCAATCCGATTGAAGATATTCTTTCTGCGTGCAATAATAATTAACACACTGTTCATTCAAGCACTTTATTTGCCATGCGTCGTGAGAAAACTAGAAGAATTTAATCTCGTGCGTCGTATTGTCATTGAGAGTCTAACAAATTGAAGAGAAAATGATACGCATAAAAACAACTGTTTGCCTTTTCCAACACAATTTTCATTATTTATGTAAATTAATGATTTGCATTCGAATTGTCTTGAATAGCTGCCAGTCTCGGTATAACACTGTCAGCCAATTCATTGGCACTGAATACGTATTTCAAAAAAAAAAGAAGAGTCGCTGTTGGTCTTTGCTGGACGTGCACTGGACTCGGACCTATCATTATGCCGCAGGTGTAAAAATTTTAAATGTGCTTAAAATCAAAAATAATAAATCAGATATGAATACGTTAAAGAAAAAGGGAAATATATTGCAATTTGTTATTTATTTTCAGATAATTACCATTATATTGCCAATATATGGTGTGCCTGGTACGGTGCTTCTTTTCAGCGGTTTTGCATTAAATGCCGTTGCATGCTCACTACTTTTGCAGCCTGTTGCATGGCATGCAAAAAGTATTAGTCTAGTTGACGAAATAATGGCTGAAGCAATCAAAGTTTGTTTGGATTAAAATCAAAAATATAATTCTGATTTTATTTTATTCATATAAAGTCACGATAACAAAAATCATTCAATTTATATTCAGGATGAAGAGAAAGGGTTTTTAACAAATAAAATGCAAAAGGAGACAATTAAAAATATTGATGAAAATATATTGAATGCAAAGCGTGAAAAATTGTCAGGAGTTGGAGAAAATCGTTTGAGTCTTCTATTTGGAAGTCAATATCTTTATTATGATGATGAAGAGGAAGGTGCTGCTGGTATTGATGTTATTTCTACTCCGGCGACACCAATGATGTCTCGTGCTAATGATGGATGGTGAGAGACACGAAGAAAATGAACATTCAAATTATCTAAAACAGTTCACTAAAATATTAATTTCGTATTTATAAATATTTTTAAGGTTCTCCAAACAATATTCATCAACGACTTCATTGAGTTCATGCAAGACATTGAAACGAGAAAATTCACAGCATTCCAGGAGTCGTCATACATCATTGAGCTTGAGTAAAGCACCAAGTATTCCAATATTGAAGGAAATGAATCGTGAAAATTCTTCAAAGAAAATCCGGTAAATATTTACTTCAAATCCTCTATTGCGTTAGACTGTTAGGAAATGTGATAAAGTGAAAAAGAAAAGATTGGAACAAAAATTTTATTCTCAATTGATTCAGAGATATCATCGGTCAATGATGAAAATCTGTGAAAATTTTCATAGATTTTTGTTAATTACTCAAACTTTCAGTGAAAATTAATAATCATCTGATCAATAAAAATGAATATGCATGTGCCGAGTAGCTGCTCAGATTGCATTTCATATATTCAAAGAACATTGAATAACAATTAGCAGAATCTCATGATGACCCACCATCAATTCAACTATTGATAAAACAATTCAACTGATTTTGTTCAAAACTTTGTTTAAAGAAAAAGCAATTGGAATTAGTTATAGAGTATTAAATTATTTTAATGTTTGCTCAGACCCTACCATGACACTGATGGACGAAAGAGAAAAATTTCAAATCAACAAAACATTCCTCTACTGATTGTAAATGAGGCCGTGGAAGAACAAACAAACATTGAAAATAACGAGATGAATAATGAAAAATCGGAAAAGGATTCACCGAAAATGGATACTGAAAATCGTGTGGAGGTGAGTGAAATCACAATGTGGAACCAAACAACACAAGGAGAATCCGGTAAGGACAAACTCCACCACAGTATCATTTTTTAATCATCACATAATCATCAACAAAAATAAAATATAAACACCTCACAATATTTATCATTTCAGGAAATGAAAGAAAAGTCATTATTCACAAGATTCATCACTGCATTTGTGATTTTCTTCGACCTAAATTTACTCCGTGATTACGTTTATACGAATCTCATGTTGGGAATTAGTTTTGCTAATTTTGCGGAAATGAATTTTGCAATGTTAACGCCATTTATATTAGCTGAATTTGGATTGGAAAAGTTCCAAATTGCTACAGTGATGTCAGTGCTTGGAGGAATGGATGTTGCTGGCAGATTATTCATATCATTTATCGCCACACGTATTGGATGGGAAAACAGAACATTTTTTTTAATCGGTGTTGGATGTATGGCTGCTGGAAGACTCAGTGAGTAAACTTTTATCTCGTCCAAACAAAAAATTCCAACTTAAAGATGTCCAATTGTATCTTTTCTTCTTATTTTCTTTTAGTTCTCGCACATGTTAGATCATATGGGGTAATATTAGCCGTGAGTTTACTCATTGGATTCGGAAAAGCATTGAGAACAATATTCATGGCATTGGTAATACCAACGCATGTACCTCTATCAAAATTGCCAGCTGCATCTGGATTACAATTGGTTACCAGTGGAATTATCTCAATCGGTTTGGGACCTGCAGTTGGTTGGGTTCGCGATATTGGCGGCAGCTACTCTATCGTCCTTCATGTTCTGAATATAATGACATATTTAACTATCATTTCATGGACGTTAGAGGTCTACATCACGTCACGAATCGAAAAAAAATTCTGAAATTGATAAAGTTTAATTATCAAATTAATCAGATGATCGCTTTACAAATCAATAATGTACGATATTAATATCTTAAGACTCGATAAGTTGTGAAGAATTATTTTTCGCATCTAACGTTTCAGCAATTAGTGTAATGAATAATTCACAACGATAGAAATATACTCCAATTAATTATGGAACGTATAAAAAATCGCTCAAGGGAATAATTCACACAACCAAATCTGCATCAAACTAAATTATTGAATTAATTAAAAGTTTATTCAACAAATTAATAAAGTACAAACTGTGTATATACATGAAATTTTTTAACTTCGTACCAAATAAGGTAAAATGTTTGGAGACATCATCGTCCAATGAACCATTCAAAGGAATACTCCATCAAATCAGATCTAATTGAGGTCACAACTAAAATAGATACAATCACCAAATTTATAATGAATTTTCAAAACTAGATAAATCAATGAGAATTATTTCGGCTTTATTACTACTCAACGATTATTCAGAGGAACAATACAAACATATGGACTGACGATGATTAGATAATAAGAAAAAATAGTGCTTATCTCTGTCGCGGTTGAATTGGAATATGGGGAGTATTCACGCACTCCGTTGGTTTGTATCTTGACTGTGCGCGTGTGTACTCGACAACGCGTAGACTTTCAATTATAACGGTATACACTCACGAGTAAGAGAGACTTTAGATGAGTTTTTATTGGCCGGATGAGCGGGTAAAGATACCATGTAAGAAAAGGGCCATTACAAACCAAGTCTAGTTTGCCCAGTTGTACAATTAATCGTGTCAGTTGTGAATGAATATCATCTGTGAACACACCATTCCCATGTGTAATATGATCGTATTTCATTGGCGATTGGCTTTGTTTGATTATTGAATAGTCGCTCAATATACTGAAAAAAAAATCAATATCATTTCATTCTTACCTTTTCTTCATTCCTTTTTTTCTTGTGATTGAAATGTCTAATAGTAATGCAACAAAAAAAGTTATACCACCTGATGGTGGATGGGGTTGGATGGTGGCATTGGCATGTGGAGTGAATAATGTAAGTGAAAAATATATGACCTTAATTTAATATATATGTAGCTATTGTGATAGAGTACCTAATTGTTTTTGACTTAATGCCTAACGCTAATGAGGTGATAACATTTATCAAAGTTCATTTTTGTGGGTAAAGAAATTTTAGAAAATTTAATTTAAATATAAATTATTGCTTGACAAATAGAAATAATATTTTCGACTTTCTCAAGTCGATAATGAAATTCATTTTTGAATGACGTTAAAAAAAAACTTTCAACTATTTCCACACCTATTTTGCCTACTTATTCTATGTTATCTAACTTCAGTTTTTTTAATTCATTTCTGCATTTAGATGGTAATGGTACCGTTGATTCAAGGAATGTCATTAATTTTCGTAGATGTTTTCGATTCACTAA
Organism: Meteorus cinctellus; assembly: GCA_030523045.1. Classification (NCBI taxonomy): domain Eukaryota; kingdom Metazoa; phylum Arthropoda; class Insecta; order Hymenoptera; family Braconidae; genus Meteorus; species Meteorus cinctellus. Next base: position 234,125 of record JAPYZF010000076.1, on the reverse strand, counting down.
AACTTCCGGCAACGGAAGTGACAATTATTACCAGTACCAATATGGCATTTGGTATGTCAATGGGTTTTCTACATGGCCCATTATTACGAAGATTTGGATATAGAAAAGTTGCAATGACTGGAGCTACATTATTTACTGTTGGTATTTTGATGACAACGTTTGCAAAGAAATTCATACATTTCATTGTGTGTTATGGAATACTGGCGTGTAAGTATTTTGGTTGAATCGATATTCGTACTCAGAGTTCCCAACAATATGAAGAAATATTTAAAAGAGAAATTGTCTCTCAGATTTTTTTATCAATTCCTTGGGCTTTCCTAATGAATTTTTCAACTCAAGACCATACAAAAAATCTTGGTTTTTATCTATCGATAAAATTCTAGTCCTGACCAACGGGAAATTATTCGTGAGTCGAATCCAACTTGTTCGAAAACGATTAGTTAATTAGCTTTTGAGATATCATGCAAGCCAGTTCAAAATTATCATTGAAACATTTGAAAATCATTATCTGAAGGTTCTTAGTGACACCAGAAATATTGATAATTTTCATATTTTCCAAACTAACGATAAATTATCAGCGGTATCTTTCATGATAGATTTATAGACAGATAAACGGTGGAATAAAATTGAATTTCAAAGTCTGATGCATGAAAATACTCCTCTGAAGAAAAATAAAATAATTCATTAAATTATTTCATTATTCATTGATTTTATTCCCACAGCATTTGGTATTGGACTATCAATGGCATCATTTCCCTTAGCAGTCAATACATATTTTCTGCAAAAAAGAGGTCGTGCCATGGGCCTAGCAATGACAATGACAGGTTTAGGACCAATAATAATGCCACAAATAATATCTCTACTCTTATACAATTACACTGCACAGGTATAATTATTTCATTCTTATTTTCCCATGAGTATTGATTTTCAGATAAGAAAAAAAAAACACATTCGTATAAATATCATAAACGTTTTGTTTATTTGAAGAATATCAATAATCAATTCGAGCGATCGATTCAACTCCACTTTGAGCTTATCAATGTATGTCATAGGTCTGGTGATGATCATTTGCATATTGATGTAAATTCTCCTTTACTTTATTCTTGCCATTTTGTTTTTATTTTCTCATTCACTTCCAGTACCATACAATTATTTATTCATTCAATAATAAATTTATGATCATTACAGACTTTTAATCAAACTTTCTACAGTCGCAAATAATTCATAAATTCATCATCAGAATAATAACGATTATAAATCCATCAATTCGATCAGATTTTGATGACTTCATAATCATAATATTTATTTGTTTATATTTATTATTTGTTTTTCAGGGTGCAATACTTATTCTCGGTGCAATAACTCTGCATACATTTATCGCTGCTTTGTTACTGCAACCAATTAAGTGGCACACAAAGCTTGCGGTTAATGAACTCGATGATAACGAAGGTGAATCATATTTTCACAATTATTCTTACAATTCTTCGCCTGATGATTTCAAATATTATCTCAAATAATTAATTCTCCAGAACTAATTTCTTGAATGAAAAACTATCGATTTTATTTTTAGAACAAGCAAAGCCATTGGTTGACATAGAAAAATCTCCATCTGATGTTATTTGTTCCAATTTATACGAAGAGAAACGTACCATCAGCCTTTCGGGTTTGAATGACAATACGAAGAATGAAAATTTACAAGCGTTGGTGATAAATGAAGAAACAAGACACAGCCAAGTGATAGCTCTACGTCGTAATACAGGTAGATAAATATCTATTTATTGTTCGACTAGACTGAGAGAATATTTTCTTCTTTATCTTTTACTCTTTTCACGAACAGCATCAGTTATTATATTTTTTATCTTATAGAATGAAATATTACACTGCGATATTTTTCAGTTAATTCACTATCAAACACAGAACGATGTGTTTAACATACGCAGTCACTTGATGGTCTTGTAAATGCAAGAATAAATGTTTCTACTGTGGAAAATTATTTGCTAGTCATTCAATGATGTAGACAGTTTGATTCATTGACATGAAAATTAAAAATTTGTATCCATTGCATTATTATGACTACTCTAAACATTTTCACATCTGTTCTGAACCAAATTTCATCGTCATAATTTTATTCTCCCTTAATCCAAAGTTGATAGCAACAGAACTTGTGGAATAATCAAAAAGAAATTACTAGCAGCAAAAATTCTTCCTATAAATTTATTCATAATGTGAAGAGTCTTAAAAGCATCGATTCATTTTGAAATCACCGCACATAAGCCTCAAATAACAGTGAAATCATTCTTGGACCCTCAGAATTAATCAACCTTATTTTTTTACAGTAGGAAAAAGTTTGAATTCAATCAATTTGGGCAGTTGTCCAATACTATTCGATGATTCAATGGTTTATGGAGCAGTATCCATAGAAAATCTAAATAAGAATAATGAAAATGAAAAGATGATTGAAAACAATCAAAATGACACCAACGGAGTGGACGTCACAACGCAAATGATACCAACAGCAGTGAATGGAACCCGATCAGAGTAGGTACTTTCATCATCATTTATTTACACCATCAAATAATCATTTGAGCGAACAGGAAATCACTACATTCATACAAAATGTATTTTGTTAACAAAATAAAAAGGAAGGAGACATCACCAAACTCTCAAACATGCTGTAAAGGTATTCAGAAATGCTTGAAGAATATCGTGACGTATTTCGATCTCAGTCTTCTCTGTGATCCAATTTTCGTTAACATTATGCTCGGTTTGGCAATAGCAACATTCGCTGAAATGAATTTTACCGTTTTAATGGGATATATGCTGCATGATATTAATTTCACACCAAGTGAAATAGCCATTTCAATGAGTGTGATGGGAGCAGTTGACCTTATTATGCGTGGATTTTCACCATTTATTGGCGAATGGCTACGTCAGACACCAAGAATTATATATCTACTCAGTCTAGTCGTGCTCATCATCAGCAGAACAAGTAATCATACAAAACAATAAATTATATCATAAAATTTTCATATCTCTATCCTTTCTCTATTAAATTTTCAATGAGAAACAAGTCAAGACTTATGAATGAAGATATTCTTCGTTTTCTAGTGGATTCTGCACATATTAATTACAGATTTTTGTTTTCAGTCTTGATTTTCTGCTCCAGTTTCATGTCTGTGATAATAATGGTTATTGGAATTGGATTCGCTAAAGGTTTTCGTGCGGTGTACACGTCATTGATCATACCAAGTCACGTTCCACTTGCACGACTTGCAGATGCAACTGGAATACAAACACTCGTTCATGGAATGATTCTTGGATCATTGGGTCCTGTCATGGGTAAACATTTGTGAAATATTGTTGAATTCAATATGAAAAAAAAAAATATGATAGTTATATAACATTTCACTAACTATTTATCTTCTTCATTGGCTTTTCGTTTCATCTTTTAGGAATAATAAAAGAAGCAAGAGGCAGCTATCGACCATGTTTAGTTATGATGAATGCAATGAGTGCACTCACAATTGTTATGTGGATAACGGAAATGATAATTGTAAAACGCCGTTCTAAGAAAAAAGAACTACAGAAACAAAATTATAGCGCAGTTGCTACTGAGGGGTGAATTTACATTTCATAATTCAATGCTGGAAGAACATCAGAAGTATTAATAATTTTTTAATGATGAAAAAAAAAAAACGATATTAATGAGGAAGAAGAAATAAAATTAGATTTGAAGAAACATTAAATTTTCATTTTCTTATCAAATCTTTAGTTTCATCCGTTCATTCGTCCTTCTTTCATCTCCCATTTGGAATATCGCGATAAGAGGAGAATAAATAATATTAAAAAACAGATTGAACAATGCAACGAAAGATACAAATATCGTTTGCTTTCAAAAATTTTCACAAGTCATTATTTCATTCATTAACACAGATCACTTTATATGAAATAGCAATTTTTTTCTGGAAATGAAAATAATGGAGATACATAAAAATTAACGCTGAATAAAACATATTATTATTGTATAATCCATTCGTTTAATTTATTTGTTCATGTTTTTAGCCAATCTCATTGTCATGAAATAGCAGAATTATTTTCGCTCGTTTTCTGCTATTGAAAATCATTTGCTTTACTCATTGAGGTCGCGTCCTTGTTTGATCTATTTCTCTTGTCCTCTTTTTAAATAACGGAATTTTCTTTTTCATTAAATCTCACTGGGATATTCCCCATAACTCGAGCACGCGCTGACGCGCATGTGTATTTCATACTAACATATAGCATGTGTTCTCTCGTTATGGAAAACAGTCACCAAGTAATAATGTGTCGTGTATTATCATAGCACAAAGACTAAAACAATAGAAAAATTTTTCCACACTTCTCACCACATTTCTTCCGGCATTACGATTAACGTTCTCATGATCAATTTGTATACATACTTCATGGTTAAATCTCATGGTCTTTCGTTTCTTTCGTATAAAGAAAAAAAAAAAGAAATAGAAAGAAAAACCGAAAGAATGATCGACCCTGAAATTATTTATTTATAACCAGCGAAAGCTCATTGTGTTTGCTCATTATCATATACTCTTTACACACAGAGGGCGATAAATTTACAAATTTAATTGAATGAAATTAAACACGTAGTTTTTTTTTGTTCCCCATCTTTTTCTTCATTTCATTTAGTTTTCTGGGTTAAATTCATTCAATGCAATGCAGAATATGCACAACAACGATGACCCATTAAATTTCACCAATAAATAATATTGGAAAGACTAAATAATTCACATCAATATATGTATATGTATTTATATGTGTGCTGCAAGGACAAATGAAAAAGTAACAAGTCATTGGCATTTATCCAATTTCGAAATCGAGCGAAAGCAAACAATGTCTTTTCAATAGAGTTTTTTCTCATGAATAAATAGCAGTAGTTCGATACTTATAATGTCACCTCATCACGTTCAAACCATTAAAGAGCTTTTTCTTCATTTATTTTATTTTCATTTCTTTTCTTTCAATTCAATATGTATTTACATTCTGTGTTGGATTATTTATTTTCACTTGCTTCGATTCCACACTCACTTTCTTCATATCAAAAAACTCTTCACGATCATTCGCGCAATTGACATTAGGGTCAACTGATAATCATTACGTGAATAGACTTAACATATATGTCACTGGCCGCATTGACCGGAAATTTGTAATCGACGAGAAATCCAATAAATATTTCTCTTTATTCCATTTCTATTTTCACTTTTACTCCAAAATTATTTGATTGATAAATTAAATTTTGAAATTCAATTATGTTTTTTTCTATCTCATCAATATAAACTCCGGCCATAATTCTATTTCTCTTCTTAAATTGATCATTCAATAATTAATATTAATTGTATGGTGTCTTCTTTTTTTTTCATTTTTTTCTAACAGTGTTTGAAATTTGATATGACGCGCACATGTGATGTTTGTATTATTAGGATTATTATATATAAGAAGTAAATATAAATATTTTGGCAGTCTGTTTTTACACACGCGCACGGTTATCCATCATAACACTGTAGAAAGAAATTTATTTATTCCTGACATCATTGTTTTGTATGTGACACCTGGAGAATGAGAGACATAAATAATTAGTAATGAAGTGATGATAGAATATTTAGCACAATATTTATTGGTTTTTTTTCCAACTCACTTTTGAATGTCCCGAGTAGAGAATTGGTGATTCACCTGTACTATTTGATTTATCTGAAGTCAATGCATACTGTTCATGTTCCATAATACCCCACAATGGAACAGTACCTGGTCCCGTTGATACAACAGCGAGATTATTAACAGCCTCAGGTAATACTTGATAAGCCCGTTCAATTGATCCGTATTTTTTTGTAGAATTACTATTTGTATCCTCCATTATATTTTCTTCTTTGTTATTTTCTGTGCTGTTATTAATACGTGATGATATTGGAACAGATTGTGGCGTAACGACGTACACACGTTCATTACTCAATGGGGAAATTGAGACCGGAAGTTGTTCCCAAGAGTCTTCTTCCGCACTTAGTGAATTTGTTGTTGGTGTTGTTGTTGAATCCAATTCGGACGACATCGATGGATCTTCACGTTCAAATGATGATACCTGAATGTAATACAATATGTTTTCTTGGTATAATAAAAAATCTTTTATGTTTTTATGAATATTGAAGTAGGAAACAAAATTAAATTACCCGAATACTTGGAGAGTCCACTCGACTACTTGCTGATGCCTCATGCTCCAAATCATTGTAATTGAATCCTGATAGGACATTGCCATATGTTTTTTCAATTTCTTGGATAGTTTCAGAGATAGATACTGGTTCAGTAGTTGTAAAATATTCATCGGGAATTTGTTTCGATCGTGATAGATGAGGATGTGATGATATTGGTGATGCAGTGCTAACTGTTGTGCCTTTAGAGTACTCCTTAAAAGTAAAGCGAAATAGAAATGCGGATGAGAAAATTACCACGAGTTTGTTGTTTTTTTTTTTGCGAGGTCACAGTTGTTATATCGTACAATATATGCATGAGTGTTCATGCGTATTCACGGTAAGAGCGAAGAATTAAAATTGTCCCACATTTACAATGTGATACACACCATGTGCAATATGATCCTACTCTTCTTCTAAAACCAATTAATTATCCCATGTAATTATTTAGAATCAATAGGAATTTTATAATGGTTGAAAAATGTTATGTGGCAAACGAGAAAAAAAATTATTGAACTCATTTGGTATATCGAGTTGAATCATTTTTTGCAGCACAAAGAAAATTTTATGTGTTGAACATTTTTATAATAAAAAATAGAATTTTTTCAAATGTTTTTCTCTCTATTATATTCTATAATACTAATTAAGTTTATCAGATCACTTCCAAAGTAAATAAAACACTGAATGAGATAAACAACGATTTATAATGTTGTTTTGTTGTTGAATTAAGTTGATGTTTTTTTTTAGTGAAAAAAACCAACAAAATCCATTTAAATTTCTCTCACCTGTATTGTCCAATTGTCTATATTTTTTTGCAATCTCAAAACGTCAATTGACGTGTTCGCTTTCACATTGGACAATTTTGCCGTGGCATCTTTCACTTTTGGCCAACTGTCCAGCGCTTGAATTATATGTGACAATTTACTTCGATCCCCACTGCCATTTCTTGGATTTTCTACTAGGTCATCATCAGTAAATTCTGGGACTTTTCGACCTCGAGTTTTATCGACTTCTTTAGAATCATCGTATCCACGTGATGGATGAAATGGACTCGGTGTATACTGTGATGTATATGGAATTATTATTTGAACCTGAAAAAATGTGAAATTCTATCAATTCAGAATTTAATCCATCACAATCAGAGAATAATCCAATATGAATGAGTGATTTCTGTGAAGAAACAATGTAACGCGCGAAAAATTGTCGCCCGAAAGTGGAATGACCAAAATCAAAAGCGAACGACTTCAAATATTTAGAAAAAATATATTTGTCCCACATTTGGGTCGACGATGATCCCATATGAAATGTAAACTTTCTATACGACGCGTTCGAAAGAGTAACCTGAAATATTGAATGGTTGAATGGGTCAGATATGAGAAACCCAATCTCCAGGAAAATCGTGCGTCGGTAATGTGTGGAATATAAATCCTCAAATTGATCCATGACGGAAAAATAAACTCTAAGATAAGCAAATGAAAATGAAAAAAAAAACCAGAATCAGATTTTCAATTTGATTTCATTCAAACTATTCTGTGGTTTCACATACAACAAAAAAAAAAACAAAGATATCCTTCGCACATATTATTGAAAAAACCAAACAGAAAACTACCTGTTTATTTTTCTTGTTTCCTCTTTGATGATCCACTTGATGTCCATTTGGATTTTGTGTATGAACTGCCACAAGCCTCTGCTTATCATCATCTCTATGTCTCACACCAAATGACGGAGAGAACCCAGAGCCTGAATGAAGATCACGTGGATCTAATCGTAATCGGGTAGGTTTAGCTTCAACTTCTGGTTTTTGAAATTCTTTCTGTGGCTTCAGTAAAGCTTTCAAAAATGGTTCTGTTGTAGTTGAATGTCTGACTACGGAATGTAATTCTGAATTAATTTCCAAATGTTTCTCATGTGTATTTGCATTCACATTGTCTAGATGAGGTCCATAAGCATATTCTTTGGGTTTTGTTAAATTATCAGTATTCTGAAAAACACCAAGAAGAAGCGATGAGATATTTCGCCGTGTAGAATCCTGACTCGTGACTGGTTCATTCGTTTTCAGATTGTTTCCATTCACTCCAATGTTTGGCCTTTGATTTTTTTTTTCATGCTCTCGGGTATCGAATAATACTGACGTCAATGTTGTTGAATCAAAATCAGTTTCAGTGTCCAATGGCCAGCGAATATAACTAGAATCATCATCATGAGGTATGGTTGCATTTATTCCATATGTTCCATCCTGGTTTTGGAGTATAACCGAAGATTCTTCAATAACAGGTGACGATTGTGACGAAGAAACACTGGCATCAATTGATTTTTCATCATCTGTTGATAAATCAATAACTGGTGACTCTTCAATATGAATAATATGTTCGCCATCTGACGACAATTTTGTTCCATAGAAATTTTGCTGTTGATTATTTTGATATTGTGCACCTTGCGGATATTCAGTGGGTACTGATGCATCAATAATTGGTTGTAGAGATGCTGTTAAAGGTTCTTCTGACTCAGTCGGATGCAGAACATGTTCAAAATTTGAACTAGAACCACCATTGTCATGATGAAATTCTTCAGATTGACCTGGAACAAAGTCTCCAGGTCCTGAAACCACTTCTGCACTTGGTGGAAGAACATCAACATAGCCATTATCTACATTAGCATGATCAGACACTGATGTTGTTGTAGAAAAAGATTGGCTTTGGTGTTGATTTAAATCAGTTTGTCCTTGATATGAATTCGGAATTGATTGTTGAATAATTGATGACGTCTGTCCATTGTTAACTTCAGGAATTAAATTGGCTGGTGCTGATTGTGAATTGAAAGCTGTTGCTTTGAACAGGGGTGGGATTGCTCCTGGGTATAGATGTGGATTTGGAATTGGTCCAGTATACACTGATGTATATTGCATCTGAGAAACTGAAGTGTCAATGTTCTGATGTGAATTCGATGCCTGAGAAAGTATTTCATTCTGAGGTTGTGGTGGACCGTAGCCAAAATCTGGTAATTTTACTTCGTATGATGGTGATGATGCTCGCAAATCAATATTCTCATTAACGTGTGGTGGATTACTTCTTGATGGTGATGATGAATAGTGTACATTAGTTGCTTGTGGCAGTGGAATCCATGGCAATGTGTTGCAAGTGTTGCAACTTTCTCCCTTCAATGGTGGCAAATATGATTGACCAGTTGGTGGCGATGGTGGCTTTGGTAGAATGTGTTCAGGCGGCCTGGATAGACAAGGGCTTGAATAAAATAATATCAAATATGAGATAAAGAGAATTTTATAGCTGAATATCAATTTCAGAGTTGACACTTTTATGTGCTTTAATCGCCTCAAGTGCTTTGCTTCACCTTCAACTGGTCTTGGTAGAATAAATATTATTTCAATTCATTCATCTATCGAATTGGGAACTCAGCACTAGCAAAATTTCACCTTGAGATTGACTCCATTACGTAATAGAGTAACGAATAATTTTAATGTAATTCAGAAACTATACTGGACCTGTACCAAGTCTACCATATCAAATGGTGACGCGTATCAAAGAAACTTCTTTGGAATCATTGAAATTGTGAGGTGTTATTGTTATAAGTCATAATGAATTGTAATAACAAAGAAATTAGAGTTATATATTCCTATTAACTTCCGTTTATCCACTTTAATTTTGCCATTTAATTTAACGTAATATAACTAGGTATACATTCAGCGTCGTTAGTTCTAGTGTTAACATCAAGCAATCAATGATGTCGTAAATATCAACGCATTTAATAATGTCGTACTTGAATATAGCGCGAATAATAACACCGCAAAGTAATAAACGTGCAAAGAGTATTAGAATTAATGGAATAGGTGGCGGCTTAAGTCGTCAATTGCAGTCTCAATTACAGATTTTTTTTTTATTGTGCACAGGCGTTAGGAATATATATTCTTCGCTATTTAATTACCGCGAAATTGATTTTGAGTTGAACAGCTTGAATCAAATTCAATATTTTCAGATCCCAATTGGAATCCATTCAACAAAGTAAAAATTATCATAAGAACAATTGAAAAAAGGTCGAAGATTGATTCACAATTTTTGAAAAAGACTTGATTTCCAACAAAGATTTATAAAACAACTGATGAATTCTTCCAAAAACTTTTTTTCTCAACAACTTCACAATTCCATTATCAAAATAATTGGACTCAGTGGCAATCATATGATTTTATGAATGAAATTGTCAATATATACTTTAAGGATGGATAGATCACTAAGGGATGATGCAAAAAAATGATTGTAATCAATTGCAATTATCATGAAAATATTATAAAATGTCTATGACATGATGCAATTATAGAACATCCCTTATTAGGATTGATTGTTATCCAATCCAGTTGTGGTTGAGGAATACAAAAGAAAAAAACTATTGACATCCCCCGAAAGCAAAAAAACAATTATCGAAACAAATTTTTTATAAATGTGTTATTTCTCTCGTTAATATTATTCTTCAGCTTACGGTTTATATTGATTGCCTTGGGGCAATGGTGGTGGTTTCAATTCTCCATTATGAATATCCTTATTGTAATTATGTGAAGGTGGTGGCGATGGTGGTGGTGGTGGTCGTGAAGGTGGCAACGGTGGTGTTGTTAGTGGAGAAGGATTTGATCGACCAGAAAATGGATTAAACCAGCTCATAAATCGTGAAAAATATCCAGGTGACTCAGTGGTTCCAACAAAATGTTGCTGTTGTTGTATTTGTTGATGCTGTTGCTGTTGTGGTTGCTGTTGCTGTTGTGGTGGTGGTGGTGGTGGTAGTGAGTTCAATATTTTTCCGTGTCTGTAAGGAACATTCAAAGACGAATGTTGCAATTGCAATGGCAATGCTTGTGGTGGTGGTCGATTGCGTTGTATGGGCAACGCTGGTGGTGTTAAGAATTCGCTGAGTCCGATAGCTCGTCTCTTATGATGACGTGGTCCAGGTCGTGGTGGTCCAGGTGCGCCATTGCTCTTAGCAACTATCGTGCTAGTTATATAGATGATGATGATGAAGCACGACAGGCCCTAAAAGTAAATCAAAACACAAAAATTAACAAAAATTAACGACCAATTAACTTTTCTCCTATAATTGTTTATCATTCTTTTCATCTTTATTATTTTTCCCTCTCACTTTGCTATAAACTATTGCAGAGAATGGACAATAATCAATGAAAGTCGATGAAATTTTTTTAGAAGATAAAGAAAATAAACAAACAAACAAACAAAGAAGATAAAGGAAAATACAAAAGTTGATTGTGAACATGTGAAGTGAAGAAGAGTAACATGAGACAATTCATCGCCATTTCAGTTTATAATAACTAATCGTTTACTAATGATAATTTAACCCCAATTTTTCCCTGCTACTCAATCTCTTTCAAGTATTAATAGCCTAAGAAGTTCTAGTTCACATACTGTCTCAATTTACCCATCTCTATCCTACATATAAAAATTACTGTTCATGTTCACTTCCGGAATTCACTAAACCATCGAGCACCTGAATAAATTTATTGAATATCAACACCACTGATCTAACAACCACAATTTTGTAACAGAATCATTACCATACTATGACTTGTTTGAATATTTTTTTTATGTTGCTAGTTTTTCTTTTACAATCTGGTTCCATTTTCATAATCTTTAATCTGAGATCCAATCAAAGGTTGGATATAAACATCACATTCAACTCATTTAAAAGAGATAACATCATAAAAATAAAACACAAAAAATGAAATAAATTATTCATTTCTATTATGTGTGTAAAAACGTATTCATCTGCTCTATTTAAAGAGAGCTCACTCTTCCGCTTTTTAATGTCAAAAGAAGTTCAGTGTAGTGAGTAAAAGTTACTCTTTTCTTATGCAAACATATTCATTCTCCACATATTCTTCTTCTTGTTCTTTCTCATTCACATTTAATCAATAACACAATTTAACTGAGAATTATTATACTTCAACGTAGGTAGATAATGATCAACCATCACAGCACAACTAAGACAATGCTCCACCACGTGCACGATTTCTCCTCTATGATGGCATATGTTGGCATACTATTAAACACGTGCGTGCGAAATATCATAATACCACTGAGAATTATTCCAGGCAGTTTGTAATGAAATTAATAATCATGATTCGCAGTAATTTGATTGCAGATAATTATATTAATTGAATCTACCAAGAGAAAATTGAATTGATTTCTCTGATAAAATATTTGTACTTTATTGAAAGAATTTGTTTGATAATGAAGCAGAACATTTCGATAACACAAAATGATACTCGTAATTATTCTGAACAAGAATTATTAATATAGGAAATGACGAGCTGTAGTGATGATTAATAAATTATTGAAATAATACAGTTGTTAAAAGTGAGGAATTCGCTTTTGGATCAATTCTTATGACAAATCATTCATTAATGTTTATTGAAATAATAAAATAATAAAGTGATTGAGAAAGAGAAGAAAAATTGGTTGAAATATAGTCCAACAAAAATTTATTATCCTCATGCTATAACACTGACCATGAATGAATCACGTCAATGAATATCATAAAGAATTCCAGAATATTATGATATAAATGAGAATTATTTCATACAATAGTTGCGAATCGAGATATTTCATACAATTTAACAATCATTCATGATTTAAATGATTCTTCAGTGAATGAGAGGAAGAGAAAATTAATTCGATTTCATTTTGATAAAATTCTTTCATTCATTTATATCAAAACAGTTTGCATAAATAAATAATATCAAAACGCAATTTCAACATCACTTGGAACTCTTTGCAGAAAAAATAATTCTGAATATGAATATTTATTAAGTCTCATTTGATAAGCAATCGCTTGCTGGAAGAGCTATTATCGGATCAGTGAACAGGAAAAATTAAATTCGATTAAATTCCTTTTCAATGAAATTATTCATTCATATTAAAACAATTTACATTGATCAACGACGGTGAGAAACACCAGGAAGTTGTTGATACATTATAATATTGTATAGAATTACTTTGGACAATAATCAATTACGATAATTAATAAATCATAGCAATTATTTGCCAATCATTGAATTAATCCAATTAACAATTAGAAAAGAAAATAAATTCTATTTGTCGTAAATAACAGTTTTATGTCCCCATATCAAATTAATTGACATAAATAATAGACATGAAACAAAATTTTTAAATGTAAATGTAAATTATTCTTTATGATAAATTCTTCCTTGATTATTCAATACATTTGAACAATATTGAACTAATTAAATAAAAAATTCGATTTGTGAACAATAAAGAAAATTAATCAAAATCGTTCGTTATAAAATTATTTCACTCTTGTATAATACAAAAAAAAAATAACATGAAAAATTACGTAAATATTTAAAGAAATCATGAAAAAAGATGGAGGAAAATATGAAAATGATCGTGGCAATTTCTTCAAACAATAACAAATCAATTGACTCATAAATAAATGTTGATAAATAATAACAAATCATTAGATAATCCCAATGATTAAACAAGTATGAAACAATAAATTTATTAATGCCAATAAAAATCTTCCATTCATTCATACCAAAATAATTTTGAGTAGTAAATAACGTCGAACAAGGTCATAGAAAATTCGCAAAGTTGTATTTAATGCATAAATATGTATAGACTGAGTATAAAGTAGACGATCGACTAGTCACGAGCATACATATAGGAGCATGTTGGGTATGTATATAAGTTTATTGTAGGAGTTCCAGAACGCAGTCAATGGCACGAGAAATAGAGAATAAACGCGACGTGGGCATACACACAGGGGAAGTGGGTCAACTCGTGAGAATCATTTCGTACCTCTGCGGAACGACCTCTCTGCGCACCATCATCTTTTCTCTCTCATTCTTCAACTCATTCTCGTTGACTTTGAGCAAAGAATGTTTAATGTGTCGATGCATGAAGATATGTTATAAAGATTATTTGTCTTATCTTTCCGGCGTTATAAACATTAAAAACTATTTTTCTATTTGTTTTTGTTTTAAAAAGAAATGAAAAAAGATATTTAAAAAAAAAGAAGAGCGAAAAATTGTTGGAACATGAATATCTACTTTTTTTTTTCAACTTGTAGTGAGAGTATTCCACTTGCCCACGTGGGTAAGAAAGTGAAGGGGGGAATTGGCGCTTAGCATATTATAAATATATGTGAACGCAAGAAACCACAAATTTCCAGAGTATCTCATAGCACTTAAATTGTTCACACGATAAATTTTTCTCCGTGCGTTATCATTGTTATTCCATTCTCAACATTTTTCTCTTGATCTTTGCTTTAGTCTCTCGCGCTTTCTTTGTTTATATTTATGCTCAAATAATTCTGTGTTTAAAGTTTGTGTGAAGAAAGAATTTAATTCAATTTTTAATTTCTTGTTTGGAGTAAAAGTGAAAAATTGATAACTACAAAACTTCCGCGGTATAATTAATTTTTGAGAAATTATATTCTTTTTTCTTGTAAAATATTGAGACTTCTCTTCATGTTGCCATCATGATTGTAAATTATTATAAAATAGTCACAATCAATTTTTTCCATTGTAGTAGTAACTATACGAAATGAAACCGAATTTCTGATTTTAAACTAAAATTTTCTCCGTATTAAAAATTATTCATCCTAATAATAATAATTATCCTAATAATATAATGTTGTTATTAAATTTTACCATACACGTCTCGAAAAAAATTTCACTGAACCTTTTCCATATGAACAGTAAATAAAAAATGAAATTTCGCCTCAGGGAAACATTTTTTTCTTTTCTTTCTCTAACAAGAACTGCATTATAATTTCATCTCAAACCAAAAATATTATAAAACTAATACAAAATAAATTCTAGCAATACTTTAAAATCTAATTCATATATATTTTCATTTTCCCATAGACAATAAAAGAAAAAGAATAAATTTGATTATAATTGAAAAATTGATAAACTCATTCAACATTAACCTCAATTCAATCTCAACTATTTGTAATAATAAACGCAAATAGAACGTTCCGCTTTAATGACACGAGCGTCTTGAATCTATTAAATGATATTGAGAAATATATTTATAAACAAACGAGTAAAGATAATTTACAGCTGAGAGTGCTCATCACATACAACGTGGTGGCATAGCAGTTTTCCGCAGTAGTTACGGACAATACATTGAATATAATGGCAAAGAGAACGCAGTGAAGGATTCAAAGCGGTAAGACACACGGGCACAAGAGTCATCAAGTATCTACTCGCGGTTAATGTAGGTAAGTGGGCTGTGGGGATTGCACGGAGCCAGCTCTGTATATACATGCATAACCATGTATACTCATTTATATACACATGAATGTTTATTCTGCCGACCTGGTGTTGAAGATGCTGTGTCATTGTGTAGATCAGAATGATTGCAACAAATTGCACGTAAAGCTGATGATGTTTATTAAATTAATAAATCATTTTATCACCATGATGATTTTTTTTTATTCCTTCAACAATTATTCAAGATCAAATTCCAGATTTTTTTTAACATGTTTTTATGTTGATCTTTAATCATCAGGAATTCCGGGTGTGACATAGCATTGTATGTTGATTTTAATTTTGTTTATTGATTGCAAGGCATGCAGATGAATTATTCATGAATTTATACGATGTACAACAAGAAAATGAAAAACAAAAAAATAAATTGGTGTAAAAATGTGTTGAAGAATAAAGAGAGAATTGTAACAGTTGATTATTACAAAGATATAATTAATTCGTGACCCTGTGGAAAGTGATAAATTGTATTTTGAAAATAGGAAATTATAATTAGAGAGGAATTAAAGTGTGGGAAAAAGAGATTGGAAAAAAATTTAGAGTAGTCTCTAAGAAATTTAATGTTAATATCTAGATGTTGGATGAACAGAGTAATAGACAATTTAATCGTGTGAAAAAATTATTTTTTACATAGAAAAAAAAAGGGAGGGAAAATTTTGATTACGAAGATGATGAATGGGAAAATTTCTTTGACGTTTTCCGACATCATGAGGTCGTTTGATAATCTAACAGAACGTCCCATTCCAAACCATTTTTAATGTGTTACTGTTGAAACAATGGGCGATGGTGAAGTAGAGAGGATACACTTTTTGATCAGGAACAAGTTTACGTTTTGTTTTGTTAAAATAGTTCATATTTTACGATGAATGAATGGGAGAGTGTGGAAGTGGGTGGATAAAGCGGAAATAGTAATGGATGTCAAAGGAAAAGAGTTGCACAATAATTAACTACAGGAAGAAAAAAAATAAATTGAAGAAATGTTCTGTTTAATAGAACTGTCAGTTTACATGAATTCTTCATTGTTTTTAAATGTTCTATACCGTAATCGCTAATTGCTCATCATTTTTTTTTCTTCAATATTTTGACGGAAACAATAATAAAGATATTTAATAAAGATATTTTTTATTTTCATTCATCATTGTGAGGTATTGTATAAAGTCAACAAACAAACAAAATTTATTCATCTTCATGTTTAACGTTTGTCACCTTCTTAAATATAAACATGATGTATTTATTATGAGTTTGTATACAGAAATTCAATGCCAATACCAACTGAATGCTCATTCATATGTGCATGAGCTGATGAATATATATAAACCACACTCAGACATTAAATTTGCAAACTGGTTTCGCCAATAATAATGTCATTACAAGTGTATATATATATATATTCATCCTTTTTGCTTTCAAATATCAAAACTTTTTTTTCCGGTTTTCTGTTTATTTTATCACTAGCTCACTTCATTTCTTTACTCAAGTACCGAGCAGAAGAAAAAAGATAATAAAAACATTAAAGCATTAAAAATAAATGATCAAATTGATTGAGAAAATTTTTTTATTCATATTATTTGTGATATTCTTTCCGGATTTTAATGGGGGGTTTTTTAATGAGTCGATCGTATTTCATAATTTAACACCCTTGAATTGGTACAGTGAAGCAAGGAACTTTCCTCGTGACCGCAATATGGAATCAAGTTTCTTTAATTAATCGATATAACCACAAGAGTTGAATGTAACACACATTCATTTGCTACTGCTTCCCATATTAAATTCAAATTCATGCGGCATTTCATCAATTAATGTCTATTTACTCATTTACACAATTATTATTAAATGCAGTGGAATAATTTAACCACTAGATATCATTATGCAATCTCATTACAACTGTAATAACCACAATTAACAATATTTTATTAAATAATGTAGTAATTAAAAAATACATTCAATTTACTCACAAGTCGTAGGTACATGTCTCAGTAATTTATTTCCAATTGCATCACACACTCGTTATCACGAAATTAAAATAAAAAAAAACGACTTTAACCTAACACAAAATAAAATTTAATTCCCACACTTTTCCATCAAAAATTACGAGGAAAACAAATGTTTAATTTTATTCTAACATGAAACTAAATGAATTCAATCAACAAGACATATTTTTTGAAGTCATAATTCAAACACTTATTTCACTTATTAAAATATAGAAAGGAACATGAAAAGAAAATTCACCCAAATTCACTTTGGTGTTTTATTAAAAAATGAAAGAACACTCAAATGTGTGCGAGGTGTGCACTTGACCAGGGTCAAAGAGAGAGTCCATCAGCTCACGGTGCGCTTGGATGACTTATATTCACCGTCTTCTCTTTCTTCCTTTACCACCATACAAACACAAACACAGACATATATCTATATATGATACCACCATAGTTACCTTTACCTTCACCAATCCCTCTCTGAACGTCGCGATATACCTTTCTATATAACGTATATACCCCATTTCCCCCAACTGTGACTCTCCACTGTCAGTATGTGTAGGTGTTTGTGTGTACAATAGTATATGGGAATATATGAAATGTTTCCATCCCACAGCCACTCAAGTTTTACGATGATAAAATGCATACTCAGGTCCTCATATTCGTGTTAGTATAGATATATATTCCAACACATTTTTTGCTACCTGAAAAAAAAATTTTACACCCCTGTCAAAACCCTAGAAAAAAAAATAAAAGAAATCTACCTGCGTCAACTATCAAGAAAAAGAAGATTAGAAGGAAAGAAAAAAAGATAATAAATGAAGAGTAATAAAGGAAAGAAAATGAAAGGAATTTTTCAGTGGAATATTGTTGAGATTAATGACAGCGGGTCATCATACAAAAGAAGAAAATCACCATCAGTGTTTAGTGATTCATCCTGGAATTGTTGTGTGAGGGTGAGAAAAAATGCGCCCCTTTACATTCATCTTACAAGTCATCATTACTCTTATGATGTTTTCTTTCTTATGTTTTTTTTTGTTCATATTTCCCTTCTTCTATGAATAGAAAAATTAAAAAATAATCTCAGTTGTAATAATTATATTTTTTTCACAGTTATTCATGTGCCTATGTGTGCATGAAAAAACCTGCATATGAATTATCAAACATGCATCGATTTTGCAATGAAAATAACAAATAAATGAATTTATTTTAGTATTTGTAGGTATTTAAATAAATGTTCTTAATTTCAAAGCACAACATTTAAATGTTTTTTTTTACTGGCTGCTTCCTCGTGAAATTCCCATATATTATTTGTTGAAACAGAACCGCACCCATTGCATTCATTCATTGCATGTATTTATTTATTTATACTCATCGTCTCTCACTTTTTAAAAGTCTTTAAAATAAACCATTTATGCCTGCCAATAAAGAGTGACCACCATTGGCGCAGTCGTCTCGAAGAAATCGAGGGTGAATCTGTGGAATACGAAATGGCCTTTGCAGAAAGCGACGTGAAAGTTTGCATATATGAGCGGGTTTAACGTTTTGTTGCGACGTGCGTGCACATACCATCGTCATTGCGACGTATTATACTCTTCTAGGTATATAACCATACAATATATCTACTTTATTCATCATTTCGATATGGCTCATTCTATTCATATTCGAATTATCCTCTAGAAGTATTAGACAATAATGTTCAACACAAACTTTCGCTAAACAACGCAAAGAAAAACTACTAAAAAACAATATAAACAAATAATAAAATCTTAAGGTTTTTTCCCATTTTTTTATTTCATGCGACAACTTTCGCTTTGATTATTTTATCTTACAATTGCACTTTTCATTTTCTTGTTCGTTACATTCTGCGAATATTCTTATCAGACACCTTCAACTTGATCCCATGTTTAATGAAGCCTTAATTGATTATCAGTTGATGTTTTTTAAATTTCCTAACTGATATAAATTATTTTGAGGTAATATTCATATTGTGTTACCTTCAATTGCTATCAGAGAGTGAATTGAAACAGTTTGAAGTGAAAACAGACTGTAAAATGATACGCATTTTAGGAAACAATTCTGTGATACTTTTTGTTATGTTAACTTTGTTTACCAGTTTTCAAATGGTAGAACTCAATTCAACCATCACTGAAGAATCAACAACCACTTTGAATCCATGTTTTGGATTGAGTGGTATTAGAATTGCTAATGGTACGGATCCAACTTGCCGAACCTATCTTCTATGTGCTTTGGATTCTACCACAGATGAATATCAATCTTGGACTCTGCTATGTCCAGCTAAACTCATCTTCAGACCATCGACAAAAACTTGCGTTACTACATCGATGTATAAATGTCCGGAGACGTCAGAAGCTGAATTGTAATAATAATATGGAAAAACCAAATCAGTGATTTTAATTTCGCAGTGTCAGTTCAGGCGTTTTATGTCCTAATTTTTTTCATTCTGCGATGAATTGATTTTTTTTTAATATATTCAAATTTCTATTCCTCAATTTTTTCTCTGATAATAATTTGAAATTATTAATTAGTTAACAAAAAGAGAGTTGATAGTTTATCCATCAATTCTATAATGATCAATTAATTCCATACATATCTGAGTCAAATCCAATTGAATTCAAGCAAATTATTTTATTGGTACGAAGCTCTGTATGCCATTTTGATTGTTCTGATTTTTTTGTTCGTTATTCACAATGTCGATACTGGAACCAACGCCAACTAAATTGTTAACGACAAGTGTGACTTCAAGCAATGCATCTGGTGTAGGTTCAATCGCTGATCAAATCGATTGAACATAACGATCATGCAGTTAATCATGATGCTGATCAGAATCAATCATAAATACTGATGGCACCAACAAAACTATTGGAATATTAATTAGATGGAAAATGTTTGTGAACAACAAAATAATTCAATCATTTTATAAGATATTTATATTTTCGTAGGTTATTACAATTACTAAATATCTATAAATGTATATGTTTCATTTTTTCCTGCAGTATTTTTCAATTAAAAATAATTAATCAATCGATTGATATAAGAATAAAATTAATTCATCATTTGTTATATTATTCGAATAATCAATTATTTCAATTAAAATCTTTATTTCACACCCACGAAATTCCTGAGAATTTTCAATTCAGTGAAACTCCGAAGCTGACCACCATCAGTTGAAGGTGTAAATCTCTCGTTTGACCATCGACTCAATTCTTCAGCGTCACTTGCATCACTTTGACTCATCAAAGATCTTTTAATTCTGTTTGTAACTGTTGTACTTTCAGATGCTCCTGTTGTACCTTCACCCATTCTTACTAATGGCGCTGAAGAATCATCTGATTTTTCAGATGCGTTGCTCTTGGATGTATTCAACGCTGCCAGTATGTGATCTAACATATCAGACAAACCAGCTTTAATATCTTCACGAATATGTGGCAATATCAAATCTTTAATCAGTGAAGTACTGATCATTGTTTCATTATTTTTGCTCTCAGATGTTGCAGTGACATTCTCAATACTTCGACGATGACGTCTGCCATTTAGATTAGTATTCAAATTAGCTGTTTTATCATTCGACTTTGCCATATTCAATTGATTCATAATTGCTTCTTCCGTTAATTTTTCCAATATTGTGCAATTGAACAAATCTCGAAGAGATTCAACATCATTTGCTGACTTGTTCAAAGCTTGAATGTGCCAATATAAACTGTGATTGCCGTGTTGTTCGGGCAATTCATTCAATAAAACATCCTTTTCAACTTGTGCTAATTCTGAATTTTCTCTGTTTTCATCAATGTGCTCCAAAGTCACATGAATTTTCAATGATAATTTGTGATTTTTCGATAATTTCTCCGTCGAATCTGTTCCTGCTCCCTTTTCTCTATCTTTTTCCATGATAGTTGACGTGGTTGGTCCCTGTATTTCATACCCAGTCGTCATAGTTTCCGATTGCTCTTGTGGAGCTTGTCCATCGTTCGAGATTGGTGGCGTTATAACTTTATCATCACGCGGATGAGATGTCTCAGATTTACATGTTCCAGATTCTGGATCACATTTCTTTTCCTCTCCAGATTCTTCATCGCAATCACAAGATTCATCTTCTTCTCCAGTACCTAGATCCAAGCTTGATTTAGATTGATCATTTATCGAAGGCGTTACTTCTCCATCCACTTTCATAGGTGCTGTTGGTAATGACGGTGAAATTCTACCCGTATAACTCGTGTTTAATCCATTACAATTTCCAGTTTCGTCACAAGATTCGCTTAATTTTGTTTCATCTGAGCCATAATGTTTCTCCATTTCCTGTGATGAACTTAGTGTATCGTCGATACTTGAAACATCCGAAAGTTGCTGAGTCTGATTTATTGAAATCGCTGGATGCCCATCCGATGGTGATGACCATGATGCATTTTCTTCAGATGATATTGTTTTCATTTCATTGCTTATTACTTCTGATGAGGAAAGTGATTGCGATTCGTGACTGGCTGTGCCATGAGTCAGCTGTGATCCTGGTTTGACAGAGGAAACTAGTATATGCTCTGAACTTGATGATTGCTGTGATGACGTTATGGATACAGTGTGCGATACTGCTGGCTTAATAGATGGAATAGCTGTTGAAACTGGAATAAAATCACCCAATTGAATTTCTCTCGCTTCACCAGATAAAGTTTCATTTGATTCTGATAATTTTTTCAATTCATTAGACACTTCTTCAACGTTTTCTTCGGAGTTCTTTTCCATCTCTTGTAATTTTGAGACACGTTCAAGATGATCGCATATTATTTTATTATTTACTGGACAAAGGAACGGTTTCGGAATGTATAATTCCTCTTTTTCTTTTTCTATAAATTCTTCCGAACTGGATGTTGCATTCTCTTTGTGATGGAGTGAATTCATTTCTTGACCAATTTCAGTATCATTGATTGAATTACTGTCTCCACAGTCAGAACCTTCACAAGATTGTTCATCAGATGTTCCAGTGGTATTGTGTGACGTTCCTCCACCAATCGCCAGATCACTGGTGGGACTCTTTTCAGGAATATTCTCAGAACAGTCAGGCCCAGTACATGGAAGTTCCATTGGCATATAGGGCAGATGAAGCTCAGGTTTGGGTGCGTGCAGGACTTTTGGTTCTCTAATCGACGTTGAATTCTTCATGTCTTCACTTAATAATGAATCCATAAGCCATGAAGCATCAGAAGACTTTGCAGGCGTGTGTCCATCATCAAACCAAGAATAAACTGGTTTTCCCAAATACAATGGCTTTTTCGTTTCCGGAATTTTCGACTGCTGTAATAATGTACCTCCCGGTTTTGAAAGATACAATGGTTTTTTCATTTGTGAATGATCATCTTTTGGTGGGACATCTGAAGGTGGTAACGATATACCTCCTGGTTCTGAAACAGATGATGGTTCTTTTGTATGTGAGGAATCATCTGTTTCTAGGATTTCTGGTGGCTGTGACACTGTATTTTCTTGCTCTGAAACATGTGAGGGTTTTTTTGTTTCTGAATGATTATTCATTGATGAAATAACTGGTGGTTGTGTTACAATGTCGCTTAATTTTTCTGTTGACGATTGCTCTGATGATGAAGAACTATGACTTTCCGAAATATTTGAAGATTTGTCTGCTGATGCAATAGACTCTGCATCAGAACACGATTCACCCGAACATTGTGTAACACCTTTTTCCAATTGATCATCATCTTCAGTTTCCTCTTCTTTACTCTCATCTGAACACTCGGCTGATTCATTTTTCGAAGCTGATATATTCAGTTTGAGCTCTCGTTGATGTTTAGCACAGAAGGCATTGCTACCATAACTATTTGGACTTACTTTAATTTCGACACGTTGTCTGGTTGATTCGGAGGGATCGTGCCATCGATATATATCTTTAGTTATCACTGATCCCATTGCACATTTAATTACTTTATTTACATATATATCCAGATTTTCTTCACGGAATTTTTTTGTTAAATTGACTGTCCTACTAAATTGTGTGTCATCATGGATATTTTGCCCGAGTTTTGTTTCACATACTGCTTCAGGGGCCTCCAATGTTATATCACCAACAATCTCTGGGCATGATAAATATTCATCGGGTATCGCTGCTGCATTTTCGAATGATATTGTAAATTCACGTAATATCAATTGTTTCGGTGGTTTAATTGAATTATCTTGCTTTATTATTGTTGTTTCAATCCAACATAGTGTTATATAATCATCAGTGAACACTGCATGATTTTTTTTCATTTTTGCTTTACTCTTAATCGTAAAATCCTCATCGATACCAAGATATGACGAATTCAAATTAATGGTCTGTGAATAATTATTGAGAATTGAACGTCGCGCGTCGCTACAATGATTTCGTGATTTAGCTCCAGCAATATTACGTTCTCGTTCGGTGACTACCGGTGGTGAACCTTCAGGATCAGTTTCTGAAAATTGTTGCGTACTTCTCCTTGCTGCATCACTTTCATCCACTTTAGGACGAGTTCGTTTATGACTGGTTGACTTGGGTTTTTTCGCCTTTTTCTTGTATTTAGGTGAATTAGCATTCACATTTATATTATGCTTGTCTTTAAGAGCTCCCAATTTATCCATTGTCTCCATTGTATCTTTTATTGTCTCTAATATCGATGTTTTATCTGATGTTTCATCTACACCTTCACCAAAATCAGAACTCTCAGCACCGTCATTATCAGCGAACGCGTAATCCAAGAGATCTTCACCGTCATCTTGGAGATCCTGATTTGGAAAAAAAAAATAATAATATCAGTTTGTTTATGATAAACCCAACAAAAATGGTAAAAAAAATGTGAAAATAAATATACATATACAGATGAATCATCAACTGAAGCAGTAGAAAGAAAAAAAAAATGATTAATTCATCAATTAATTAATACAAATAAGTGAATCAAATCAATGGGATAATTGGAAGATAATTAAACCGACTGCATAATAACGCATAAAGCGTGATTGGTATAAGTGAATTAGTAATGTTATCTTTACATAGAGAACACCGAGATTAGTTAATAAAAAAAATAATAAATAAATAAAATGAAAGAATAAAGTGTGGTGTAGTATATGCAATACATTGGTATAATAAAAATCTATAGAATGAATATCATAATAATTTCACCTGATAATCTTCTTGTGACTGAACAGGAACAGCATTGATCTGTAGCCAACAGCTCGCCTATTAAATATAAAAACAGAAAATCGATTAAGATTAATAACGATCATCCACTTGATTGTATGTATATTATGAGCTGTATACATGATTATCAATACTCTACGACTTGAGACGCGCGTCTGGGCAAATATCGATTGCAAGTATATTACAAACGAAAATTTAAAGACGATAGCTTTTGTCGGTGGAGGAGAATCGGTGAGGAGAGGAGGATGGTTGGTGGGTCAGGGTATATATAAATCCACCATCGCAATTCCGATAACAGCCACGATTCGATTTAATTTCACGACGATAAGAGAGCAAACAAGCAATGCGCGCGGGTGTGTATGCGGAAAAGAGAATGAAGAACATGAAAAAGAAAAAAAAATAAAGAAAGAGAAAAAAAATAAAATTGTACAACAACACCCACTCGAGAACAAACGAACGGAGGCGGGAATCTTGTTGAGAATTACTTCCGATTTTTATTGGCGGGCTTTAACGCCCCCATTCCTCATCACCGATTGTTCGCCTTTTTATTTATTTCTCTATTGATTAACGAAATTAAAAAAAAAATCATCAAAATCATAACAATAATGAAAGATTTAATGGAATTTATTCAAATTGATTTGTACGATGTCATCATTATCGCAACAATTATATCTCCATTTTAATTAACGATTTTTCCATCAATATCCTTCACCTTTACCTCACACCAATAACATTTTTTGTTCAGTTAATTTCAATGAACTTGTCAAAGAAAAAAAATTGAAATCAACTGAACCGTTTGCATTTTTTTTTGTTTTTATTTATTTTTTCCCTCCCCAGGTTGATTTGATAATTTTTTTAGGGAGTGATACTGTAAATAAATTTGATGCAATTATTCAAGTGTTCTTTCGTTACTGTTATTTTCGTGAACATTTACCAGGGAATGGAAAATTATATGAATGAAAAGAGTGAGAAAAATAAAAATTTGATGGTGCATGGAAAAATAATTTATGATTAATACATAATCTAGAATGAATTTTGCGGCTGGTGGCTTACCGCAACAATCAAGAACAGAGACCGAGGCAGCATTGTATTTCGTATTTCTTCTCTGTTTTTTTTCTCGGTTATTATTATTTACTTCTTTGTTTTTTTTTAATTCAATTTTATTTTCCTATAAATCTTGCTTGATTGAGATATTTTCTGGTGTACAAATTTTAATTCTTTTGATTTGCTTTATGTTTTTATTTTCTCGTTTCGTTCTCGTTCTACAAATTATCCGTGCACTTGTTGACGATAGTAACGTCAACGATGAATAACTCGTGGCTTACTTCGCGTTCACCGACAGAGTCACGATGGTTTTGACGTCTCTTGCAGACTCCGATACATTTGACATCGCACTCCCTCCCCACCAATGCATTGCAAATTAAATGCACCACTCAATACATACATAAATCCATATATACTCCCGCTCTTATCCACACACATCATCCTCATATTTTTTAAGCAATTTCTCTTTCTCACAATAAAAAATTTTAATTATCACCTTATGTCAATGAAATAGATTTAATCCTTCATCAATTTGCTTTAATTGCAAAACATGCAAAATGACCGATCAAACCCACTGTGAAAATAAATATCAATTCATATTCATTTGGCTATTTGATTATGTGAAAATAAAAAATTAACCCTTTTTACTTATATAAATCTCTATTAAAAATTGAACCATCTAGAAATAATATGAAAACTGATGATACATTCAAGGAGAATATAAAAATCATTATTATTCAATCTGTATATTATGACATGTGACGAGTAAAGAATTTGAAAATTAATTCATTATAGGGAATAATATCAAAATAGAAGTTTAACAATGTTTCTTCTTTATTTTTATTTTTTATTTTCTTCTATATCATTTGACTTTCCTCTCCAAAAAACATCTGATTGAAATGACATCTGGAATACTCAAGCATTGATGGGAATCCACTAATTTATTCCAAATCATGATTGACTTATAATTGCACTCTGTGTTTCATTCTAAATTAAATTGCACAATGAAGAGATTATTTTGACTAGAGGAAATAATTCGATTCACATGTTTATTTCATAATGCTCGACATAAAGACGGTTGGCAGTTTTAAGGAGCTATTGATTATTAGTCATACCCAACGGTTATTATGTAGATGCCTTTCAGGTCTAATATTATTCATTTGGACCGATTTCGACGAAGTTATTTACAAATTTTCCAAAGCATCTCAAAGCAACTTTTTAAACGGATTTTGTGAATTGGAATTTTTGTAATCTCTTTATCATTCTTCACAAATTTATGATTCACAGTTATTCCAACTGTCACACCTGACCATTTTATTATTTAAAAATAACAACAATGAAAAAAAATTTGTTTCTCAAGATTTGTTTCTTTTCAGGACGAATACTTGAAAGCAAAACTTATTTAATAATTCATACCCAGTACATTCCTTTGAATTTTAATAATTTCCAATATTTATAAACGAAATTTCTACTACCTGGAAACGAATCTCCGAACAAATTGCAATATTTCAGATCTGTCTACCCATGCGCAGCTCAAAAACTTCCTCAAAGAAAAATAGAATAAGTAAAAAAAATAATTGCAGAAAAAAAAAGCAACGAGATGAATTAAAAAAAGTAACTTGAACTTGGAATACGACTAATGAAGACGTAAGAGCATTAGACTGCGTCAGATATTAATTAAATGGTAAACCCAATAGTCATTTAGACTTGGACCATTGGCATAGCAGAGTGTTATTGCAATTATTTTTTTTCTTCCGATGGATCATTTGGCGGCAGAGTATAAGCTCGTTATAGCAAACTTTAAATTGCACCAGAATTGCCCGCGTGCCCCCAGTTCCATTGTCTAAAGGTGGAAAAAAAAAAATAAAAATAAAAATCTCAACATAAGTCCACCTCTCTCTCACTTTACCCCTACCCCTCCCATCTTCCTCGTAATCATCATCAATTTTTACCTCTGAACCATACTGTGTGCAATACACGATTTTATTCATCACGAGATAAAACTAAAATTGCCCCAGTCTCGTTCCGGCAATTTTTAATATCGACATTAAGACCGGTTATTGGTATGTCTTAACGAGGAAAATTCTTATGTCTTTTCATCTAATAGCTTAACTGTTTATTTGTCGCAAAATAGAAAATCGAAAATTTGTCATCTCCATTTATTGAGAGAAAACAAAATTACGTTTTAAATTGCTATTTTAATTTGGCAAAAATTGCTTTAAATAGTATTGAGGTTTTTGGGCGAAATTTTCATGGGAGTAATGACCTCAATTGCTACAGAATTTGCGAGACCGGTTTCTTGTCACACACATGAATATATATTCTTGTATACAGGTAGAGACTCTCCACCATCACATCAAGTGTATCCGTATAAACAAATACAGGAATGATACCTTTCTGCGTTAAGAGTAAATACATCAACATTTCCGTTTTATTGCGTCAATCGTGTATTTAATATCATGATGGTATGTGTAATACCATAAATGTAAGCAGATATATATATACATATATATAGATAAATTCATGATGGGGAAATAAACGGGAATTTAGCACGTGCGTTCATGCAACTTGATTGCCGATATCTCGGTGAAAGGTTGTATCACCCCGTTCCCTTTCATTTTTTTTTTTTTGCATTTTCATCTCCTCACACTGTAAGAATTCATGTGTTACTTTTTTTGAATGTTGCAGTGCTGTATTGAACGTCAAGTGCAAAAGATCGATTCAGTGGCATAGTATATTGAAGTGAAATTATCTTCCAAAATAAAACTTTGAATATTAATTATCAATATCTGATAATATCATGTGGGTGATTATTTTTTTAGTGGTTATTTGTTTTTTAAAAATTTTACTTGATTGGTCTAAACCAGAAAAATTCCCACCAGGTAAAAAATATTTATATTATTTTTATGAATAACGTGAAAATAAAAAAATATAAAAGAAGAATTTTTATTGAATCAATTTTTGTATTTTTTTATAGGACCACGTGGATTACCAATAATCAATAATATTTTTGATTTGAAGAGCCTGGTAAAGAAAACAGGCTCTCATGGAATAGCATGGTGCCAGTTAGCGAAGCAATATGGTCCTGTGGTGGGTTTACGATTGGGCCTGGCCGATCCACTCATCATTGTATCCGGCCGACAAGCCGTAATGGAAATGCTCGGGCAATCTGAGTTTGATGGCAGGCCCAATGGTTTTATATTCAGCCATCGGACAATGGGTGAGAGGCGAGGAATATTATTTACTGATGGAAAAACCTGGACGGATCAGAGAAGGTGAGCGATGATATTTCATGTTTTTTTTTTTCAACTGAGAAAAATATAATATGCGTCAAGAAAGCATTTCGTCTCATTGTTAAATTCTTTTATAGATTTTCTGTGAGATGCTTGAAAGAATTTGGATGGAATGGACAAACAATGGAGAATCTTATTCTTGAAGACGCAGAGAGTTTGAAGAAAATTGTTTATGATGCTAGTAAGAATGGTGTGATACGTAATTTTAGTGAATTAACTACATTGGCGGTATTTAATAGTTTATGGTCATTATTAGGTGGTCATAGGTACGTTCGAATATTTGATTTGAATGAGAAAGATATAAATTAATTTGTGATAATGATATGTTGTTTTGTTTGAAGATATGATATTGCTAAATGTGAAAAGAGATTATTGGATACATTGAAAATGTTGAATGAAGCAATAAGAGCATCGAGTGTTTCCGGTGGATTATTGAATCATCTTCCATTTTTACGACACATTGCACCAGGTTTTTCCGGTTACAATTATGTTACAGAGAGGATATATTGTATATGGTCGTTCTTCGCAGTAAGCAGTTGTTTCTTTAATTATACAAATCAAGTTTAGAAAATAAAATCACTTTCACTTGCAATCCTATTTTCTATTAAGGATGAAGTTAGGTGTCATAAAGAAACACGGAAAGTTGGAGTTTATCGAGATCTCATAGATGCCTATCTTGAGAAAATTACAATACATGAGAACGATCCAACGTCAACATTTAATGGTGAACCATAACATTTAATGGTTTAATTAGAAGAAAAAAAAAAAGATAAATATCTTACACAGTATGTTTAACATCTTTTTTTTTCATTTCCAGAGATGCAATTGATTGCGTTGTTAAAAGATCTTTTTAGCGCTGGTGTTGACACGACTAATAACAGTATTGGTTTTACCATCGGATATTTGACGATTGAACCAAAAGTGCAAGATAAAATTCACGAAGAATTGGACAGAGTTATTGGCAGAGAAAATTTACCATCGATAGCATCACGCACATCGTAAGTTTAATATAATATCTATAAAAGTCCAAGACAGCGTGAAAACTGGGAAATAAATTTTGATTTAAACTTCCAATTTGAGAAGGTGTTCACATTTAAATGCACTAAAAAAAACATAATTTTTATAAAATTTCCGCCAAAAAAAGAAATCATGTAGCGTCAAACTTTTCAGTATATATTTATCATGTCTTCGCATCCAATGCAGATTACCTGAAGAGTATTGGTCCGAAAAA
Organism: Meteorus cinctellus; assembly: GCA_030523045.1. Taxonomy (NCBI): domain Eukaryota; kingdom Metazoa; phylum Arthropoda; class Insecta; order Hymenoptera; family Braconidae; genus Meteorus; species Meteorus cinctellus. The sequence continues at coordinate 203,873 of JAPYZF010000076.1, read as the reverse complement.
TTAATGGAGTAGCTGCTATAGCAGTGAGATTCAAATCTGGTTTGAAGTTCATACATAAATGTGTTGAATATTCCAATTTTTGTATTTCGTCTGAAAAAATGAGAAAAATACTCACACCAATTATCTGATCAGAGCAATTTCAGTGGAATGCCGCATTTGTAATGAAAGAACATGAATTTTTCATTAGTTTTCTGAAATCTGAATTGATGAGAAAAAAAAAGCAGAGTGAATAATTATTTTTATAACAAAAATAAAATAATGTAAAACATTTTGGATCTGAAACATCAAATTGTCTCTTTTAATGTCAATGAATTTGTTTGATGATTTTCTTTCTGTTCTTAGAATGCCGTATTTGAATGCTACACTCACTGAAGTTTTACGATTGGCAAACATCGGACCAACTTCAATTCCACATCGTGCTACAACAGACACAAAATTCGGTGGCTATGAAATAAAAAAAAATTATACAATATTAGCTAATTTAATGAGTGTACATCTAGACAAAGAGCACTGGGGTGATCCAGAAAATTTTCGTCCTGAGAGATTTATCGATAAAGACGGATTATTTTTCAATGATCCGTGGATAATGCCTTTTGGCACAGGTTAATAATTAAATTGGAATTCATTACTTGCTAATATATTGACTATCGATAGATACACATAAAGATTTACATATGTGCGTGAATAAATATACGCACACATGACATACTTCAATTTTAAAATACTTTCATATTTTGCAGGACGGAGAAAATGTTTAGGTGAAGCATTAGCGCGCAATAGTCATTTTCTCTTTGTCGCGTGTTTGTTGCAAAAGTTTAAATTTGCATTACCACCAGGACAAAATCCACCGGCAATGACCGGTATGGATGGATTCACTCTCTCTCCGCCGATCTTTGATATTCTGGTCACGCCACGATAATATATATACATAGAAACGTATAATTTGAGGAATATATTAGCCAAGGAAGCTTTCAATATAACTTTTCGAATTATTCTTTCGAGGAACTGAATGAGTGGACATTATAATAAGACAGAATTCTACTGTTCTTCATTAATTGTAAACGTAAAGTTTTCTCATCGTTCAAAATATTTGTGAGAGTTGTGCTACATTTGATGACACTTTTGATTGCTTTGGAATCAATGATTTGATTTTTTTGATAATCATTTTGAATGTGAGTATTGTTAGTTCCATAATTATCTGATTATTTCAGAAACATCTACATACTTCTCCTTTTTTGATTAGTGAAATCGAACAAAATAAATACAAATTATGACAGTTCATTTCAGTAGATAGTAATTGAATATTTCTTTCTCCATCATTATTCAAGTGAATTCAATAGTTACACTTGATAATAGTAATAAAAAAAATTAGATAATTGGTTCCAAATGATTGGATGCATCACAAACCAAAGGTCAACTCTCGTAGAAAGTCAGGACCGTGAGATATTTGATGACTTTTACGACTAATGAGAATTTTTGGATTTCGATTCCCCCATTATTCTGGACGGTTGGAAATATTTAGAATCGTCTATCAAATTATTGAGGAAATGTTAGCCACAGAATTCCGGATCGAAATATTTACATAAAGATATTTTTATATTCCATAATTCTTTTTGTACAAGTCACCTTTCAAAATAGTTTTTGTATATTTTTATAATTATATAATTAAAACAAAAAATGCATAAGAATTTCCGAAGGAAATAATGCACTTAAGAACATTTTATAAAAATCAATTGACAACATGATTTGTTCCATTTTTTCTCCCCCACCATTGAATTTAGACCTGGAGTTTTTGTTGCAGAAGTTTTTCGAGTTTTCGCATATCCACAGCGAACTTACGAATGCCATCACTAAGTTTATCTGTAGCCATTTGATCTTCATTCAACATCCAACGGAAATCCGCTTCTTTCAAACTAATTTTTTGTAAGTCAGACTTCTTCGCTGTCTCCTCAGTCAACACTTTACGAATAGGTTCATGACTTTTCTCAAGCTCTTCCAATAATTTTGGACTTATTGTCAATAAATCACAACCAGCTAATTCAGTTATTTCGCCAACATTGCGGAACGACGCACCCATGACAACTGTTTTATAACCGAATTTTTTGTAGTAATTATAGATTTTAGTCACTGAAAGTACGCCGGGATCTTCTTTAGCTTCAAAAGCCTTCTGATCAGTATTTGAAACGTACCTGAAATTGTGAGAAAAAATTTAATTTTCGGTAATCAGATCATGAATGGTATTAATTAAAAACTTCTAACAAAACATACATAACAAATGAGGATAAAGTCATTATCTATTGAAAAATGTTGCCTTGGTAGCAAACATCTCTTAATATGGATAAACTATTAGACTCTACTTTTGAACATTGTATATCACCTTATCATTTGATAATAGAACCACTTCATTTTTCAAAAGTATAGTTGAAGACTATACAAAGTAATATCCTCATCATGAAGAACTGAGAACATTCATAAGTACGGAATTCCCGAAATTCAAATTCTGTTCATTTTATTGAAGCCGGAAAAATAAATTTTAATAATAGTTCTCATTTTTGTCAAGCTTCATATGTTAAAATATAAGAACGGATCCAAATAAGTAAATAACTATTCATTTGATTCAATTTATGAACACGAACTTCATCTTATCCTGTCAATTACTAAAACCATCATCGCGAATTGAGGAAACGAAAACTTCTTTAACTTACCAATCAAGAATTCGACCGACAAATGGTGAAATCAATGTAACACCGGCCTCGGCACACGCAACAGCTTGAGCAAATGAAAAAAGCAATGTCAAATTGCAATGAATTCCATATTTCTCTTCGAGTTCTCTGAGAAACAGAAGGGAAAAATATATATAAATAAAAAAATTACTACATCGAACTCAATATAAATTACAATTCTTGAATAATTCCTACCTTGCCGCTTGAATGCCTTCCCATGTCGACGCAAGCTTAATGAGAATTCGTTCTTTATCAATTCCGGCTTCCTCATACAGAGCAATCAATTTTTTAGCCTTCTCGATGCTCGCTTCTTTATCAAATGATAATCTAGCATCAACCTCAGTGGACACACGTCCAGGAATAATATTCAAAATTTCTTGACCAAATAGAACACAAGTCATATCAATAGCTGCTTCAGTTTGTTCTTCAATAGTCGTTCCACATTTCTTTCCATATTGAACAGCTTTCTCCAATAGATGAGCATATTTTTTCTGATTAGCTGCCGCAAGAATCAATGATGGATTTGTTGTTGCATCAGTTGGTTTGAATTGTTCCATAGCTGCAAAATTATTCATCAATAGATTAGAAATTGAACGTTAGATAGATAAATTCTGTAAATTTATTTTCACTTTGATAAATTCACTATTTTTTCTACAGAAATATAGTCATAGGCCAAGGTTAAAAGTTATGAAGATCACGCGTACATATATAAAAAGTGAAATACAATCTTAAAATAATTGTTTGTAAAAGATTTATCGCTCTAGCCGTTTATTATTCGAGATATCATAACACTTACATGCGATAAATAAATTATGAAAAAAGAAAAGTATATATATGTATATATTTGTACACATGTTCTGCTATTTTTATCATCGTGTGATGAATGTCGTTTGAGATAAAAAATAAATTGAATTTCACGGGTGTTTGATGTGTGTTCTCGGTTTATAAAACAGCAGACAGTGACCACGTGGTCATTGGATCTTTTTCCATGTCGATAACAATCCACAATTTTACAAAAATAAATCACGGCAAGGAAGAATTAGAAGAAGGTGGTGATTAATTTCGGATAACTATTGGACATTTCAGTATCGGAAAAAGATTGATGGAAACAGTTTCACGGAACATATTGGATATAAGAATAAGTATCTGTAGATCCATGTGCATATAATACAGCCGATCAGAACTTTTATGTATACTCTTTAATTTAATCAAAACTATAATGTGAGAGTGTTCGTGTCACAGTCTCTATTCATTTCCAAAAAAACGCGCTCTCACGTAACAAGTCAAACTATCAATCACATTGAATATTCTTTCTGTTCTTTCTCTTAGCTTGAATAAAATTTTCTCCTAAATACTCATTATTGTAAACCAATCACTACTCCTAAATTCTCATATTGATACTCACTTGAACATTCATTCATCAACTAGAAAATTGGATAACTAGAACCCAAAAAAGAACGAAAATCTGCGATGTTCATAATATTAATTAAAAAATTCGGTTGAATATTCACCAAAGAAGAAAGACGAGAAATGTGTAACAAGAACCAGTGATGTTTAACATCGCAACAACAAACGTATAATAATTTTCTATTATTTTTCAATTAAACTTTACAGTGACTGCAATTATATAGTAACTCCTCGTGGATCAGATAAGTCGCGGGTGCATAATTACATCATAAAATGGATGTTCTGTTCTGAATCTTTACATAGATTCCCAAAATGAATAGAACATACTTTTTCTGCTACATATTCTCAAACATCCTAAGCAAAACAAATCTTTCCATTAACATTAACATAAAGTACAGAGTGTTATGCTGGTTGTAGCCGTATATTGTATGATACGTTGAAATAGTGTTCTGATATCAAACAATTCTGTTATAAACAATTTGAATTTTCCGTCGAAAAAATATATTTCATTTTATAGAATGAAACATAATAAAAATGAAGAAAAAGTTTCTCATTCAATCTCCTTCTCATTCGGTTTCAAATTTGTGCTTGCAATATTAGATGTGTTCCATGTGTTTGAAGGTTATGTTTCCCCTTCCTTCGAACACAACAGCCGATGATAATTAATATTCGTTAATGACCTGAATGACTACACCAGATACATTATTTATGCTCATTGAGAAAACTGACGAGCAATTAATGGGAAATAGTTGAATGTAATTAATGTAAATAACAATCGACAATGATTATGATAAATGATGGTGTTATTTACCATGGAAATCGCCAGTGTCGGCGACAACTGTTGTCAAGACTTTTAATTGTTCCAATGAACTCGACACCTTCGTTCTTTTGCATTGTGGCCCACTCATGGTTGATAAATGTTATATTAACACACAATTCTTGGAAATAATTATGGATTTGTGTGATGTCGATGCTTACGCCGATGACTTAGTAATGTTGATTCAATCTGTATTACTGATGTGATTGGATGTGATTCAAGGCAATGTGAGCGGTGCGTTCTATGTCATTCCATGTTATAGAAAAGAATCACAACCTTCGTTTCATGTTCGGCAGTACTTCGGGTATTATCGGCCATTGGTAACTTTGTATTATGCACTTTCGTGAGCTTGGAAAACATTCGAAGACTTTCGGTGATTGTCGGCGATTGATGATTTCCACTTCCAGGGCGCGTGATTTTCAAAATGTTGTTTATTACTGATGAATCATTGATCAAAATTTATTGATATTGGAAGAGTCTTCGGAGATTAATGGAAAAGAGCGTAGGTCAATGACTCATTTATTGAGTGTGAATGTAGATAACCATCAAATTGATAGAGTAATTTTTTTTTGAGGGAATTGAGGAGGAATTAAGGGAGCCTTTTTGATTTGGCAATGTTAAGTTGGAGTAATATTTTGTTGGCTTGATTTGGAGAGAAGGAAGAAAGATTGAATTGTGTGCTTGATTTTTTAGAAAGAGGCAGAAGCTTTTGCATAAAGTTATGAACAACATTCTATTGAAAAAATTCGTTGGAATTAATGTATAGATATTTGATATTTGCTGATTTTCAGTTCATCCAAATTTTCGAAAGGAGTTCCAATCATTTATGAACATTTGAAAGATTGAATAGTAATCATCAGAAAATGAGGAATGAACGTGCATTTGAACAAGTTTGTTATACTTTCATTCATCGTTTGATGAAAAAGATGAATCTTAAGAATACTCGTCAGGAAATTCACGTAATGTGGAACGTCGAATTCTTTTGTCATCACTTATACATTATGTATATTGGAGAAAAATATGAATTCCAATATCATAATGTTGCATTCGGATCAGTCACTGATAAAGATCTGTTGACCAACAAACACTTTGATTGAGATGTTTATGGGATCCCACCGGTTGGAAATCAATCATGGACTGAATCAGAAAGGAATTAACAGAATAGTTCGTTTTTAGAAGCGCACAACGCGATTTTACGTGTTGTGTGCGAGAGATCGTTCAATAATTTGTCTCCATATTGTATATCCCAAATCATCTCTATTAAGAAATTTTGAATTTTGTATCGTAATTTCTCTTCGAAATTCATCTTCGCTGGCTCAGGTTCATCCAATTTCATATACATCCATCGAATCCTCTCCTTTTCTCCTCTCCTATCGAATAATGTTCTGAATGAACAGACGTTGTGACGAATACAGACTTTGCCTCAGTAAGGTATTATTTGGATAGTGTCCATTATTAGAGCAGTTATTACTCGTCATGTATCAGATAGAGTAAGGTTTTTTTTATTCCAAGTCATTTTCGGCGTACTTTGATCCTTTCATATAAAAAATACTGAGATTCTCAGAGGCTTCAACTGCAAAAATATTGATTCATAAAATTTGTCTCTTTCGGCGGAATTAAGAACGATAAAAACTTTCATGATCGTATGGAATTTACAAATGAATATTTAAATTTGATAATGGCTCACACTTTTTCTGAGTTCAAATGTCTATCATTCAAATTATTTTTCGGTTGATAACCATACATGAAGATAGAACAAATAACTAAAGTTGCACCGAATACGAATGAAAAAGTTAGTTGGAAATTGAATAGATAAACTGATGCAACAGATGAAATAATTATTGCTAAAGACGTTGCGAAACCCTTGAGAATATTATCAGCATACTTAACAACTAACGCAACAATCAATCCACCGCCCGCTTGCAATAATATCAAATAACATATGAACAAATCGTAACCAAAGAAAAAACCCTTTTCCGATATTACATCGCCATTGTTCAAATAACAACTTATTATTCCAAATGGCACTGACAACATACTCAATTGAACATTTCTCATCCATATAGAAATGTCAGAGCCTTTGAGAATTTTCTCAAAATATATTCCGGCGAAACCTGAGAGAAAACAGGCACCTAACACTGATATGAAACCAAGCAAACGATTTTGCGTTATTTCCTCTGTTGAACTATGCGTCTCATTTTTTGCTAATTGCACAAATACAATTCCTATCAATAACAATACTAAAGCACCCCACTGAATTTTCAGTAATGTTTTACGAAGTATTATAACTGCAAAAAATGCAGTAGTCAAAATTTTGAGCTGGTATGACACCTGAAACAATGAAACAAAAAGAAATGAACAGGAGAATATATCAATGAAAATGAATAGATAGCAATTAAAATGGGTATTAACACTCGAATAAAAAATAAACGATCATTATCCACAAACCTGATAAGTCGCTGCATCTAAATTCGATGCTGATACGTATAATAAATTATTTTGTATTAAATACACTATTGAAGGTACACAGACTTTTAGAGTATCAACTGGTTGCTTCACAATCGTCGTATTCAAAGCATTTATAAAATTCTTTAAGCTCCCTTCTTCGAATAATACTAACGTTAAGCATATAATACATTTAACAACTTCTGCCATCACAACCGCTATAAAAGAGAAAATAAAATAGTTAAAACACTGCCAAAAAATTATATACAGAATTCTCTTCCTCTCTATATCATTCATAAATATTCACAAATGATTCATTTCTTACCGGTGGACGATAGAAATTTATCTCCAGGTCGTATTTGCGCGTATCGCATGCTAAGTCCCACCAACGCATTTTGTAATGTAAGTGTGATAAGACTGACATATTTTAGTGTTTGAACACTGGCTATAAAACAGAAAAAAAAACACAACAATATCAGCAACAGTGAGTTTGATAGGTACTTACAAAATTGATATTATTTGTATAAAATATAAAAATTCAATTTATTACTCAGTTGTGTTTTAGTCATTTTATTCATAAATCACCGGCGCAGTGTTGATGATTTCACTGGACTGAAACTCAGTCATAAACACAAGTTGACTTCAATGAATAAGAATGCATATGAAGCTTAATAACATTGCTGTAAGTATTTATCCACCATCAATAACTTTCACTTGGAAAAATTGATGAAAATGGTGGCATTTATGTGGACACGTTTTCAAATACGCAATTTTTATAGATAAAAAATACCATGGAATTGAATGGTGTTCAGAAATGTGTCCACGTTGATAGGAAACTGAGCTTGAGTAATGTTAGTAATGTCAACGGCAGCCAATCAACTTGTGTCCCCATTCTGACAGCATACGTCATTGAAATGTCACGTGTTAACGAGTACATTTGTTGGTACGTGAATGAAGTTATCTGTTTATTGTTAACATTGCTGCCAACTGTTGAATAGACCCGGTGTTGCTGTTCATTACTCGACTCGATTCATTTCATTGTTCAATTTATTTGTTTGGAAAATTTTGTATTAAATAATTGATGGGAAATCATTTATTTTGTATATTCTTTAGATTTTTTTACGTAAATTATCACCTGTTCATTTTTTGACGTAGGAGTGAAGTTGCCTAGGTGCTGTCGACAGCGCTGCCAATTAAGAGAAATATTGGGCGCGCGTTTTGAATTGCTGGTAACACTGGATTCAAATCTTTGTTAAATATCGTAACGAGGTAGATATAGATCAGCAATTTTCTCTGTATCTATTCTTAATGTTTTTTCATGAATTGATTATTTTTAATCTTTCAACAGCGACATTCTTTGTCAGAAGTTATTCGTTTTACGATAATAGTCCAAGCCTACATCAGGGAAATATAATGTATTGCTGATAGTCATATCTTTGGATGTTCGATTTTGTCGATTTTTTTTTCAAGAGTGGAATGTATGATGATAAATAATTTTATATCAATTCTTTATTTTTTTCCATACAAATTATAAACATTGTTTTTTCAAATACTGTACATATACTGAGTTCTATTATACTTTTTAAACCTCTAATTTTTATGATATATCATTTTTATTTATTCTCATTTACTCGGTAAAATCAACTACTTTGATCCTCATTTCATTTCAGTAATGATAATATAATATACAAATAGTTGTCCTGGTTTTAGTTTTGTTTTTCACTTTTTTTCATACACGTTTCACCATTCTTTTCATCCTTTAAATTAATTTTTGTTTATGAACAAGCTCAATTTATTTTTTTCCTTTTCTTTATTTGTTTCTTGATATGGCAGATCCGAGATATGGAGACATATACGATCGTAATTTTGATAGAAATGAAAGCAATTTTGTTACGGGAGAATTAAAAATGATTTTTCTACTAATTGCATCCAATTGCACTCTCACAAAATTTGTAATCGCAAAAAATATATTTATATGTATATATTTATATTTAGGAGAATTACCTACTTTTCTCCTGCCATATAGGATTCTGTTTCTCTTACATTTTGATACGATCCTTTTCAAACACCATCGAAAAAGAAAAATGAAGAAAATTAAAAAAAAAACAAAATTAAATCTATCACATTGCAAATATGTTAAAAGTTTTCCAACTCCAATTGTTTTTTTGTCCTCATTCTTTTTTATTTATGCTCAAACGGCTGCTGGAACGATAATTCTGATGATGGTCGTTTTTTTTTTCTTTTTTTTTCATATGGTTAGTATTTACAAAGATATTTTTCAACAAACCTGCGCTTGGTGTAGATAAATTTTTATGTATTGTGTATAATGCGAGTTGCTGCTTTGAAATAACTTCTATTTTCATCTTTTCTTTCATCTTAAATTACATCTGCTGAGTACGTGTCTTTGTCATTTTTTCTTTCGTTCGTGTTGCAATTTTGATATTCATCAATTATAGAGTGAGAGAGTACTATTTTCCATCTTCGCAGAAGACATAGATAAATATATATTTTCATAATCTTTTTTTTTTTGTTTTCTTACAAATGTAAACTCACTTATTTTCATTACTGTTAATAATATTCGGTGCCCATTTTTCTTCCTATTCCTTTTTTCAATTCATGTGCTACCTTTTTTTTCATTCCTGTATTCTCTTTCCCAACTCAAAATAATTATTTGACTTGCAAAATTTATGTAAATATTACATTTTTTACTGTCTTCCAATTATTATTCTCATTGCGCGTAAATCGCATTCAAATTTTGTTTTACAATCATTAATAGTACCAATGGAAGTTTTGCAAAAATCAAAATTAATCGATATATCTGACACCGTAATTTTTCTTATTCAATAATCCATTCAATGATTTTCACCTTTCACCTGTGTCGATGGCCGAACATTTCAATGGCATAGCTAATAATCAGGATGAAATTAATCATTATATAAATTCAATACATTTGTATATAGACAGCAGACGTAAAAAATATATATATGTAACTACATATACATAAAGCTGCTCATGATCAAAATAAAAACAACAAAAAAAACTAAGAAGTACAAAAGCTGCCAATTTATGAAGTGAAGATTGAATCAATTAATCATCAATCAAAACGGTGAAAAAGTTCCTTTTTTAGCAGTAACAATTGTCTATTAAAGAGAACTATATCAATCGTTTCTCCATCTATTCTGATATCGAATTGTATCATCAGTTCGTATCGTTTCCACCATTAATGAAAGAGGAGAATATATTTCTGACTAAAAAGAGATCAAAATACATTGCCACTTGTTTCATAAATGTTAGTTACAGTAACAATACGGTAATTAATATTAAATTGTATATCACCTAAAAAGTATATGTATTCTTTCCAATTATTTTTCTTTCTCATTTTTCTCAGTTTCATCTGTTCGACAAGCGCAACTTATCAATCAAATATAAACAAAACCTCCTTCCCAATAAAAAAAAAATTCAAACGATAAAAACAAAATGAAAGGAATAATCTGCTACTGTAAAAACATCCTTATTTTTCTTTCAATGCAGACCAATGCGTACTTGAAAAATTACAAAACATGAAATTATGTCAGAAGGGATTAATCCTCGTGAATTTTGTTTTTGTGTAACTGAAGAAGAAATAATCGAAAAAGAAAAATCGAAAAGTTGTCTGTATATATAATATTCAAATTGCCATGGTCCCTCCGTATTTTCGTTCCATTTTATATAAATTAATTATGTCGTATCGAGGACTATACGTTTAAGTACGAAACTCGATCATATTGGAGGTATCATCAATTTCATTCACTATAGCAATGAGTTAACAGAAATTCGAAATCAAACTAATCGTACAAAAACAAACAAACATGATAAAACAAATTGAATCGAGCTCACTCTTCTGCCTGGTATAAACGATAGAAATTCCATGAAATAATTGTTACTCTGTAAACATCGCAGAAAGTTAAAAACAAATAGTACGAGCTAAGTAAGGGATTCAGCCACGTAAATGAGTATAGAAAAAAAAAAATATGAATATTAGACGGGGCCTTACAGTACGAAATAAACTTGATTATAAGAATTACAAACACATGTCACTATAATCTAACGTGTTGCTGCCTAATAACTGTATGGGAACGCATGGATTAAATTTGATGCATTTACAAAAGTTCCTTACATTTGATCGAACGGAAGTAAAAGTTCAGATAAATAACCAAAAAATAAGCCAAAGGCCAAGAAACAACTAATGAAGGAAAAGTGAAGACAAAAATAGTTGGAAAGGCTTCACATCATTGATGATCCTTATTTCGTCATGCCGATTGGATAGCGAATTGAAATGAAAATAATTTTTTTACAGAGCATCAAAATTTACACGCGACAAATTTCATCAATCTCAATTGCTAGTTAGAGAGAACGAAAACAAAAGAAATGATCGTAAAAAAACGGGAGACTCGTGAAAATTCGTGAATGGCATCCGTATTTTTTCTTTTTTTTTTAGTTTTCTTTTAAACTTTCATCTCAGTTAAAACTTAAAATCACTTAGATAGCTTTATACACGATCATTTATAACAATGTTAATCGTAATCATTGCGTTATTATTTAACATATATACTCTTATCCGCAATATATGTATAATCTGTATAGTGTGTTTCGTCTCGTATTTTTTTTCATGTTGTGTGAAAGTCGTATATATGTATATATATACATATCCATGCATACACACATTCATCCATATATATTTATGGATGTATGTGTCCTTGCTGATTACATATTTCCCACGAAAATTATCGAATTTATTTTCCGATTAGACCAGATTATTATATTTATGTTTATTGTCCGGTTCAATCATTTCGTCGACCGTTTTTTTCTTACGAATAGTACTGCCAGTCAACTCAACATCACAATTACCAAACCAATTTCTATGGAAAATATTTAACCAATAACTTTTCCACTACAAAATACTTTTCGGTATTTTCACTCGCGTCTTCCTTTTGTTCCCTAGTCATTGAAATTCGAGTTTCCAAAATTTTTGTTACATAGTCTCGTTCAATTATTATCCAATTTTCAACAAATTCAAAAAGTAATATATGCGTAACATATTACGCATATTTGACCATACAAAAATTGATGAGAATTGAGTTGTTGGGTCGACTTGTCAGAACTTCACTGCATGTAATTTAGTTCTTAATTTTTCTTGATTTCCAATCAAGTTACAATTTTTTGGAGCATTGATGAAACACGTATTCACATGTATGCATGCATATTCATGTATTTATATATATACATACATGTGGTCTTTGCCAATTTCATTCGATCGACGGCAAGTAAATAATCATGAGATCACAGCTTATAAACAAAAATTTATAAGTATTTGAGAATTTACTCTGGTCAACAAATGAATTTTTTTTTGTTCTTGTACGGCAAAATAATTTTTTTATCTATACTTTTCACTACACTATATACTATAAAATTAATTCAATCGTCAATGTATTGTCTGTTTGTTCGCAATTCATTTGTCGAGAATGTAAAATTGTACGTCTGTCTGTTTCGTGTTACGTTGTTGTAAGTGTGCGAATGTACGGGCGCATTTAATCTTATCTTTCATATTTGTTGCACAATTATATATATTTAAATATATTTATGTGTATATATATGAATGATTTTTAATTAAAATGGTGGTAGGCACTGATGGGGGTGGATGGCTGCATTAGCGAGCAGAATTTAAGCAGGCTAGTCCTTGACCAGTCTGTATATGTGATGCTGAGCACCGTGTTCGGACGTCGATACTTCGAAAACGTACGCTGTACACAGTAACGTTTCTTGCGTTTCTCTGTTTGTAACAACCTACATGAAAATAAATGTTTTCAAGTTAGTTTTCATGAGGGGGAATAAGACCGAAAATAATTCTTCATTGCTCTTTTCGAACAAGCTGTTGCGTGCATGAGTATTTCGAATCTACTCAAAACTTGCGTTCAATAAATCCTTGAAATTACTTGTAAAGAGATATCTTTTCCCGATTGATTTTGAGAACATATTTATGTCCCATTGCTAGTCAATTTCCCATTACTAGAAACCTTGTACTGAAAGTAGATATTTTTATTTCGATCAGATGTTTCGGTAAATTAATTTTCGTCAAATCAACGAAGTCTTGCAAGCAACAGCAACTCGTATCGCATTACATATTTGATTTGTATGAAATAAAATTTACCTGAAGGATGGTGAAGTTTTCAAGAACACTGTTCATCATATATTTTTCAGGTAGATGCTTCAATTTGTGTATGAAATTGATCATATATTCGCACATTGGCGAACGACTGATGCGGTAGACAAACCTACCGTTTTCAAACCTCGCATATTCAGTCTCCACCTTTTCTACCACTTGTTTGCCAAACGAGCAAACTTTTGTCGAACACGTTATCGTCATGTTCTCATTACTCTCATATCTGCAATAAAATCGAAGAAACACGTGAACAATAATTAATACAAAGATTATCAACATTCAATTGAGTTTTTAAATGAACAATGATCATATTTTATCACTTACTGGCTTGTTACACCATAAAACGCGCCAGCTTCATCTTGAATATTGGTATTGAGATCTGCCCAGAATTTAACTAGGAAAAATGCTGCCTGTGGACCCTTATCATAGAGTTCTTTGAGGCCGCCTTTTTTCTCTGGGAATTTGTCGTAAATTTGCCTGACATCCACCGCTTCAAGAAGTGGATCTGCATATGTTGCTGAACCGCCTATGTGTACGAATAAATGTTTGTGGTACTGAAACAAAGATGAAAAAATTTGTAAATACATTGGCATCACAGGTTTTTTGTGAGATATCAGCGAATATTTGTCTGACAAGTTGAGGTCAAAGTTCCATCGAACATAAAATGCGATTCACTCCAACAAATTGAATAATACTTTCATTACCCATAATTATAATTATAATTATTATTTGAATATTTGAATCTATAATGATTCAATTTCATAACTGTTCGAGAAATCTATTTTTCTTTCTTTTATCAAAAATTGTAATCATTTCTTACAATGTCCTGGTCTCGATGTTGTTCCATATACGCCGAAAATTCAACCAGTCGGAGTTTATGTGTGGCAATGGCACGTCCCTCCCATGGGGGTGGTGGTTGTGCTTGTACCATGTCACCACTCGAGACTGCCGTCGCAGGTTTACCGGTATATGCCGGTTGTGGAAACGGCTTGACATCTTGAGATGTCCCTGGCTGCAGACCCGGTTGCCAAAAGTTCTATATCAACATTAAAAATAAAACAAAATCGCATTGAGAATTAATTGATTGAAATATTCCATGAATAAATGTAACAATAAAACAATGAACACAAAATAATTATGAAGCAGTTATTAAACGTGATTGAAAAAATATATTGTAAGCCACATAAACATATTTTTAACGAATATATAAAACACATCATAAACTTTATATATAATGATAATAATTATTAATATTTTTTTTATTGGACTCAACGAGAACAAATTCAACAATACACAACAAGGGCCCCCGAACGTGGGCGCGACGAGCAGAACTGGGATAATTAAAGTGAATTTCGCCAAAGGTGTAGAGAATATAAATGTGTGTATGTGTGTATGTACTGTATGTTAATCATAATTGTGGGTTAATTGAAGCAGAGAATTAGAACAATTGTATTATAAAAGCCTCTTGCAAATTTTTTTTTTAGTCAACGATGAAACAATTGGACATTTCTTCAAACATAAAATCGAATGCAAATGTATTAATTGAAGGTTGCTAAATATTTTAGTTGAAGAAAAATGAATTTTTGTTTGTTTATTCTGTATGAAGTTGTACGATGTCAACAGAGAAAAAAATTGAACAGTGTTTTCAAATTTTATGAAAGGAAAAGACAATTTCACTGTTGTGTAAGGGAGGAACTTACCGCTCCTGGAAAGGAGACGGGGGTGGAAGCGTGTAAGGCAAGGGTCCCCATCAGGGCAGGGGGCATCTTGTTGTGTATCGCACTCCCAGCTGATAATATCTGTGCACTTGACATGCTTGACATTGTGTGTAGAGCCTTCTCCTTTGCAACGTGATCCTAATGAGAAATTCAAATCCATTCCAAATATCTTATTTAGTTAATCCTCTTTTTTTCTTCATTATTTGGAACTATTTTTAAGTAAATATTCCATTTCCACGTTGATTGAGGTTCAAAATAAAATATGGCCCTTTCTTTTGTCGTCAAGGCATGAAATTTTTAAACTTTATGTGGCTCAATTTGAGAATTTTATGATATCAATTCTCTTCTACAAACACAATCGACTCAATATATTTCAATATGTTCAGAGATTTTTATGTGTTAAATATAAAATATAAATTCTACAATTCAAAAATCTTCTTATCACTCATTGCAAAATGAATTTCACATGTAAATTATAGTGATCATGAAAGAAATGTTAAATTGAAAAGTGTTTGATTTCTGTTATGAGAAATTGGAAGGAAAAATTTCCAACTGCTCTTCCCTCACTTGTTTCTTTAAAACTCGTGAGGTAAAAAATTATAAACTATACACGGAAAAATTATCTTGTAATCATTGACATCTATATTTTATGAATTCTATTTGTATAAACTATCAATTTTCATAATTTTATACCGTGATGAAAATAGCTACAATAAAATAACAATTAAAATACGTTTAACAACCGATTGAATTTTAGTTGGTGTAAATTCTCTTCAATTTTTACAGCCTCTGATTTTTATGTTATTTTAATTAAAAATTTATCAAACATAACTCGAACAAGAAGTAATGCACTCTTGCCAATCAGAATAATTCCGCAGTGAATTATTCAATTTATTACTAATTTCAACACAGAGAATTATAATACTCTAAAAAAAAATGATTATCCACTAACTCTATCTTATTCGAGTACAACATTAAAAATATCATTTCATTTGAATTTGACGAGAATTTATTGTCAAGTTAAAATATACTTTTTATCAACGTCAATATGTTTCCCATTGGATCGTCCATGAATGTCTAAACGACGACGTACGAGACAAGAAGAATAAACGTGGGTTTAGCGAGAAGAAAAAATAAAATAAAAAATAAAAAGAAGGGAATAGAGAGCGAGAGAGAAAGAGTGGGAGTCGATAATTCGAAGCGGCGTGACTTATCGTCCTCTTTCTGCTTTGTCCCTTCTTTATCGTTTTTCATTTTCAAACTGTCCTATAGCAGTCGACGCGTCTTCCTGCAGGACATACATCCATATATACATATATATATATGTATGTATGTCGCACATCACCCACCATGTAACCCTCTTCTCTATCTTCCTTTTGGTTCTTTTCTTCTTTTTTATTTTTCATCATTTTTTTTTTTTCGCCAGGGCTTTTGCGTTATACACGTTTGAGCGAGTAGAAACGCTTGGACTCGCGCTCTTAGAGAAATGTAGTTTGTCCCTCGTACGCTTCGCGTGGGACTCGATCATTCGTCACTGTGAGTAATCGAGCGCTTTATTCCGTCGTGTGCCAACATCTCTTACTTCTTATTCCCCTCATACCACCTCATCCGCCAACATCTAAAGTCCACCCTCACTCTTTGCGTATCACTTTCACGTCCTTTTCATGTCTTCATATCAAATTAATGTGCAACAGATATAGCGATTGAAAAATAATATTAAGGGGGTGTGTCTGTGAAAAGAATTTCATTTCTTTTCAATTTTACGATCTCAAGCGTTGGAGATATTTATGAAAATAATTCTACACTACATTCATAATATATTCTTGTGAAAAATCTTTTTACAATTTCATCTGATTACATCGTCTTCATTTTTTTTTCTTTTTCGTACGAAGGATCTTTGTGTACACTTTCATAATCTTCATTACTTTGAATACCCCGAAATAAAGAACAGATAAAACTTTCATTGAGAGTTGCAGGAATTCTTCAAAATGTAATCCCACCCAAGTAACAATAAAAATAATACAATTGACATTTTCATTGCATATAAAAACACGTGGAATATTCTAATAAAACTCTATCGATTGCATATAGAAAAACATTATTTGTATATAAATCAATTTGTACTGTGGAAGGAAAAAAAAAACATTCAAACAAAAAGAAAAAAAATGTGGAATGCCAATGGGGAATGATAAAATACCCAGAGTTACTATGTACAGAGAGAGAGTACATAGGCGTCTATATTCGTTAAACCGTGCGTGTACAACATTGTTGGAAAGGGCAAAAGAGTGGAAAAAAAAGAATGAAAAAATAAAACAAAAATTACCAGAGATAAAAAAAATAAAAATAAAATTGAAAAAAAAGGTTGTAAAAATAGAAAAATTAGAGGGAATGTGAATAGTGTAGAGTACACATGTACTCATCCCCCAATGCTCTTCCCCCTTTCACCTAACCACCCTACACCACTTCGCTCCATACACTTCACAGCGCGGTAAATCGATTTGTTTAATTGAGAGAGTCTCGTCCGGTATTTGTTCCTCGCTTTTTAATCGAAAATATATGAGAATGGTATGTCGGAATCTATATGTGTATGTATATAGTTATATGGATGTTATGGTGGATCAAAAGCAGGGAAAAACAGTGGAAAAAGCCAAGTTGACCGCATACGCACTCTGTTTATCGATATTCTCCAACCAACCAGCCAACCAACCGAACAACTAACCAACC
Source organism: Meteorus cinctellus (assembly GCA_030523045.1). NCBI lineage: Eukaryota > Metazoa > Arthropoda > Insecta > Hymenoptera > Braconidae > Meteorus > Meteorus cinctellus. The sequence continues at coordinate 185,840 of JAPYZF010000076.1, read as the reverse complement.
AACCTCTCTCGTTTCCATTTCACTTTGTTCTATTCTATTTTTTCATTGTTTTTTTTTCCAACTATTTTTCTGAGTCCATGAATTGGTACTGCATTTCTGTTTGTATTTATTCAGCTATATTCTGAATTCAAGTGTCTGTTGTATGAATGCATCTACGTTGATATTATATTTGTAAATGGACGAGAAACGATCCTATTTTTTTTGTTGAATATTTACTAATCTCCATAAAAGTGAATAAATTCGGTCGTTTTTTTTCCAATTTGTTCTCTGCTTCCAACTACATCTGCAATATTTTCGTTCAATCAAAACTGTTTTCATCGATAAAAAACAAATCCTATGAAACAAAAAATGACTGGTGAGAATTCAATTTTATTCAAAGGGATTTTATTATATTTCAATAGATGAAATCAATTTATTTTCTCCTTGCATCTTACTTTCCAATAACTCATCTCAAATGAGCGATTTAATGTATTTTTTATAAAGTATAAAATTACTGTTTCCTTATTCAAGTGATAAAATAATTCAAAAATCAATAGCTGGTTCCAATGAATTTGAAACCCATTTTATTTGCATCTGAAATCTCGTCACAGTGAGCTTAAATTTCATTGATATAATAACACCTCATACTTTTCTATTAGTTTTCCAGTTGAAAAAAAAAATATTCATACTACTTCTCATTAATCCAAGATCTATCAACAACTCTTCCATCATTTTGATAGAAAGTCACAATAGCAAAAGAAATGAATTCTGCCAAAAATAGATGAAAGTAACAACCATAAAATGATAGATCATGTCTTACAGAGTAGAATATCGATACATACTCTCTCCTTCTTCTTCACTCAACTATAATTTACTCTTCTAACTGCCCATCCAAAACCTCAAAGAACGCATTCATCAACTGATACATTACAATACTCATCACAATCAATCATTGATCTATCCCAACATAACAAATCATTCTGTGAGTTTATTCCTCATTAATCAATTCATTTTTCTGTCAATTATGTAAAGTGATGTATACAAGTGAATATGAAAAGCCACAGGGAAAGTAATGGAATAAGGGAAAGGAAGGGAGGGTGGTGGCGCCAGTGTTGATAGTAGCAGTGTGTACAAAGCTACGCCGGAAGCGGAAACCAGCAAATTACGTCACACTAGAGGGGGATGAATTGAGGGGCTGGGCTGTATGGCATGAGTGAATAACGTCCATGGCATGCGCCATTGCGGTAACACAGGCGGCTCGAATAGCCAAACGTGCTAGGACAAGCAACAAAAGCGTGTTTGGCCCATAGCATTTGGGCGAAATTGAAGAGAATGGAAAGTGTATAGGAGGAGGGATGAAAGAGGATGGGGGTAGGTATGTGTGAGGATAGCAAAAGGGTTCGCGTCTGTGTTCTGTATGAATTCTCATAATACAACGCATACGCTCCACTATTCCAATCTCACAACTATATTTGCAACTATTCTGTTTTTCCCTACGGACAGGCGCCTGTTTACCAATGAATGTACATGAATGCGTCGTATGTCTATGTGTATGGATATATATGTTCGTTAACATATACAATATAGCTTGAGCACTGATTTATTAACCGCGCGCAATTGTTCGCGAATCGCTTTAATAATTCCTGCTGTGTTGATTAAACGAAATGCTAGCGCGCGAACAGTTCATTTTTATGGCTGATTTATCTCGACACGCGTCAATTTTTATTTGTTCATTCGTGTTATTTATTTCTATATTTATTCATTGTTATTATTGGGATAATAATGATAGTTTTTTTCTTGTATTTCATTGGGAAATTTATAGTTTTCATAGCCGAATATTTTTAGTTATAATTAAACAAACAACTATGTTCGTGATACATTGCGTTAGATAATTGAGAAATGTGAAGTTTTGACTCATTGAAAAAATAATTTTCATATAATTTGGAAAATGATTGAAGTTTTTATCATGATGAGTCCCATTTCTGAGAGTTTGTGCTTTCATTGGATTTCTTGATCTACTGGAATGATTAAGTAACACAAACTTGTTGCTTATGTATGACAATCAAATATTTTTATTATTTTCCCTAGACTTTGATGATTCCTTCCTTTGGATCCAAAGAAATGTTCTCACTCTCAATTTTGAATCAGAATATTCTTATTTCAATTCAGTTCTTGTAAATAACTCATGATGCATCAGATATACAACAGATTGATTTTTCACGACGAAAGAGCATGAGCTCAAGATGACGAAGAAAAATGAATAATCACCAAATTGACAATCATAAATGGTGAAAGAATGGTATAATATTTAACTATACTTAATAACCGGAAGACATTTTATCGTCACACCAAAAATAATTGCAACTGATCATATACATTAATTCTTGTTCTGAGCTAATGTAAGAGATATAATTTTTTATGTAGAACTTACCACTTTGAGTTTAGCTTGAATCTCGCGAAGCTTTCTCCTCGCAAGAACTTGTATGTGCGATGAGACTTGCTTCCGCGTCCTCGTTTTACCAGTGCGAAGCTTTATGTAACGAGCAATCAGCTCATTGCGACCTACAACAAATAATTCAATTCACGTTCAAACAAAGCCAATGAATACATCTACATAGTCATATATATTCATGTATCAAATTGTAATATGAGAATATACAATATAAGATAAAATCAAACAATATATTATTTTGTTTCATATATACCTATAAGTTGACTGATAATTTTTGTGTTTTGGCTTCTCAAATAATCAGATATTGAAACTAGTATTGACCATATATGAACGTACATAAGTTGCATGTTCTGAGCAAGTAAGTAAGTGTACATACATATGATTCACGTTGTGTTGTTCTGATTAATGTTTAGGTAAAGAAGTCAAACCGGTTTTTCCATTCATATAGAGAATGTGTATATTACAATAGTTGTCCATTCGTGTATCAGATGTTTGGACACAATAAGGACTAATTGTAGTATTCATTCCCGTTGTACAACCCTTGTCAGATACAATAAAATAACGCTCTAGTTCTATAAAGTCCATATCAACGTAAGTGATTTGAAGAGAGAGCATTTCATTGTTCATTTCCCACAATGTGTATTGGAATAATCTGTAAGGACAACTTTAATTCGCATGTGGAGAAAGTTTGGCAATATTTCCATTTGAATTGTGAATAGCAGAAGTTCTGCTGCAATTATTATAATATTACAATAAATGAAGGATAATAAAGATTGACATCGCTTCTATAATATTAAATCAAAGCATAAAATTTATTGGAGTGCATTTTGGAATATTTTATTTAGACTGAGAAATCATCTATGATTGAATTAACAAAGAAAATTCTTAATCATGGTGCTCGTAGGTATAACTGTCTTGGATGTGGAGATACTGAAACTCTTATATCTTTGCATTATTTGCCTCTTTTGATTATTTAATGAGCTCTTCTCAACTTTTTCTCTATCCCAAATTGATTTAGAGATATCATTGGCTAATCAATAATCGAAATTTATAAAAATATTTCATAGATTTTTATCAATCATTCAAACTAGTAGATAAGAATGAATAATCATCCGATCGAAGAAAATAAATATTGCATTATTTTCCTCTTCTGATTTTCTATTGACTTCTTCACTTTTTCTCTACCTCGAATTGATTCAGAGATGTCGTGGGCCACAATCAATGTAGTATTTTTTTCCATTAGATATCGATCATTTCCTTTTTTGAATGTAACCAAAAATACTTTTCTTTTTACTGTTCTAAATTATTCGTATTGAAGATTGCAAAATTAAATTTGATATTGATACAAAGTCATTTTACAAATTTCAATATTTATATATGATTAGATAGCCGATATTCATATAACTGTCTAAAAGCGAATAATAGTTTAATATATGAATTATTGATAGTTCATTACGAATTTAATACAAATAGAAGAGAAAATTATCATGAGAGGTGAAAATGAAAATCGGATGAATCAATAAAAACAATGGTGACATCTTCATCGAGTTCCATAATGGAATTTCCACCAGATGAAATAGAGTCCAGACAAAAGTATGTGAGTAGATGTATATCTATATGAAATAGGTTGAATGTTTAATAAGTTACCGGTGTGATATATTATTTCAGTTCACTCGACAGAAAGCACCAGTCATTAATATCTGCAGTAAGAGGAAATTGAAGTGCTGGAAATTGATTTTAATTGACGCGCTGAGAGTAATTTCATTGGTGCAGGTATTATTTGCCTCACACCTCTATTTCAACAGCACAAAATCGCTTCATCCATTCGATCTCCTGCCAATCTTTGTCTACGTAAATGTTTTCCATATTTGAACAAAAAAAAAATTGCAAACTCCATTCACTTCAAGATGAATTCTATTCATAATATTAGCTCGCCTATTTCATTGAATTCTTTGGATATTAGAGAAATAAATTTACAATTCCATCACCTCGTCGTGAGTTGTATTCGATTTTCAATTACGTAATGGACTTGAGAATAGATACTGTAAAAAAAATATCAGAATAAAATTGCAGCATCCGATACATGAACATAAAATATTCATAAGATGAAGGTAAACGATCGATACTGAAGAGAAGTGTCGGAATAATTTTATTAAGGATGATACTTCAGCAGAATTCCGTCAGACGCTTGGGAAATTTGTTCCTAAGGATCTTGGGGAGGGTAAAAATAAATTGTAGAGCCAGTTTAAAAACATTGGTTTAGTTTATGGATACACGAAAAATGTCACGATCGACCCGGAAATTCTGGAATATTAAACGCAGTTTGATATACTTTTAAAATGATAGAAATTTTTGAATTTGTCCAACAAATTATCTGCACTGTATTTATTCTTAATTCATCTACTGGATTCAACGCATGAGAGTAAATTCATAATCAACTAATTGTTCCATTCAAAATACCGAACGATCAAAGAGAAAAATAGCAAAAACCTTTGTGTAGTTTTTTATAAAGAAATGAAGATTTTTAGACTGATAAAGAACAATGGTACCAAGTAATCCAGTCGTCTGTCTCCATTTTGTACTCTCTGTGACTCCTATCGTAATTAAATTAACAGCGAAGGCGTGCACAAAGTGCAGCGATAAAATTGTGCTTCTCCTTTTATATTTCATTTTCAGGTTATTATTTTGAGAGAATTCAAGTATGTCTGTACGTATGTCTGTGATGGGTTATGTATTAGAATAACACGCAAAAGATAAGTGAGGGAAATAAGAGGAAAAAAAAAGAGTTAAAGGCCTAGAGTGATGAAGAGCAGACGGGCCAGAACAGGTCTAAGAGCTGCATTAGCTGAGAGTATATAAAGAAGAGGAATAAATTGGACTTCAAAATGTATACAGTGTGTACCAGAATTACTGAATCTCTCATTAATTCATTAACTCTTTAACATATCCAAGACGAAAAAGATCTTCGAAAATTTGATTATTGATAGAGAACAAAAATTATTTTTGTAGTATAAAAAACAAATTTTTTCCAATTGAATTCTGGTTATATAAAATAAAAGTAATTTTACATGAATAATTCTTTCGTCAATTAATTTTTCTTAATGAAAGAGATCGATATAAATATACAAAACAGTTTGAATTTATATTGAATCTTATTCGATAGGTTTTTTATTAATCGATGAATTTTTGATTGTACACCAGAATTTTGATTCATTTATATAAGTGCAAATGATTCAATGATATGTAAATGCATTGGCGGCAGTAATAGATAAGTTCATCATTCATTGATCCTATTCAATAATACTTTTGATGATACGTTATGAAATTCATAACTCGACTATTAAATTTATTTGATAAGCATGTTACCACCCAAAATGTTGATAAATTATAATACTATAATTCCATCAAATTAAATATATCAAAGGATAAATGATTTTTATTGAAATAAATTTCATTAACCCATTCGACTGCTTAAAAATGTTTATTTTATTTTTATATAAATAACAAAACGAAAATATTAAAACTTTATCATGAACAAACTGAAATAACACTGATTTTGTGACTTATTAATTTAGGAATATTTAATTTTGCTAGAGAATTATTACATTTATGAAACATTGATCCAAGCTAGTGCACAACAGTTTATAACATCAATGAGTAGATTTATAAATTCTAGTACACCGTGTATACATGTAACAGAAATATACCAAGTGCTAGTAAATATTGGAATAGATTTGTCGACGAATATAGGTGTGGAATATTTATCACAAATTATATATTTGTACTGAGAGCCACTCTGAGAGAAGTTCATGCCTATCTGGATTAATTATTTTAACGCTGTAATGGACTTTTCTCCATTATGTCCACATGGTAAACAGTTTATTGTATGGTCGAGGTGATTATTTATCGATCCGGAAATGAGCGAATAGAAATCGAAAGGGCAAATTCACGAATGTCCAAGTTAATTTACTGCGTCAAAACGTTGCAAATCAATTTAACACGCTTCATAAATTTATCAAAGAGAATAATACATATGTAGCAACGCATATATATAATGAAAGATACATTTGTGTGTGAGTGTGTAGGATCGTATAATATAAAAATATTTGTGAACACGAAAAAATTCGTAAATGTCTTTTGCATAAGAATTTGCACAATGATCAAAAAGTCAACTGTTGAATATTTGTATTTCTCTCATTTTTTTTTTTTTTTTTTCTTCTTACCATGTTAATATATAATTTTACATGTGTTTGAAATTTGATTGTGTGGATTGCAATCGCGGTGAAAGAGCGTGAGTGTGCGCGCAATGATCGCAATAAAATTCACATAAATCTCTCGAGTAAAATTCTAGAGGGCAAAAAGGAATAAAAATAAAATGAAGAAAAAGAGGGAGGAGAAAAAGAAGGGAAGAAAAAAAATATATGGATGGAAAGAAAAGCACTCGTGTAAATGGCACTCTCTGCGTGACGACTTATAGTGGCTTACATTTCACTGCCGGTGAGGTTTATAGGCACGTCTATACATGTATAGTCACGTATAGAGTGTGAGGACGTGAATTAGAAAGAAGCAAAAAAATAAGTAAATAATAAATGAACAAAATAAGATGCGGGGAAAAATCTTGTACGTACAATGAAAACAAAATCTGGCGATATAATATTAACAGTTTTCCTCAGACAATTGATAAAATAAATAAATGAATAAATAAATGGGGGAGAAAAATTTATATGTGTACATGAATACGAATAAATTCATGTGTAAAGATGAGATAATATTTTTTAAAGGTTTTTATTGTGCCAATAAAAATGTTTTTTTTTGTCTTGTCACTAAAAACAATGATTATGAAAAATGCAGAAACTGTTCATTCGGAATGAATAATAAATTTATATACATATTATATGGACGAGTGGTTATGACGGAAGCCAATTAAATGAAGCCGTTTTCTTCCGTGAAATTTAATATTCGTGCGGAAGAGAAGAGCGCTCACAGTCCGCCTTTGAGAACTCTCAACGTCAGAGACTCGGCTTTTTTCTCCCTCGCCTCTTACTTTATCCTGCCAACGTAACTTTTCTACTTTTCTTTTTCACCCCCTTGACTTCACTTTATCTCGCGTCGCGTATTTCTCCTCACTATACCCATATTTGTATTTTGTGGTGATTTTTTTTTTTGTTTTCTCTTCTGGGTCGCCCACCTTAATGAATTTTTGAGGCAGCCTCTGGAAAAATTCATCAAATCACAATTGTACCATCGCAATCATTCTCACATTTTCTACCTTTTCCCTTCTCTTCTTTGTTCTTTTTCCAATATCGATTAAATCATAAAATTTTGATTGATTTATAAAATATAATTCAGTGTGTAAAATATTTTATTTTGATAGACCATAGAAATATTGCGAATGATATATAAATTCGCTATTGTTTTTTATTTGATTTGTTGTCGCATGATGGTGACAGAAATGTGTTTCTTCCGTCGGAAAAATTAATGGCTAGAATTGAAGTTGCATCTGGGTTGACACTTTGACTCTTTGCTCTTATAAACGGTGCAAAATATAACGTTCACTTTGCGCAAGTTTCCTCCCGTCATTTTATCGGTAACTCATGTTTTTAGCACCGCTTTCATTTTATATTGATACCCATTCAACCAACTGAACATATTTGACGTGTTTCGAGTTATTTTTTCAATGGTTATTCCTCATGTTAATGATTTTAAGTAATACAATTTGAAACAGAATATTAAAATATATAAAATGGACAGAATTTATGAAATCGCAGTATCTATTTTATAGTTAGCTCTCAATTTTGCATCGCATTAAATTCATAACAATGTCAAAATAAATATTACTTTCAATTTATACACCACATTGACTTATGAAAAATTCCTGTTTCTACTTCGTACATTTAAAGACGCAATTCTTCAAGTTATTTTGGAACTCTTGAGATAACTGAAGTATTCATAACGATACTATTTTCGCTTCTGAGAACTTTAAATTCCAGAGTTTCTAATTAGAACGAACAAAGGGTAAGAAAAATTACTACATTGTGGCAGAACCACAATTCTGGTTTTGTCAGAAATGAAAATATTTACATTTTGCTATTGTGAGCACAAAGAGATGGTTTAAACAACACAGTCCAACTCCTGTAACTTTTGTAGCTATCCTGGGCATCTGTTTAGATAATTCCATTTCTCCATTTGACTTTGATTTGAAATTGTTGCTATAAAATAATTAAAACAAAATGGAATCAACCGCAATAACCTTTGAATAAATTGTTTCATCACCCAAAAGATGGGGTAAACACTTTGATATCAAATACGAATATAAACAAACAGATATTTACATTAAAATGAAGGACTGTGAATTTTTAATTTTGCATTAAACTGGAATTGAGAGTAAGCTCTTGAACCAAATATTCCGAATATATAAAGAATAAATGTCTAACATATCTCTGAGATGATTCAAAGATTTAATATTGGAAAAGAGAGAGGACCTCACTGACTAATGAGGTGAAAGAAAGTGATTTCAGTGTGTGAATTCTGCAACAATATATGACATGTGATGAAAAATCGAGGTCAGAACTTAATCTTTGCACACTCATAATCATTAATTCAACGTGGGTATAATCGTAAAAATGTTCCCAATTTCGAGATACATCAGTACATCATTAATTGTGAATAATAAAACATTTCTCTGAGTTGATTCACTTCACTTTGTTGTTTATATATTCACAAAAAATAATTTCACCTGATAAAATACCAGCAAAACACGGTCAAAGACCACGTTTCGACTCTAGCATTTTTAAATGTCACATTTAAATATTCGATATACTGTGATAAAAAATACCGCCAGCATCCACTTGACACAATTTTTATTATACTATGTAATAAAACATTGTTTATTCCTGTCTTGAATTTTCACCATATTGCTCTTGATAGTGTGAGAATTGTAAGAGGTTGAAGAACAGATAGTTGAAGCATTTGAGCATGTGAGTCAAATATACTTGACCCCACTAATTTGCCCCAGGCCTTTCAAATTACCAAACTTGAATTCATTATTCGTATATGTGTGTATATGTTTTTTTATTGAAGTTCACGGTCATTTTTTGTGACAATTAAATCTTATCTGAGTCACAGCAATCATGATATCAATTAAAGTAAATAAATAATTACCAACGTGGGAATTCTTTTCCAAGTAACGAAAACACCAAGAGTTTATTATCTATAAATTATTTAGAATCTCCGTTTCTCTACGGAAATTTTAAACTAGAATTATCCATTCTAACCTTCTGACGTAAGATCGAGTGTTCCAATTCGACACGTCTAAATGTTTCCTATCGTTTACAAAGTAAACACTGTCGAAACGTTCGTAAGCGTTTCAAACGTAATTACAATGTTTATACTGATGAAAACAGAGGACGTTTGTGAAAATTCATAGTCTCCAATTAAATATTCAGCAGATTCAATGACATTCAAAAAGGAATAAACTCATAGCGTTGAGACAAAACTTCATAGATGATCATGAGAAACAAAAGTTCTTCAAAGTACCAATTGTGCCAGCATACCCAAGCCAACCAACAATAAAGAACAAGTTGACTTTCTGCACAAAATTGAAACTTGGTGTCACAGTTATTTCCATAGCAGAATAAGACTGTAAACAGTTCGTAATTGTTTTTTTTTTTTTTTCGAAATTTCTTCGTATGGAGAGTGTGAAACTATGCTGTGCTGATTGGAGGTTGAGTGCTTATGAAAATGTCTGCTGTATGAATGCCAATGAGTTGTACAGCCACTATAACAAACACTGATATGAAAGCAGCATTGGAAGGAAAATATTCGAGATTCCGGGTAAACCGCGTGATGACTCAATTTCGTAGAGACCCTTAAATGGCCTCGGTATGAACCTCCTCGACTCGACCTCTACTCCACCCTATACATCCTCCTCTGTTCATCTCTCTCTCATACTTTCACCCTGTGCACAATCCACTGCCGCTGCTGCCGTGAGTTCTCTCTGTTTTTGAAGGCCGAACATTCTTGTCCAGGGGGAGGTTTGTTGAACCACCCTCACTTTTGCACATACAAGTGCACTGACTATGAGCCTTCTCTTTCACTCCTCCAACTTCCATTCCCACCATCTTCGTTTTAATTCTCACACTCTCTCTTTCTGTAAATTTAATCATGATATTATTCATGGAATATTCAAAGTATTTTGAAACAATTTCAGGTTTTCTTTTTACTAGCTCAATTAGTTTTTTTTTATTTCATCGCATTTTTCTGTCATTGATGATAGAAACTTTGGAGATCAGTAAAATGAGTAACTCGTAAATAATCCTAGATGTTCTGTTTGTCTGATGTTCGTTTATAAACAAAGGAAATTTTGTTATTTGGCTGTGAAACACTGAAAGAACACTCATTAAATTCACATGCCATTGTTTTTTTATTTGAACAAATATATCAGCAGTGACAAGCACAATTCTATTTGATAGATAAAATACTCAATTGCTAATTCATAAAATTCGTCATCATACATTTTTAATAAATTTGTTTTTGTTTTTTCAACTCTATAAGTTATAATATGGTGTTAGAAAAGCCACTAATTCGATCCCATCCACATGCATGTTATTTATTTGAAATGTAAATTGTTTATAGCTTGAACTAGAATTTTTTTCTCTCAGTGACACTCAAGTTGATAAATTTGAATAAATTTCAATTTTCAAAAGATATGAAAGTCAAATGTACAAATTTAAAGGAATATCATAGCTCATAATTCCAAGTCCTTTTCATAAAAAGAAAAAATGAATATTGAATCAAATATGTTCAAGATTCCTCTTCGATTTTAAAAATAAAAAAAAAACAAACATTGGAATCGATATCAAATAATTGTTATAGAAATTTGCATTAAATAATTACAGTTCATTGTATGATTGAATAAATAGTATGGTGTTATCCACAGTGAACATTATAGCATTATCATATTAATAGCAGTGAATGGATTTTCGGATTGTATGTGATTGAACAGGTGAGTCATTTGTCTGAATTAAAATAATAACTGAAAGTGATCTAATCAATCTAATTGTCTGTCTGATTCCATTCCTACCAAAGTTCACACAAGGTGAGTTGATCAATAAACAGAAATTTATAACAACCCCTATTCCCAAATCCACAAAACATGAACACCCTCTAAAAACTTTTTGCTCCTTCTCAAACTTTCTTTTCAATGTTTCAATACTAAAACACAATTAAACGTATTCATACTTATAACGAAACATATATAATGCGAAATTGTCTCATAAAATTGCATGTTAATACGATAATAAATAATATATTTTGTATAAACATGTATGTGAATACATATTTATTTTAATGTCTATACATGAAGAGAGTGGGAAAATATTCAAGCACGAGAGAAATGTAATTTTCTGTGTGTTTGATGACGGTTAATGGTATGTATAGAGAGAAGCGTAGGAGTGTGACGAGAAAGGCCACACGTGTATGCCAAAGAGAAAGAGCAATCTCATATATATGTATGTGTTTGTATTGGTATTGGTGTACAGTATGTTTGTGTGCAGCTGTGGATGCGACGCGACTGGCAATCAACGTAAATCACTTGGCTGATGCTCAATTTAACAAGAAGGGCCATTATGATGGTAGTACAGTCAAGTAACGAGCAAGAGGAGCGGTTGCTCGTTCGATTTACCTGCGCGATGACTATATACGTGATGATATACAAATTATTTTCCATAATAAATTCACATTTCTTCAAAATCATCGACAAATAATACAAATGATCAATCAAAAATTCAAATTACGTTAATGATGAAGAAATAAAATAATTCTTCACGTACTAAAAATTACGTTCAATCTATTTTCCAAATAGACAATTCTTGATATTTAAATTACTCAGTACAAAATCGAGATGTGTTGTCGAGGACTCGTTGAAATCAGTAATCGATCGTCTCATTTGAACTTATAAATATATCTATGCGTCTATAGTAGTCACGCGAGCGTGTGGGTTTGGCTCGTGGGAAACATTATTTTTTTATTGTCCATTTATTTTATTTCTTTATTATTCTTCTCTCTTGAAGCTGCGGCCGCAGCAGCAGCAGAAACGACGCATGGAACGCGATACGGTGTCCTCAATCGCATGTCTCAGGACGACGAAGGGACATGGAAAAGATGTGCATCAACTACTATGTGAGAGAAAAAAAACCACCGATGATATAACGTAGAAGAAGAGAAAAAAAAGTGTGAGTGGAAAAGCAATAACCCGAGTATTATAGAATAGGCAGATCTTTATCATCGTTTCGTTGGATAACGGCTCATAGACATGTTGAAACGTGTAGCAAAAGCCGCAACTGCGGTTTTACTTCTGTTCAACCTTCTTCACAATTCTCCATAGATATATCTGTTCTTTGTGATCACACATATATTTAAATATATATGTATATAGACGTGTGTGTGTATATATATATATAAATTTCGTCCCTATGTATTCTAGCGAGACAAGTAGATGCATCTAGCAATGAAATTGGGAATTATCTGTAAGCTAACAATACATCATTCAGCCCTAAAGTGGCGATACATCATGATAGATAGAAGATAGTTCATTGCATCAGTATTGTGATCTGTATTGTGGTTGGTCTAAGAACTCATGGTAATTAATGGCGATACACAAACAGTAAACACCATCGAGTAAACTAAATCGATGTATATATGTTAGAGTATATAGTGAATGAGGGTTAGAGCGAGTCCTTCGAGTGAGTCCTGAGTACGTTTCAAGCTTGTTTACTCGATTAGCTGGAGTCGAGTGTCAGTAGTCGCAATTGAATTCACCAACATTAATGAATGGTTGGTGTATTTCTATCATCAATGAATTGTTTCATTCCCATCCTCACTTTCCAATTTCTCATGCCTCGTCAGTTCTTGTGTTATTTCTATTTAACGAGGTTGAGTTTGATGAATTGATTCAGTAATAATTATTCTGAGATTTATGAAGAATCTTTGAATAGTTGTTGAAAGAATTTGTTGTTTGTAACATGATAAATATGTATGAAGAAAAAAAAATTGTTGAATCTGTGTCAAGTCTTTGATTTATACATTTACAGTAGCCAAGTTTCTAATTTTATGTTGATGAACTTTTTTTGCAATTGTCAAATTTATAAATGATGTTATATTCATTACAGTATGGAATATTCGAGTGATAGAATAATGATGACTACAAGCCGTTTAATTGACAACGGTCTTTAAATGTGGTTTGTGCATATTTATTGATTGAACTAGACGTATACATTGATTCCGTTTCCAATTTAGAGTAAGGGGATTATGAAATACCCAAGTAATTCAATAATACAACACTCAGACAATTTATTGCTAAAGTATAATCTCCAGTTCGAATATAAACTTGACTAATATTTAATATGATACTCACTCTATATATTTCATCTGATCAATATATTTGTCAACAAATCTCTGACGTCAGTTTATTCATTTTTATCATTTATTTCATCTCTAATTTGCATGAAAATCTCTGAAGTTTCCTATTTCCATTCAACACATTTTGGCGCTTTACATTGTACTATCATTCCATTCTTCTGTCGACTGCAGTCAACAACTAAAAAATTGACCTACTTTTGTTTCGTTTTATGAAAAGACGTGAAAATAAATAAAAGAATCTTTAAAAAATATGACCGTTAACCATTTTATCGATTTCCTATTTTTCTCATATTATTTAGCGCACGAATAAAGTCACACGTGAAACAAAATTAATTAAAAATAAATTGCTCAACAAAGTATCTCTCTTGACTTCATTAATGACACAATTTACATAAATATGTATTTATATACATGTTTGGGCTTATGAACAATTTTCTTCACGTTCCATATCATCATTTCTACTGTCGACGTCATCATTCATCTTCCTTTCTTTTCATTTTCTCCATACATATCTACTGATATATATATATATATATATAACTAACAGATTATATTCATCATCTGTATATAGTGAATGTTGGATCCTTGGCTTTTCCAGGTCGTCGCGACGAGACCAGTTTTCTCTTTTGCTCTCTTGCACTCTTCCTTCTCTATTCACTTGCTCACAAACCCTCTGACCCGACCAGCTCGTCCAACCCAACCAACCCCACTCTCTCTTTCCCTCTCCCTCTCTTTCTCTCTCTCTCTCTCTTACTCCTACCGTTCTGTTCACTAATTGCACATTCTTCGCATAGTTTCACCACCCTCCACCAGTCTGAGGGACTCACAGAGGGTAGGTTGGCAGTTGGGGGTTGGAAGTTGAACGAAAAAGGGACACGAGCGAACGCGCGGCCTTCGTTGGGGATGCAGGCGACCCCCCAACTTTATTTCCTGTCTTCCTCTCTATCTTTTTATTTTCTCTTCCACTATTCCACCCTCAATATTTTAGCCACACTCACTTCAAACATTCATCGTCGAATCTTTTTTGGCACTTGATATCCTAGCGTTGAAATAAATGAGACAAAAAAATTTATTGTTATATGAGACAGTGAGAGAAGAAGAAAGAGAATTGAGAATTGGTAATATTTGTTGTTTATTATTTCGTGTCTAATATGTTGCAGGAATTGTTTCATATGATTTCGTGTGGTTATTTATTTTTTTTTTTTGGTCCAGCTAACCGAAGTGCATCGCGTGTTGCACCGTAAACCCCCATTGGATCGTAAAACGAAAAGTGATTAAATCGGCACTATATACGTGAATTTACGAGGACGATAAAGGTGCGAGGTGTGTATATGCGTGTGTGCACATAAAGTCCAAGTCAAACGACGCTATATAAGCCATTTATACTATTATACATATATATACACACAATGGATACATGCGATCTTGTGAGCTACATTTTGTATATAGCACAGCAATAATGCGCACACGTTCAGCTTTTATTCTTTCAGTTTCTGGGAAAGAAAAAAAGATGTCGCAATCTATTGAGATGTTTGATTATGGTTTCTGAATTCCTAGACTTGGAGAACATTATTTTGGTTTAGTGTATTTGGCTTTGTATGTGTGAGTTCAGAATTAGCTATGTAATTTCCAGAAATGCTAGAAATTCCAGAAATTTGTGCATAGTCAACCGAGATTGGGGAAACGATAATTTGCCAAGCAAGACATGTCGATGTTTCATTTGAATTCGAGTTTCAGTTCTGCCAAAAGTACTGTAGATATGTTTTTTGGGGGAGTTAAATGAATTTCTAATGTGATGAAGAATTCAAATCGAATTTACAACTCACCGAGAATCATATGACATAATCTGGTATATTTGATGATATGACTATGACGTTTGGGTCACATCTAGATGATGAATTTCATTTACCAATAATTTTTTTTCATGGCAATAATCAATTGACTGTATTAAACGTATATGAAGAAGAAAATATCTCGAGCCAATGATATCACAGCATGTATAACGCCGCTGGTAAATTTACTTGGTTGGCTGTGCTTGCATAAGGTTCAAGTTTTCTGCAGCTTTTCCACTCTTTAGTGCAGATGTGAACACTTCCAACGGGAAGTTAGTCGACAGCTGGTAGCAAAGAAGAGGGTTTGCGTGTATAATAGCTATGAGGGTGACAAGTAAAATGTACTACAATGTTCCTGTATTATGATAAAAAACTTACGACATCTTATAAGAGAGTGCTATTTCAACGAGTATCAAGAGATTCTTATGACCAGAGTTATGATAAACCCATGATTTTCATGAATAGAAATTGCATCAAAATTAGTTGGAGAATTGAAAGTCGACAGTTCGATCAAATTAATTACAGACATAAATATCTAGACTAGATGCAATGCTTGTTTATTGATCGAATATCAAGATTGATCGTGGCATCAAAAACTTTCCTGCTTCAAAAAAAAATAAAATAATATTGATCATGAATCCGAAGTAGAGTTAAGATCAGACCATTGATATAATCTTCAACAGCACCACATCCTTCTTTCATTATTCGTTAATTCCTTAGTCACGTTACAAATCGAAATTTTTCCTACAAAAAACATTACACAACCCTATACAAAAGTCTTCAATTAAACAATTGATAAAATATTTCATTAAAAGTTAGAATTTACTATTTATTATTCCTCTTGGAGAACAAAAATACCCCAATTATATTCAGTCTGACAAGATGTCACTATACCAAACAGAAAAGTTGAATATGAAAGAAGAGAAGAGGAAGCTCAAAAGAGAAAGCGAAGTGAAAATGAAAAGTCAAATAATATGACAAGAGAAATGTATAGCTATATATTTGATAGAGATAACACTTTTCGTTCATTCACATCTTGGCGGTTGACTATTATGCGTTCAAATTTAATTAAACTCCGCGAGATGTCAAAGGACGCGTATAGTGGCGTTTGGGTACAGAGCTGACAAGACGAACAATGCAGCCGCAGATTATTACATAGCCGTTCTCTCATATAGCTGTATTCCGTCTCTATCGTGACTTCTCCTCGTTTACTCTCTCTTTCTCTGTGATTCTGTCTCATGTTGTCCTCCCTGTCTCACTGTAAGCTTCACCCATATCTTTGTCGTTCAGCTCCCAGGGACATCCGGGGTTGTGCTTCAACCCAGCTCTCTCGCGCATGTGTGTCCAAGAATACACAAACGTGTCTGCTCCTATACATTCTCTCTCGCCTTTCCTCTCTCTATTTTCTCATATAGCCACGATCAGATGGAATGTGTGCAATGGTCAGTGAAGATTTCCATATACAGATCCTATGAGATTCTGCTCCAGGCTTTTTCACGCTCTGTCAACTGTATATGCATGTGTGAACCTTGAGATATATTCAATATATTCCAATATACGAAATTTTTATCAATAGCGATACATATCTTAAGACTTTTCTTTTTATTCTTCTCTCAGGTCTTAGATGGCTTCGCTTGTAATCGGTTATTCAAGTTTTTCACTAATTCATATCACATTGCTATTGAACATTTTTCATGGAAGATAATCAGGGTTGATATTGCATGAACAGACTGTCTATTTTTGGTCAAATGTATTGTATGAAAATAATCAGTTTATTCTTTCTGTCTCACGCCATAAAATGAGAATGGGGATATTGTAAATGTAAATATTTTTCTTGAAGTCGATAATGGTACAATTTATATCTAAGGAATTTTACCATATAGATTTCAATTTTTGCTGACATGCATGGTGAAAAATGACATATGCATGAAAATTTATCATGCTGTATTTTTTTCACCCATCAAGCTCCCCTTCGCTCTTAACATTTTTATGGTAATTTTTCTTGTGCATTTTTCCCCATGAATATTCGATTGAGTACAATGATTGAAAGCATTTCGAACGAGTAAATCCACTCGACAAAAGTGTGGTTTTATCGACAGGAACAGCCAAGGTAAAATGAATTTTGGCGGAGATATAATCGACTATAAAGGGAATATCGAATATAGAGTACAGAGACGCTCACAATCTCCAGGAACCCATGTTCTTACGGTCAATAACTGGACACTAACCCCCACAGAGTGCTTCACCCCCTTCTTACTCTCTCTCTCTCACTCTCCCTCTCAGTCCCCCAGCCATCGCCGCTTCGTCATTTTCCTTTGCCCCATTCTATTTCCTCAAGCTCCCTGTCCAACGAGCGACCTAACTCTTCCGCCTCTTGGAGGATTCTATTCTCGTTTCCGCGTTCTCTCTTCTTTTTCATTCCCGACAACGCACGATGACATCGAATATAACTCCCACTGGACATGCAAATATTGCATTTCATTTTCCATTCTCTCGTGAATATATTTATCCCTGACATATATTACTTATATGCAATTTCCAAGAACTCGGATGAATTTCAAAAAATTGTTTTATAAGTCACATAACCATAACCAATTACTCGAAATCATATTCAGATTCAAATTGGATTGAACGAAAATATTGTCGAAAGCTCAATAGAGTTTGCATTGAACAAGTGAACAACTGATATCTCATTATGAAATAATTCTGAGTTCATAAAGTGATGATGAAAGACAAAAATATAGTTTTTGAATAGCTGTAGGATTGTGAAAATTGTTGTGAACACTCTTCCCATTTTTCTCCTCAAGTTTAACTTTCCTCACTACACCTACAGTGGATTTATGGAATTTTCTTCTGCTGACGATGATATTCACAACGATTTTATGCATTATTTTATCCCCATACATGTTTGCTTGTCCATAAATGTCATGATGGGTGGTACTGAACCACCGTAAATTACCGTCCCTAGTTAATGGCATGGGGCTCCAGAAGCACCAGAAAGTTGCCATGTCCCTCCCCAACAAATGACTCCGAAAGAAAGATGCATCACATTGACTTCATTTCCTTGCTTTCTCCTACACTGCAAGGTCTGACACCTTCTTGGAACTTATTTCAACAGTCAATCTCTGAAACTGAGTTATCGGCTTTGAGCTTCTCCGTAAGGGTCTCAGACCCTAACTTTCATGAGAAAACCAAGTTATAATTGTGCCTGTTATTCAAGAAGTGTATGGCAAAATAAAGGCGCCGTGTTTCTATATGACATCAAAATTCTTATTCCTCTAATTAACTCAATGACTCATTGCGTCAACTGGGTCAGGCTTGATCCTCGCTGCCTGTTCGCTTTTTTCACATACACTTTCTCATACTGGGGATGTGGAGACCCTCAGCCAGTCGGCTGTTAATCAGTTTCAAGAAAATAATGAATTGTCACATCCGCGTTCTGATGAATTTCTGAATACAGATAACAGACACAGTTACTTTATAATATATGACAACAGGGCATCACACACCTTCAGGGAATTTATGTGATAAAAAGATTATGCCGGTATTAAATAAAAGCTAAATAGAGTTCATCGTTATAGTGTCCAGAAGTCACAAAGTGATAAATGACTTTTAACAGTCAGACTTTCTCGATCCGCTCAAAGCTTATTATCGCCTAATGAAAAACTGATCGATTGGATTGCACAAAATAACATCTCTTCGGCGATCTGCCTTTTTTAGTTTGCTACTCAAACGGTCCACCTGCATAACTTCATGTTTGTTACTGACAATATTGAGTGCACAACATTTTAACTTCTTAGAACATGCTGCTCCTAAGATACTATATATTTCTTATCAGTGATTTATCTCTCAAGTTCTTGTCACAAAGTTTTGTTGCAATTATCAGATCCTTTCTCTCAAAACGTTCCTAACTACTGAAACGCCTCCCGAATAATTTGATTTCTCATAGCAATATGCTCTTAACGTAATAAACCTATAAGAAATTCAAATTTCAAGTTGTTAAATCTTCAAGCGACCAATACAAAACAATCGATTATGAATAAATTGATTGTTGCAATCCATTACTTTCAAATAAATCTACCTTTGAAATTGAAATATATATGAAGAAGGATCGTTTCATAATATTTGACACAATGATGAACGAAAATAAGTGGCAGTGACTTGAATGGACGGTTCCAAAGTGATTATATAGATAACAATCTCAGCAAAAAAAGCTCCACCTCGCTTCTCTCCCATACATAACGGAAGCCTAAACGTTTCAAGCCCAGAAGCATATTTTCTCTCTCACTCTCTTTTCATTCGCCACTTCACCTCATTCGTTTTCTTCTTGGCGTTTATTATTCGTTTTATTTCTCCTCTCCCTTCCTCGTATTTTTTTTCTTATTCTGCCATTCTTCATTTCTTCCATCTCGTCGTACCTGTTTGCTGGTTGCTGCTGGATGTTTTTAGCTATACCACTCTCTTCCTTTTCTCTCTTGCTTTTGCTCTCGCTCTCCTTCTCTCTTTTTCTCTCTTTCTCCTCATCTCTATCCTTCTCTCTTCGTCACGCACCGCGAAGCGCATTTTTATGTATAACCCGCGTGGTTTATTGGATGCCAGAGAGTCGACCATGTGCCAGACGCACACAGGCGAGAGACTTGTGGGAAAAGTTGCGCGCCATCAAGCCTATTAAAATCAATGCAATGGAATTCGGCTGAATGAAAAAAAAATGATGAATGTAATAAATTCTTCCAATACTTAGACTATATACAATCAACTTAATGAAATTCATATAGACGCAGATAAAAAATTCATCAAGTTTATTAAAATAATTATCTCCAATATACATTTGGGAATGAATATCATTCATAATTATTTATTAATTCCGTGAAGGAGAAAGAGATAAAGACATAAACGAAGGGAAAATTTTTCATGAACAATTCAAGTACAGAATGAATATTGAGAATTGGAACAAAAAGAAGTAGTGAAAGAGCACATTGGAACGACATTAGGTTCTGAGACGTGACTATGTCGTAGTGATCGTGTTGGTGGTGTTGGTGGCGGTGATAGTGGCAAGGCAGGAAGAGCATTATTGCTTTGGTGGTGAGTCCACGATGGTTATAAGGTGGTGATGGTGCGAGACACGATGGTGTAGGAAGCAATATCAAGGCGGTCACGTAGACTGACCTCAGCACTGAGCAATAATGCGCGTGACGCCCTTGCCGTCGCCGCTCGCTTCTATACATAGTGCTCGCCTCTGCCAAGGCTCTCTCGCTCTCTCTCTCCCCTCTCTCCCACTTTATATATATGTATATAAATATAGATATTCATTCATTTATTTCGATATGACCCGCGTGCTCGTGGGAACGAGATGAGTGAGATCGTTGTGCGATTTCTAATCAATATCATTTCTTGAAATTGATTATTGATAACATTGTGCTAAAGTGATTTTATAATGGTGATTTAGTCTATATTGGTAAAAATTAATTTAACTCACTTCTCCATTTACGAAGAATGGCCCTCATTCATTCAGTATTTTATATCGTAATTTAATGTTGAAAATTGAGACGGTTTGATTGGCAAGTGTGTTCTGTTTTTGGATGTGAAACAAAAAATTCCACTTACTCAAAATGAAGCAGATTTTGCTGTAATTTTTTGGATCGGGAGAGTATTTTCTTTTGCTTCCTTCGAACTTTCTATTCTTCAGTCATCCTCCCATATACGTGAGAGAATTTTTCTGAAGTTAGGGAACATGAAAGTTGTGAAGGTTTGTAGTCAAGCAAGGGTAAATCAATAAATATACAATGAAAACTTTGGACGAATTTCTCTGAAACTTTTCTATCCGGCTGACAAGATGTTTTGCAAACTGATGGATCAATTGAGTTCAAACAAATTTGATTCGATTTGAATCTGAATAGAGTATAGTTTCTAGTAGAATGGGCTGGATCTATGTGAAATTCCATTGTTCATTCAGCGAATGAAGACATAAAAGTCAGCGGGGACTCAAACATTTTTAGAATTTCATACATTAGTCATTGCTATGGTAATTAATGAAAAAATTTCCATCGCTGTAATGATATCCACTTTCCAGATCATCTTCGGGAATGTAATCACATCAAGCATCAAAGTGTTAATATTCCATCTGATTTCATCCACCGTGCTGCCATGCAGGAAAAAGTTGGTTTTTTTTCTAACCAATTTTCCAACTGAACAGTTAAATTTGCCAACTAATCGGATACGCTTGAGGAAAGTTTTGTTCGATGAATCTATAATGGAATTCATTTTTCTTCAGCGATACATATCGTTCAGTTTCCCAAAATAGATTTGTACGAGTTTTTGTTGATCGTACAGTTCAATAATACAGGATAATAGATGGTGTATATGATTTCCCTTTTCTCTCGAAACGACAATTCCATGAATAAAAATATTAGTGATATCCAATAAAATTCATCACTCCAAGTTGTCAGAATGGCGATAAAATCCGAATCTCAAGAATTCTGTACACGTACGAGAAGTTTCAGTTGAACTATCCAAGAATCTTTACCATCATTCTCACTTCATCGTAGATAAAGTTGCTGTTGTTGCCGACAGAAAAGGACACGTCCGTCAAAATAAGTAAAAACATTCATCATTTTTTTTTTCCCTCGCCAATTGCAAATCAAAAGTCCAAAAATTTTACAAGGACAATCGGAATTCGGTCAACTCCCGCCATTTCATCTCCTCAATTCAACACAAACGCGTCTTTCACCCTCACACGTTCTCCATGATGTTCTTTTTTTTTTTTCTTTTAAAATTACTCACCGTACATCTTTCCCTCGTCAGAGAGAATAATTTTACGTCGGCCGCATGGCGGATATATGGTGAGTGCTTCCTGGAAGCTCTGCTCAATATCCGGCGACCAAACTCCCTCTGCGTCCGCCGCCGACAGGTCCTTTTCGTCCTAATAAATCAAAGAATAGTAAAATAAGAATCACTCACTATTGTAAACATAAGAATAATTCGACAATACAATAAAATAAATAAATTGAAAATAAATTGAAAAATTTCATTTCAATACGAATAAAATAATGTTGAAGGATATCTTGTTTTTTTTTAATTCGACGAATATTCCGATATCGTTGAAGCAGCCGTTGCGCCTGTCTGTATACACTTCTCTATAAAATACCGTGAAGATTTTATACTCTTGTATATAAAGATGAGACGGAGATAGAGAGGGCGAATACTCGGTAAAATGTATATACGAAGCTAAAAGGAGGATGGATAAGAGTGAAGAGTAAGGTATCCTTTTGTATATGAATTCAAAAATAGTGGAACGCGCAAGGTGTGTTCGATAGAAGAGAAATAGAGACCAAGAGAGAGCAAAAGAGAGAAAGAGAACGAGTGAGAAAGTTGCGCGGGTGCCTTTGGAACGAACAAAGGAACGGTGAACATTCTTGGCACGCCACCCGCCAACAAGGGAAGAGAGTGTAGCACAACGCTAGAGTTTAAAGACGAGCTTGAAGAAGCAAGAGGAGTACAAAGCCAAAGGGTGGGTGAGCGGGTAGAAGAGTAAGAGGAAAAGAGTGAGGTCGAGTTTTTCGCAACATGTGCCAATCTCTAAGATCTCTCAACGCAACTTCAGTTGATCATTCTTTTCTCGCTTCTTCTCTACTTCTTTCGCATCATTATTATCATTTTATTCTTTCAATTACATTGTGTTTAATTAGTCACAATACACCATTATAAACACGGAAAGATTCTTGCATCGGGAATTAACTATGTTGACATGGGCTACCAGTTTACCATGTTGATATTTTTTGAGTGAATTACAATAATTACATAATGAAGAAACTATTATCATAGGATCATCCTGAATTGGTGTTGATATTAAGCTGAAGTATAACTGCATTACTTGAAGTACTGTGACGCAATAATTCACACCTTTAATATTAACCCGAAAGATTCCATTAAATTGCAATGTAATTGTGCTGATTCTTATTGGAAACCCATCAAATGAGGAATTTCACACTCAAAGATTCGTTTTGAAGTAAAGTGATATTAATGCGTAATAAATCGTGAATCAACAAGAAATTAATCTTGATTATGGAAGTATTGGACAAATAAAAACAATAAGAAATACTATTTGCTCGACTAATTCCTCATACTGATGAAAGATCTCTGTTGACAATATAAAATCAATTTCTTGGGACGGCTTTTTCACTTTTTTTTCTTTGATTGTAATGAATTTCATCAACTGGTACACTATGTGATGTTGTATCACAGCAAATTCATTCGCTTAATGTGTATTTCAGAGCAATTACATAATTGAAGTTACACGAACTTCACTCAAAGTTGGTAGACGACTCTACCACTATTGAAGATATTTTTCCGATTTTTACTTCATATTTCTGCTATTGACATAGTTTATGAATGTCTTATTTACTCAATTCTAAAATCATTTCATATTAAATGAGATTCTGTAACTGTCAACAAATATTCATTTTAGTTAGCAAATTTCTATCAAATGAATGTTTTCATAACTGAGTCAAAATATTTACTGACTCTCAATTAGAATTTAAACGTGTAATAACCATTACTAAACCGTGATGGAGATGAATCCTCTCGTCAAACATTTTATACAAGCATAAAGTAGTAATGCGAATTCGTGATGTTGATAGATTGTCGTTGATGTTTATACAATGTAAAACTCTGTACGAAATTTAGTTTCGACATAGCAGTTAAAATTGAAAGAAATTTAGTTTAAAAATAGTTGATGCAAGTGCAAATAACTCGTAGGGTTGATGTACCCTATCATTGTAAAATAAATGATACACAACAATTTATAAAATAACAAATCACAAAATTGTGTGAAACTATCTCTGTACATGTATACAAATACATATATATATATATATATATATATATATTGCACCTCGATGGCGCGCGAAAATCATTGTCTTACAACGCGTGTCGAGGACGAATCCTGGAATTTCAAACGATGCCAAGCGGTTCTCTTTCTGTCTTTTATATACAGCATGTGGATAGATATAAATGTGTGAAAGTGTGTGTATGCATTGTTGGTTGTTTGTTGTTGCGCGTGAGAAAGAGAAGCGGAGAAGAGAATATGTACCATGGTACTTCATGGAATTCCATAGTCACGTTTGTTAGTTGCAAGAGATATATTGTTTATGTGCACGCGAATATGTAGGAGTACTTTGGCAAGGTCCCAATTAAAGTTGAGTGTGTGAGCACATGAGAATCATTGTGTATATAAATTCATAGATGTTTCGAAATATTTGGGAAAAAGGTGGAATTATGTGATTCAGTAGAAAATATGTATGTGCGGGCCGGCTAGTGGTTGCTAGTAGAAGATGTGCTCGTTGGTCAGACATGACAATTTCCTGAAAAGTGAACAGCTAAACATGAAGCGCTTTTAAATATTTACCAATATTATTCTATGGCATTTGTTATTTCAGTTACTTTAATTCATGGATTAATAATAGTGAGCGAATGGATAATTACATCGCTGATTTCGCCAACGTCGAGATTTTTCGTATCCGAGCCGGAGCCGTTGGCGTCGGGCGGCGGCCCGGAACTCGCGGGTGTCCACGGCGAGGAAATGGTGTCGGCTGCAGCCACCGCACTGCCTATAACCACAAAAAACAACAAATTAGAGATGAATATTCTTTCAGTAATGCATACCATATCATAAAAAACTGAATGTGAAAATGAAAATAAAAATAATAATGAAAATAGAATTTGTATCTGATTGAAAAATAAATTATTAGTTGCAGCTTAGGAATATGAATATGATGATGAATGGAGTAAAACAGATCACATGGAAAGTATTCTTGGCAATTCAAAGAAAGTGAGATTCATTGACATTGAAACATTTTTTCATTTTTAATGTCATAAACTCTTTTCAACGTTGCGCTATCAAACTCAGTATTCCTATTCTGTCTTCTCAATGAATGACAAATTTATTCTATCATCAATCACGACGTACACAAAAAATTCGAGCCACAAAGAAACTTCGAGTAGGATTGAAATTCAGGTGTCCCAATGTATCGGAACATGTTCAGTCAACTATCATTAAACATTCGGTAGACCTCCCGTCAACATTACATAAATTCGATCATCGATAATAGTTCAATTGCAAATACATTGGAAGTTGCATAAAAGTGTCCTACATACAATCCACCATTATATAAACTAATTCCTACCACAAGAGACAATAAAAAAACGCGTTCAAAAATGATTTTTCTATTTCAACCAGTTACAGTGGCATTTCCCCTTGATATAAGATCAACAAGTGGTCGGCTGATATCGCGTATCAGTTACGTTTCACAACAACGTGGGGACGACACCATTGGCTGATGATCGCTCCGCCTCCAAGGGTGGAGTGAATATCGGGTAGCCCCCGGCTGCAGTGTTTTGTATTCTCCCCACTCATGAGAACACAACCACCACCACCACCATCACCACCACTGTAGAATGACATTGGGCGTGCAGTTGAAATGCAACACACACACACACACATACACATTGGATATATAACGCACATACAAACGAACAAGTTCGAACATGTGCAACCCCACGTGAAGCATCTCTCGTTAGAGATTAACACCATATCCACTCCAATGTACATATGTGTATACACATACAGATATATATGTATATGTTCCGCCCGCAACTTCATCCACCCACGCCATACTCTCTCATCCACTCTATCTCTCTTCGTTGTTCCTCCTCTTCTCCTTCTCCCTTGTGCTTTGACTCTCTGCCCTATATATCTCCCTACAACTCTCCCTACTCGCCAACGGTGGTTTTCGGTCTGTTCGCGCTCCAGCCACAGCCGCCGTTATAATTTGCCGTAATCCAGTGCAACTGTAATCTACCATCGCTGATTGAATTTCCGGGTTGAGAATATACGAGGAGGGAGATATAGGGAATGAGGGGAAAGCAAAGGGAGAGGGGAATGGAGATATGGAGAGGTCGAATTTTCCTCGGGGACATTGCATTTTTTTTTTATTTGCATTTATGTTCTCTGATGAATAATTTATGGAATTTTTTTTAGTTTTTGTTTTGATATCGTTGAAGGAAGTTATTGAAAATGGAATGTGGTGACGGATGTGTATGTGATGAGACTTTATTTTGTCCTTGAATAATTTCTAGAAGGATGTGATATTGACGTTTTCTTTTTTTTTTTTATTTCTTTCATTGACATGGTAGAAAATACTTCCTTATTTCGAAAGTTATTTTTTTATAGTTGAATTAATTGAAACGATAAATGTTCTATTTTATTTATTGTTCGATGTTTCTTTGATAAATTTATGCAGAACATTTACAGACATTTTACTGCATATTAGGTCAAGTAGTATTGATGTTATTGGTAGCCATGAAACTCATGTAAATATTTCTGTGTGATCAAATAATTTAATAATAATATGATGAAGAATTGATTTATAGTTTTAAAAGTTCGCCCGCGTTTTTCGATGTTTATTTTGGATATTCGAATTTAATTGATGTCTTTGAGAAGTTTCTGGGACGAACTTCTACTATTAGAAAGGATAAAATTTTCTATTGATTGTCTTCAATCGAAACAGAAACGAAAATTACGCTCACCTTTCTCATATAAACATATAAACTCGAATTTGTCGTTTCTTTTTCATTTTCAATAAAAGGTAGTAAAATTCCTCGATCTGATCACATCTACAGAAAAATGTTACGAAACTATTAAGAAGTATCCAAGAAGACATAAAAGATCCTGTTCAACAATCTTATTGATATGATTCTCCTATATAATAGAGAGAAGTAAATAAAAACAAAGACAATACAACGAAATATTGCATCAACATACTTTTCCATTTCCTTTCTATTTATCCATCCATTAATTTCATAAAACGTTACAAATTGGATCCGCACAAGATACCATTTTGCCTCTCTCTATTTTTAAGCCACAAAATGAAATAAACGAGCCATGCAAACAGTATACATGGATATTATTCATTACAATACTGTAAAAATGTTTAATAATTTTCCACAGTCTATTTCGTATACAATTCCCTACTGTATATGAACACATATGTACACAATGGAGAAAGAGAAATAGAGAGGATGAGAGAGAGAAGAGAATTAGTACATAGAGTATGTTGACTTCAATGGGGAAACAGGAACCATAGATCATGGTGGACGCATGGTTGCATTCAGCGTCCAATGTCCAACATGGGATAAGCGCAGAATGAGAAGATATAGAGGTAGAGTACACCGGGCAGGATGAAGAGGAGAAGGGAAAGAGGATGGGGCACATATAAACTTGGATATAGAAGCGAGTTGGGAGGAAATATGCGGATGATGGATAGGGAATGGTCCGCATGTCCACGAAATATATACACACCGAAACACGAGAGAACGGGTGTAGTTTGGAATGCTCGGCAAGACCACAGCGCGTCTAACTATAAAGAGAAATATAGAGAGACGTGGAGGGACAGTGGTCAATGTGAGGGTGGAAAACGGAGAGAACTATCTGATTGGACTCTCGAAAATCCATTGACAGTCAACTCGCTTTGATAAAATCGTTGGTAGAGTTCGAAAGTGAATTAAAATTACGTCAGAAATGCTCATTATTCTGTTTAATCTTTCTGTTAATAGGCAAGGTTATTTTGTGAGGAAGGAGTTTAGACTTATTATTTGTTGGAGCAAAACTGCAGCAAGATTAATTTTAAGGGTATATTATTATATACCCCACTGCAGTTATTATTCCATTGTGAATTTGTTCCTTTCAGAGAGAATTCGGTCTATGTTTATGTAGAATATCATCTTGGGATGTCCTGGTGTGCTTGCAGAATTGTGAAGGGATGTGAAAAGGTTGTCGCCGTGGGAATCGAAGATGCGAAAACCTTCGCTTCGAGAATAGACAGATAATATAAAATGAGAATGTGTAATAAGCTGCCCTTGATCGTATTTGAGGTAAACATTTTACTATTTCTGTAAAATCAGATTTTATTCCAACATATTGACTTTGGATGATGGACTTTTGGAAATGATTGAAATTGAGTAGAGAATATAAAGGAAATGGTGACAGAGTCATAGAAATTGATTACACAAGAAAGAACAAATCGAACTGTCACAAAAACCCTTCATTGCAGAATACAACTCAAAAACAACGAGGGAAAAGGGTCGTAGACATCTGACGTGCAATTTCCAAGGAGATAATTGAGTGGAATCAATTGTCTACAACAGTATGATGTGCTAGACTCGTTAATCAGAAATGTTTTCTAACAATGAATCATCACTGCCACTCATAAAATCCATGAACAAGTGAAGATGAATGGCGAATTAATGTTTATAATGAATAATGGAGTTGTAATTTACTGAAGAAAGATTTTTATAAATATGTTCGCGATCCTTGTTGAGCATTACTTTCATTGTGTTGTTCATTTATTATCGAACAGTTCGGGCATGAAATAGTTAGAATGAGTATAGAGCCCTTTTTCTTCAATGGAAAAGGAACGTTCAACTATTCGATCCATGAAGATGATTCTGTTTATTATAATTGATTGGAAATTTATCATTGTTGACTTTAACATATTCCTAGAACTATTTCCTCGTTAATTTATTGAAGATAGACATTGTTGAAGGTACTAAAAAAGAATGTGGCAATGCAATCTAAAGAGTTTATGATCTATTATTATTTGACATTCAGCCATATGGCCGTCGAAGTCATTTCAATTTTCAATTTCTGAATTGACAAAATCGTTCACAAATATATTAAACGTCATTTTATATCAATTTTGAATGTGAAAATCCTGGAAAAAATGACAATTGAAATCCGCGAGTCGCGTTTTCCTCTAGTTACAAATGCACGAATGTTCAATTTCATTTCAATGGCATCACAATATTATTATCAAAGTGTCATAAAAATTTTGATTTTGAAAAATATCAATTTGTATCTGATAATTCTCACCCGGAATTTAATAAAATGTTTGACAAACCATTGCCGAACCACAATAATCGATAAAAAATATCTTTTCTGCCATTCATTGCTATTGTTATATATATATATTCACCTGTTCCACAAAAGGATTGGATGTCCTATATATTTGTTTCAGTTTCGATGAATACATTGTGCCTTGGCATGAATTGGAAAATGTAACGTTGGAGAACGTTGACATGCGGTTGACACATGTCTAACAGACAAAAATGTATTTCACGATGTTGATACGTATTCAAACGCGTTTCATCGTATTTTTGTATCGAATATCGGCCGAGCTCTTATTGAAAACAAGCAATTCCTCTCAATCTCTCTTATTGTCTGTGTTATCGACACAGTCTGTGACATGATAATAACAAATGGAATATACGATTGTGACATTTCAATCATAACAGAAAAGGAAAAATGTTTTCTGATAGAAAAAAAAAAAATATCATTTAAAAATAACTTGACCGTATTGCAGACACTTTTTGTTCTATCCACACAATTTAAATGTCATTTTGTATCCAAATGTATTTTGAATTGTAAAAATTTTTGAATACATATCCTCATAACATTTGTCAATCCCTAATCAGCATAAAAATTGTTCTCAATTCAAAATTTCTCACGTCAAATCCACTGAACACTAAACATCAGAAAATCCAGACTCAAACGATTTTATCAAAGTTCAATTGCTCATCATAAACATTAACATAAACTCAGGAATATTATCCTCAAGAAAATAAAATGTCCCGTAAAGAATTTTTTCACATCGCATTTTTATGTCATTTAATAATTTTAATCAGTGATTCGCTGATGGTACTTTGAACAGTGATGGCAATTTCAATCGACGATAAAGACGAGGGTTGCAATGAAGAGAGCACATACCTGATATGTGCCGAAGTTTAGCCAAACATGAGGGATGATAACACCCAACGTAGTAATACTAGTGGAACTAGTGATAGTAGCCGTAGTAGTAGTAATAATAGTAGTAGTGTAGTAACCGTAGTAGTAGTAGTAGTGTTAGTAGTAATATTAGTTGTAGTAGTTGTAGTGGTAGTAATGGTTGATATGGCAAACGACAGAAACATTCATATGTATATAGAACGAAAAGCCAGGGGGTGGTTTCGGTGGAATGCGTCCCGTTTAATATCGCGGAACATTATATATCGCCTCGCTCTTGTCCCTTGCGTTGCTCCATTCTCAACCTCCATATTTCCTCCAACACCCTTTCTCCCTCTATCTTTTGCGTTCCTGCTATTCCTCATCTCTCTGTCATGCATAGCCTTGCTGTGTGTCACTACACCCACGGGTATACCATGTAAAAATAATATACGCATATAAAATGTGAACACTTCAAAATTAAATTCAAAACTCTGACAATAATGTAGTGAAAATATTTCTGGGAAGTAGATGAATTGTATGGTGTTTTTTTTTTGTGGTATTTTCAACTGAATATTAAACAAGAGGGTGATGGAAAATATTTATAAACATGGTGAGTAGTTGAACCAGAAAACTCAGCCAAACAGAGGGTTTCATGATAAATTGTTCTATTATTCATTTTCAACTGATATGAATACGAAATATTAAAATCTTTTCTTCCACTTTGTTGGCTCAGCTTCAGACACAGATAATTCAATAAGAAATCGAATGACATTTCAGAGTAGTTTAAATTCTATTATGAAATTAATTTCATGTTGAATAGACTAAGAATTTATGCTCTTAGTATTTCCAGAATTATTCTATTAGTTAGTTAATAATTGAAAGCATTTGCAGCAACGATTGACAATATTCAACGTTTTCAATTATGAGTCATTATTTTCACCGGATTAGACTGGCATTTATTCATATTTAATTATTCGATAGTTTGGGAAAAATCATCCACCATTTTATTAATATAATTGGCGCAACGAATTTACGATTTGATCTCATTAATAATAATGGTTATTACGTCAAGGTATGTCCTGTTGAATAATTTTTATTTTCTTCAATTAATATTAGAAATATCCCAACGAACAAAAATTTGGGCGAAGCTTCATGTCTTCCTATAATTTACATGAGTCAAATTTGTGTACTTTACTTCAATTAATTTCCAAAGAATTAAGAATGATAAAATATGATAAAAACTTTCTTCTATTCATTCTTTAATTCTCAATATTTAAATTTTTTTTCGATAAGCACCTAAAAAGTAAATGGAATAATCAATTTTACTGACAATAAGACAATATTAAGATAAGAGTGAATAAATATTTTTCTTCAAGTGTAAAATAATATCCTGTAGACAAAATAATTGAATGAATAAAAAAAAAAATTAAATCATGACCAGTCAAGTGAAAAGCAGCTGGTGATATAATGACATATCTTTATATACAGATATATATAGATATAAATAAATATATTGACACTCTCTCATCTTTTGTGCGACACT
Source organism: Meteorus cinctellus (assembly GCA_030523045.1). Taxonomy (NCBI): domain Eukaryota; kingdom Metazoa; phylum Arthropoda; class Insecta; order Hymenoptera; family Braconidae; genus Meteorus; species Meteorus cinctellus. Next base: position 153,801 of record JAPYZF010000076.1, on the reverse strand, counting down.
GATGCTTCGCTCGTTCACGTTGAATAAAAGAAAAATTAACGAGTCGTCCGGAAAATATATACACAAATGGATACATACATAAAAAGAGATTGCAGACGTGAAGAAGAGAGGAGAAAAAGAATAAAAGTGGAGTAATAATGAGAGGACTTTATATAGAAGTAGAATGAGAGAAATGGATAGGGAGGGTGAGAGGAACGAAACGAATCGCGACAAACCGACGCAATTAATTTCACGGTTGAAGGGACACCTCAGCAAGGAAAAGTTTCGCGTGGTGAGAGGGATACTATTCAACTATTACACAATTCAATCACACCCTTGCAAACGATGTGAATATACATGTATACACACAATGGAGAAAACGAGGGAAAAATATACCCCCTTAAGCCAGAGCATCATTGAAAAGAGACTAATTGTCAACGAAAAGCCTCTCGTAGTTGTCAACCAAATGCTTTTCACGAAAAGAAGTAGAATATAATAACAACAAAATCAACGTAAAAATAAAAATTGCTAACTCAGTACAAAAAAATATATAAAAGTTATTTATATATGTCGCTGCTATAAATGTTGAATTAATTGTTTGCTGACTATGAACGCAGCCAGATGAAAACGTGCGTCACATTCTTCATTATTTTCTTTCACCACTTTTATAAATAAAGATAATTCTATCACCCGAATATAAAACCAGTCTTCACTTAATTTCATCCAAATAGAAAATTCAAGTGTGAAAGGAATTGAAAAAACAGGAGAAGAATTGTTTCATAAAATTAACAACACTATTCAATTTCTCATTTTTCTTTTCATTGAATAAGATGAAAAATCCAAGTAACATGAGCATAATTATATATCTTTAATACATACAGTGTAAAAGTATGTACAGTGTGTGGTGGAGCGGAGGTATAGAAATGAAATTGAATTTCATTGGAGAGTTTGGTGAATGAGAGAAACGTCCTCAAGTAGATTATAATAGAGGGAGTGCGGTAGTCGCGAATATAAGAGAACGCGAAGAGGAAAAGAGAGATCGCGCAACCAGCATCATGAAGTTTTGTCGCTCGCAATTAGAGGGATTAATTTACATACCGTCGGATTAACTGTTGGTGGGCATGCATTATTCAAAAGGGTATGCTAATGCGTCTCAGCTGAATTAAAGTCAATAATTGAATGCTTCTCAGTAGTATAAAGGAAAGACTGGTTAGGAATATACACATCCACCTCATCATATACACATACACATTTATATATCCAAGAGAAAACGAGATTGACTCACTACAAATGTGAGTAGAGAGTTTATACGACGACTTGAAAATGACTTTAGTGTCTTCACATTTCCATTTTCGTATCTCATACAAAATGTAACAAGATTTATCATTGATATCAACTACTATATTTTTTTTTATCAATCTTTCAGATTGGTGTTACATTTAAATATATCAAATCATTTATTTTCGAACTGAAAAATTGTTATTCACTCGATTATTCATGCCATACACTCCGAATGACATTAAATAATTCGATACTTCGCCATTAATATAATCGGGAATTGGATATTGGAAAATGGCCACCGATTGTAGTTTAAAAAAGAAAAAACACTCAATTCACAAACTGAAACTTGATGAATAATCAAATGCCTCTGTTGAAATGACTTGGAAATGTAATTAACTAAAATATTCATAGAGAGACACAGAAATTTAATAGAAATTTTCGATTGATAATTTAAAATTTATGTTAAGATGATATTTTTGATATTATCGTTTGAATTTTCCTTCAACAAATGCATATCTCTTGTAGAATTAATATTAAAGTACAAGAAGAACTCAAGCGAAGAAGCGAAATGCCTGACTTAGTGCTATAAAATAAAATTCAGCCAAGCTTAGTGTCATACACTGATGTCAAAGTAATTTTAATAATTTTCATTCCTCTGATATAAAAATTTCTGAGGAAATTTTCACACGATTTTAATAAATATGTAATGAACATCAATGTAGAAGATGACAAATTGGAATGGATGGTATATCATATTTACTGAACTTCCTCTAGAGAGTCTGTCGTTTGGTTTAGCTGCTAAGGTTCTATATACCTGTTCCTGCAGGCTTTGACTTGCACTATATATTGTATCACCATAGAATAGGCAAATCATTTAACCAAGATAATTGCCAAACATTGTTTTCCTTGTTAGTCAGTAGCTGACTGGTTAAAGTTAGTCTGGTGAAGTTAATAAGCAGCCTTGAGTGCGAACTCGTGTGTAAATTAGCGACTTCAATTTGTAAGCTCTCGCGTGACTTGATACAGTAACTATATTCCAGGAGAACATATACTGGAGGTAAATGAACGGGAGAAACATCGACAAGATAGTTCACGAATATGTGTCTATCTATATGGGTATATTGATATGCAATCACATATATGAGAATATGGTTAATTGCATAAACTATCACCAAGACATATGAAAATTACGTGTAAAATATGTCTTGCTTCTTTTTTTTCTTAGTAATGTAATTTTTATTCACCCTACAATAATTGTCTCTTAATGAAGTTGTTTCTGGAAAAAGTTCTGGTTTAAAACAATGGTAGTTAATAATTTGTGACTGATGTAATCGGGAATTGTAAGTAGAGAAACAATTCGAAATACTCAACTTGAATCCTTTACCAAAACAAAACAGTGCAGAATGCACAATTTAATGCAGTGAAAAAAAAAAAAAAATCATGAAAAATCTAAGAAACTTATCGTGAATTATTGATTATTAATTTTGAGAATATCTAAATCATTTTAATAATACAACATAAAGTTTGTGCGAATGTAATAAAACATTTTATATTCTTATTCAAGAATTCAATGAAATAGAGACGATCTTAATTCTGCCACTTGAATTTTTTCCCAAGCAAATTTTGCCTAAATTCACGTGATTCATTAAAAAAAAAAGGAAAAAGTGAGAAATAATTCAAAAACAGTGGAGAAAAATAAATATCCAACAAGTATAAAATTGACAAATGCCTCCATAACACAAACAACAAAAACAACACATTAGAATTTAATTAATGACCACGACTTATTATTTCCAAGCTCTTTCTTCTGCATATGTAAACACTTATACATATACATAAATATCTATATATAAATACGCAATAACGTGAGCCATAAATAATCGAGATAAATTAAATTCTTTTCGTGTGAAGTTTTTCAAGACGATAATTGCGCACGTAAGGGTGCAGAGAAACCGCAAAGATCCTCAAGATATATATATATACATTAAATTAACTTGGAAGGTGCCGCGCGCTACCGCTATATACAGTACAGCAAATTCCACGATACGAAACTCTCTATCAAGTGCATATATAAATACACATACTCACATTCAAGCATTTTATTTTTCATTTCACATTCAACAACAAATCAACAAAGAGGATGACGAAATAAATAAATATCAAATTCAATATTTCATCAAAATTGATATCTTTATCCTTGTGATTGAATTATTTTCATCCATTATAATAATTCTGCTGGTATCATCATAAAACAGAAATAAATGTGCCATATGCCATGATATATTTCCACCAACAATCCGCGTTCATGACATTAAATAGCTTTTCACAATTTTTCCCTCTCTATTTATTAATTTTTGTTTTTATTTCAACAGACAAACGAATAAAAAAGTACTCTTGTGTACACATATACTCATATGGATATACGCGAGTGCAGGAAGAGAGCAGATGATTTGAGAGGGATGAAGGGTGCATACTAGGAATTGCAACTCGTTGGAACGTGAAAAAGCTTGATCACATCCTCTTCATACCCATATATACATAGAATATACATGTATGTATACTACTTGACGTTTCATACGGAACTTACTCTCTACGGAGTGTTGCATTGCGCCTGGTTCAATTTATCTTTAATTGGTAGACACACGTATACGAATACACAAGAGACATCACGTTTGTCATCAATGTCGTTGTCGTAGTCGTCTTCGTCGTGGTTTGGATAAAGCGTTACCAAAAGAAACAAATTCCACATTGAAGAATCGACTGCACTATCTATCTTTAGATCAACGGTGAAGAGCATTCAAACACATGAGACACACATATGTGGAATACTTACAAGTGACTTTTCATGTGTATATATATATTTGTGGAACATCAATCATTATTTATTTTTGTACATCGTTGTATTATTTCTTTTTCAAAGGATTCATTTAATTAATTGTAATTAATGTCGATTCCAACTCGTCGAATTGGTATTTATTTGTATTTTTGTATTTTGATTTTATTTTCAACTGCCCATAACTCAATTAATTGGTTGTCATTGATTTATTTTTATCTGAGTGTGTTTATTGGATAGATTTCATTCACAGTTGAATATTGAGGTGTGTATGTGTATTGATGTTCAATGGTAATTGGAGAATGATAAAAAAGAGAAAGGGAGAGAGAGAATTAAATAGAATTGAATAGTGAAAAAAAATGGATTTGAATTGGGAGTTGTTTGGAGTTGAACTAATTAAGATACACGAGGGCGGATGAATCGGATGATTGTATGTATATATTGGAGGATGGAACAAAGTCGTGAGGGAGAATTTTCGTCGTCTTTCTATTCTCTTTCTGCATTACATCTCTCTTCCTCCAGTTCAAGCTGTAGAATTATATATGAAAGGACGTAAATTATATAGCGAACAAGCAAATTTGAGTTGGTGTGATGGTGAGAAGGATGAAGAGGGTGGTAGAGTGTGGCTTATTGTCCTCTGTGCTAGTTTAATTAATGCAGCATCACTCGTATAGTACAGATCTTCATGAGTGTTTTACTTCCTATCGTTTGAGAATATGCTCGTGGATTCATTATTTTGCTATGTATATTTATGATTGAGTCAATGATCAATTGTTTCATCACTTTCTTTTTTTAGAATTTAGTATTTATTATTTAATTATTTAAAACTTTGTTGTTTATTGTTTTGGAGTTTGGTATGGTGATTCAGGGGCTCATTTATAATTAATCTGTGATGAAGTTTGGTGTATATTGAAATTATCATGCATGATTTAGCATTGATCCCAACTTTCAAGCAATTTGATTTGAAATGCAGTGCACCATATTGGATGGATAATCACATTATCTCTTGATGGTGACACTGAAATTAGTTTTCAACAAACCAAAATCGATTGCCAACACATCAGAAATTTCACGTTTTTCGTCAAGTGATGTTCATTTTTATTATAAATTCTGATTTTATTTAAAAAAAGGACAATTTATTAATACAGTTTTTTTAATAAAATATGAACCAGTGAATTTTATGTCATTTCTTGTATGGAAAAGCAAATATGTCGGCATTTATTCAGCTAAATATAATTTCTCTTGAATAGCTGCAGCACGAATACCGAGAAACCTTTTTTGCTTTGATATCCATAACTGCTATTTCTCGAAATTAAATTAATTCTGAGATCATTTTTTAAAAACTTCATTGTTCACGATGTTAATAATTTGAACAAAGCAAGTTTCACAATAAATCTCAATAGTTTACAGTAAGGTAATGAAAATATAACTTTCTAATAATGCAAGGACTGCAAAAATTTATGAAATATTTGTAGTCATATCAAATTCTGGGGGAGTGATCAAAATTATGTGTAAATAGTGATAAAACAAATGGGTTTTCTATCCTACAGTGAAGCCTTTTTTCAGCTGATGATTATAAATTTAATAAATTTTCTCTTGTTAAAAAATATATGGCAATGAAAGATAAATAAAAGTACAAAGATGCTCTCCAAGGAAGTATACAAGATGAAACTGTTTTATTGAATTTCATTATTGCGAATTAATTACAAGCATAATAGGAATTTCCACTCTGACTGTGTCAATATTAATATACGTTAATGTCGCGTAAACTAACATCTAACAAAACTGTAGAGAAGTTAATTTTACTAATAAGCTCTAATTCCGAACCAGTGGTCGTGGCAGTTTACTCGAGCTAGCTACTAAATCCCACTTTCACAACATAATTTTGATGTTTAAATATTCATATATAACAGTACAATGATGTTCACAATATCACTCATAAATTTAAATATGTTTATGAAATAGTTTTTAATTCATTTCGAACCTTCAGCAAAAATAAAATGAGTCAATAGTTTAACTTCATTGGTATTTATCAAAACAGGCACCGACCCGTCTGCGCCACAAACTTTCATCAAGTTCTTCAATAAAATCTGTCTATTCATAATTCAGGGAATATCTATGCGAGCGAATTCATTTAAAATTTTCAGACACTTCGAATTGATGAATTGTCACTTTTTTTTTACGTTTTTTATCATTTTGCATGCAAAAAACATAATGAAAACGTGAATATCCAAAAGGATGAAAATAACAAACGAATATCGAATTTCAACGAGCCAGTACATGTTGAAAAAGAAGTATTTTTCAAACACCACTTATCAATTCATTCATTCCTATACAACATCGGTTATATGATCTCCCAAAATTAACTGACACCATTGAAATTCTGTATTTCCATTTTGTATATAAAATTGAACAAATATTCTCAATTGTATTTCGATCCAATTACCAATTCAACTTCAGGGGCCGTTCACATCTACTCTTCACGATGTTTCAGTCGAACATTTGATTTGCCATCGTTATGAGAACGATATTCATACAAGCAATGGACTACTCCGGCGAATAATTTTTTCATCCCAAATTGCACAAAAATATAACTAATAAAATTATATCCGTGTAAAAAATATGATATTGAAGGAAAATGAGAGCCACTGTCACTCAAGTTTGCCGCTACAATCGAGGCGGAGCCAGACGAATGAGAAGGGACGAAGTACGAGTAACAGAAAAGAATAAGAAGAGGTAACAGCGAGCTTTTTCGTTTCTCTCTGTTCTCGCCATCTTCTATTCATATATAACATCACCAAGAAAGAGAAAGCGAGACAGAAACGAAGAGAGAGAAAGAAGGAGGCACTGGGGGTCAAGGTGCCGCTGTGTTGCCGCTTTGCCAACTAAAAAAAAATAAAAATATCCATACACAGTAATGAAAAACGAAATGAAAAATAAATTGCAAGCAAATCAATGAATAAAAGATATTGAATTCAATTTAAATAACAGTGAATAATATTCATTGTTTGTGTTGGTTCTAGCTCTGTATTTGTCTACTTCACACTGTATTTTTTTTTATCATCGTGATAAAACATTCCGAGAAAATCCCGCTTACGGAAATACAACTACCCTCTGAATGGAACTGAAGGGACAATGACGAGGTCGGCGACGATTAAGGAGATGCCGAGCGTGGCAACCCAGTTTCTCGCTTTTCCTCCGCACTTGAATGCCTTCTGCCCCTTCATTGCCCACCCTTTCCTATACCGTTCTTTTCCTCCTGTTTACCCTCGTGCCACCATTGCTTTTCACCCATATTACGTTTTACCACTGACATCAGGTGGTCTACACGCGATCTCTCGTGTCTTGATGCAGTCGACGCAACTTCTGCAACACCAACATGTGTACATATACATGTGTGTATATGTATAATGCTGGAGAAATAATTGTCGCAAATTCATGTCTACACTCATAAAAGAAATTGTATCCATGAATTAAATTTTTTTTCCGCCTAAACCCTCTTGATTTTCGCAGTATAAATTTGGAGATTTTTATGATTAAATTTTCTCAAGTGCCCCCACACGGCTATGGATCATTTTGTATATTATAGAGGTCTAGAAATAAAATTGTAGGGCAGATTTCAGCGCATAATAAAGAATCATACAAACATAAATTTTTAATATCCCATGAGAAATTATCTCATTATTCGCAATTACATTAAACAAAACTAATAGACCTGATTATAAAATTTCACAATCACACTCATTCGACAAAAAATTTTTCCATAAATATAAAACATGGAATTAACATGAAAGAAACAAATCCTGAATAAAGCCACAACCTTTCAACCCTCATAAATCGAAATCCTCAACAAAACCTTCTTTCACTTCCAAGATTAAAATAAAAGTCCAAATCTCGACAAATCTGTTTCTTTCCAGAACCCTCACATCAATAAATCAAGTTATACCTCATGAAACTATAAAAACCAAAAATTTAGTTTGGATTCTGGCATGCAAAAAAAAACATTATATAAACTTCTATTATCAGCAATCAATAACAAGTTATTCAATATAACGACCATAACAATATAAACCAAAGTCTCATCAATGAGACTAAATGATTGATTTTCCTTCATCCTCCACTTTAAAAATAATAATTCCCCATAAATCTCTATGGCTGAAATCTTCAAAAAACAACGTCCCAAGATATAAAATCAACACTACGAGGTCCATTTCCTTCGTATTTTGGAACATCATATCCTAATACATATATACGAACACGAGAGATGCTTTCCACTTCCTATAAAGTAAATTTTGTTGAGTGGAAGTATAAGGTGAGGGGATTGTGAACGTAAAGGGAGGTTAGTTGGAAGAAAGACGAAGTCGGTTGAAGGTTTTGGCTATATACATATATGAACGTTTATAGATATACGTTCGAGTTTAATCGTAAGTGTAAGTGTGTATGCGTTTGTGTGTGTTTGTGTGCGTGTGACTGTGGAGGTTGCGTTATCGATTTTGGCATACCAGACACGGCGCTTCTGCTTTCTTGGCGATAATTCGCCGACTTGGTGGCCTGTGGGCCAACTTGCGAAACTTCCCCTATATCACTCGTCCTCTTCACTCTTTAGTTCGCTTAGCTCACTCTCTGTCTATCTCACTCTGTATCTCTCCCGCGCGCGTTCTCTTTATACCGTTGCGCTTGGCCTCGCTAACTCTATATACGCGAGCAAGTCGTGGAGAAGATAGAGATTAAACCTGTATATGTATTCCATTTACCTCTACATATATGTATATGCATGTATTACACGAGCGTGTACTTTCTTAGTGTTAATCTATATGTAGTTACATACAGGTATAGATCCCGTAAATTTAGGTCAGATATATTCCATTTTGGAATTTATTTCAAACGTCGTTGCGACGTCGATGAAATTATTATCGGTGGAAATTAATCGTTTTAATGTTTAACATTGAAAATGAGTGGGAGGTTAAATGATGAATAAATAACTTTGTATGATTGATGGGGAAATATTGTTTTTGATGTGAGATTGAGAATATAAATTGGAAAATAAATATTTTTGAGAAGATGTTATTGGATATTGTGGACAGTTTTTAGTTGAAATTGATTTTGGTGGAGTGAATTGAAGTGTTGATAAAAAGATTGATCGTTCTATTAGTAATTCATATTTGAGTTTATTTATTTCTTAATTATATTTGATTGAAACATCACGAATGAAATATCATTTAGGAGTAAGAATTGTGGTGGGTTAGAGGGTATTTAATTCGTAAAAATTCTCACAAGTTTGGATAGATTTAACGAAAAAATAATACCCAATGGATATCAATCGATCGTATCGCTAAAAAATTGTGTGAAAGTTCATCGCTACTTTCATCGAGGATTGAAATTGAAAGTCATACAGTCATTGTTTTTTGCACAAAGGAGATATTATGAAAAATCACAAACTCATGCATCTATTTTAATATCAAAATTGAATTTGATTATTCGAAAACTTTGGAAAAAAGAAGAGAAACGAATATCATTGAGTAAAATACTTCACTTGATATCCTCTCAAACACATGTTCTCATCTATACCTTCAATTCCTCTCATCGCCATCTCCTTTTTCTTTTGACGACTCTCTCAAGATCTCATAAAAGCATCACCATAACGATGGGAACATGTCAATTTAGATCGTTAAAAATACGAATGGAGAGTAGAGGAGGCAACAAAAAAAGTCACAGAAAAAAATATATATAAAAGTAAGAGGAAAAAAAAGAAAGAATTCTCGTAGCTATGTAATTCTTCATCCTTTTTTCTCGTCTATATTCCAAACAGTTTGTGCCTCTCGTCTTACTCCCTTCAACAGCAACACCAAGAGAACGAAATGGAAAGACTGTTACCTTTCACCATCAGGATATTGCGAAGACGAGCACACAATTTTACTGCAATGTCTAACGCAAAGAGGTTTCCATCCGTTCTTTTTTTTCTTTCTTCTTATTTTTACTTTCCGCCATGTACAAATTGATGTATGTGTGAGCTAATAAAAATAGAAAAAAGTATTTGCAGTCTCACATAGACACACTCTGTGTATATCATTTTGAAAATGAAGGATGTTGTAAACAGGATATTTGCGCAAATTTATATGATGGAAAATATAAAATAAATGTATTGAAAAGCGCAAAGAGAAAGATAAATTTCTGGTTTATAGTGCAGCGTTCGAATGGTATAACTATAGCAGGTCTATACTTGTTAGTGAATTATGGCAGCATAATTATTTATTATGACATAAATAGATGCTAGATGGAAGGATATCCGGAGTAGAAAAAGATCTGAACAACCAGGTGAGAACTTCAATGAGCAGTTGATGAAAAACATTCCTCTTCTACACATTAAAAGGAATGATTTTTATATTTCTTCATATGATTACATTTAATTGATGGTAACTAAAAATATTTCAAAGTGTTTCAGATCAACCACCAGACGAGTTTTAGTAAATGCCGACAGACTTTGCACAGAGTATTAAAAAACTAGTGAAATTAATTTTTCTCTCCGCACAGCGGGTCAATGTGCCCGATGAAAAGAGAAATAAAATTGATATCAACTATACTGAAACTTAATCCCTATCCAATAAAGGGCAAAGGGCGTAAGTTGGGTTGAGTTCTTCGCAAAAAGGAAAAGCACGACAGCAGAATCAGATAGGAGAGCGTGAGAGTGAGAGCGTTCAACACACAGACAGGGAGAGTGCAAAGAGATAAGGAAAAGCGAAGCGAGCAAACTGGAGAGTGAAGAGGAAAAGAGGGTATCATCCTCAGTCGTAATTAGAATCTACTTCGTGGAAATGGTTTTCCAGACAGGATTCCTCTTGATTTTCCTGCGAGCTATATATCGCTCGTTCAACCATTTCCGTTTTCTCTTACCAATTGAAATAAATTTAGAAAATAAAAAGGAACCAAATCCAAAAGCAATTGACGCGACAATTGGGATGGAAAAGAGGCGAAAAAGAAATGTTGAAAGAATGATGCGAAAGAAAAAAAAGAAGAAGAATCAAGTTGAATAGTTCAAGTGTGTCCTCTTGGCTGATATCCAAGTGTGAAGTTTCAAGTCATGCTTTAAGAGTGTAAAAAAAAATTGGTTGTAAGAAGGTTTTGAATGTACGAAACGACACATCTTTCTATACACGTTGGTACTTGTCTTGAGAACATATATAACGTTACTGCAGAATTTATTTCTGGATCGCGCTCGTGAGCAGCGTCAAAATGGTCTCGAGACACACTCTTATAAACTCATTCTTCATTTATACGTGTCAAAGTGTACCAAATAATTCAATTGGTATCTATCAATAAAAAAGAAAGAGAAAACAAAAGAAACAGAAGAATTATTTTATGATGTTGCAGAGATTTATTCAGCCACCCGTTAAATTATTTATTCATTGGTATAAGATATTTATTCCATGTAAGAGATTGAATGCAAAAAATTTCAATATAAGAATATGGTGTTAGGAAACCGGTTGAAAACCACTGATCGCCACTGCGAAGCACGATGCACTTCTTGTGGTGGGTCAAATGTCACACGGTGACTCATCATCACTGTTAAATCACAACGAAAGAAAGACAAGACGTGCATTGAGGTAGTTTCATCATTGAGCGAATAATTGGAAATTGATTTAGATTTTTAGTCCAATGTTTTTGGAAAGTATTCAGATCATCATTTTTGTAAGAGAATGAGCACTGAAAAATCGTAGTCAATTGGATAATAACGTATGAGATCATATAAATCATCTGGGTGATGACCTCAGATTGAAATAAAAACAATTGCAAAACTTAATTGGACGATTAAGTAGAAATAATAATCCAAATTGTTAGAAACCAAGAATATCAATGATAGAATATCATCAAGATTTAAAGCTCACTATTTTCAAATTCATAATAAACTAATCAGAAAAATAATAATGCATTATTTTAATTCTATCCTTTAATTATTAAATATTGAAATATTTTTAGAAAACTAAATTTCATTTTGATTCTTAAGCAGTTACGGAATATGACCTTGCAGAATAGAACTACCTAAACCTCCATGAATCCATAATTTTGATGAACTTGAAAATTTATGTTTCTCATACCTGAACAATCTATCAAAACCCTGAATTTTTGTCTCAAAAAACGCTTTTGTGACTAATCTGTAACTATTAAAGGATTAGCAATTTTCTGGTAAGGTTTTAACAAATTTGATATTGAGTACAAATTTTAATTACAAGAAACATCGAATTCTTTCAAAACTACAATTACAAGTGTATCGAATTCTTCATCTTGGATTTTCTAATAAAAGCTCGAATATACTCTCCAAGAATAATCCACAAACAGATTTGTGCCATCACTCAAAAAAAATTCTAAAAATAAATTAACTCGAATCTATTCTCAAATATATAATTCAAAAACTCACTTTTTATTTTTCTAGTTCGCTACATTCATATCAATTTGTAATCCCATGTCCACCCTCATCAGAAGCTCATTGATCCCATTCTTTCCTTCATTTTTTTCCCATTTTTGTTTTATCACCCGTATTTTTGCTTCTTTTTTTCGATTTCTCTGTTGAGTGTCTGGGCAAGTCGCGTGTGCGTGGTAACTATATAACAACGATATTATGCGCGGTTCAGAGTCCAAGCAAGTTCCAGGTAAAGGGCCCCCCTTATTACTATAAACTGTGAGTGACCGGGCGCGCGCGTTGTTGCCAGTTCGAACTTACACAAACTTAAATCCAACTTGTACGTGTTCAGTGACAAAAGAATTCATGTACAGACGGAGCACCGCTGGTGGCGTTTCTCCTCACTACCACAACTACTTCTTCTTCTTCTACTATATACAATGCAGCCTCGTCTCACTTCTCAAATCCCTTCATTTCTATATAATATAATACTAACGGATGTTCTTCGGACTACTACTACACCACCACGACGCGCGTGTCGAGTCTGACTCCTTTCCTTTTCTCCTTCTTGCTTGCGCATCTCGCCAACCGAGAAGACAGCTGAAGTAGCATACACAGAGAGGAGAGTGGAGACCATACACTCCATTTTATTATTATTTTATTTCCTTTTCCTTTTTTCTTTTCTTCGAACACTATCCAACTCTTTCTAAGATGAACGCACTGTACGACAACTCAGAGGTGAAACAGAGAGAGATAAAATAACGTTTGCGCCACCGACAACATCACAGCCGGCATAGATATTTTCTCCTTTTCACTCTCCATTTTTTTTTTCATGGCTCTCTCCCTCGCGCTCAATGGCCGTTAAACGATTCGGCAACGATTCTCGCGATTCATTGAATTTATAATGAATGCGGAGAACAGACAACGAGTTTTTATTACTGTGACACGTAGTGATAATGACGCAAGAGCAAATGCGATGTTTGGAATTGCGATCGTCCAATTTACGATAATTATTTTGCAATGTTTTTCCCCTTTTTTGTTGTTTTTTTTTTTCAATTTCATTGGGTTATTATCAAACGAAGAAATCCATCATTAGTTCAAACATTAATTCAGTGACATCACTCAATTTCTGTATATTTTTATTCAATGATTTTTGTCAAATGTAAAAAAAATTGAAATTGGATGATCTGAAAGTGTTGCTTTCTTCGATTATCATTATCCGGGTCTTTCTTCTACTTTTCTTTTTACTCTTGTCGTTAAAGAATTGTCAAGTCACTAGGTCATGAGAATGGAATTGCTTTGATAGTGAAACCTTGACGCAAATTATCACCATTCACAATTCATTTGTTCTCAATAGATACAATGGTAGTATGAATATAAAGACAACCATACACATAAACACACATCTTTGGCTTATCAGTTGCGTCGCGACACGCTTCAAAATGAATGTGAATAATTTCTTTCGTGTTCTCATATACCATTATCATAAGTGCATAACATTGGTACTATTATTTCACTTTAATCTTATTAATGGAGACGGAAGAGATACAATCGTAGAACATGTCGACACAATGATCAATTTTATCTATTATCACTCAACTTACATTGAAAATGTGTAATCAAACATTAACCTATCATCAAATCATTCAGTCTAATCACAGTAGGATAAATAATCAAGTATGAACAAGAAGGGGAAAGAAAATAACGAAACAACAAATATTTCAAATGCGAAGAAGGAAGCCATCGATTCTATCGCAAAATCGCGGAAGAGTCGTCCGACGGAAAACACATTGTGCTGTTCATTCAGAAGTCACTGAATACATTCAGCATTGCAGTATGAAAGACACACAACTGTGTACCTGTCTAAACACGCTTGTATATGCATGTATATATATACATAAACACATTTATAAAGCCAATGGCAATGGCGGAGTGATAAATACAATTGTAGAGAAACAGTGTAATGAGGGCGACGTTATTCATCTGATTCAGTGAGGAAGTACAGTGAGCATCGAAAGATTTATCGAAAGCATTTTCACAGAATAAACTGTACATTCATATTGTATACATATTTCATACGTAATACATTGACATATATTTGAACAAACACACAAAGACATTCGATGGCCTTCCTCACGTATTCGATTTTATATCCTTACTAGCATTCACTGCAATACATTAAAACGAATCATTATAAATCATTATTTATATTCATTGTCAATTATTGTTATTACTTTTTGCAATATTGAGGTTATTTTTGTTTTCAATTTTTTTTCTTTTAGGGTACTTCAATTATTGTGAAATAGACTTAAAGAGCAAACAATTGTAATGCAATATCACGCGTTGGATGGTTTGAAAATTGCATGTGTGGGCAAAACATGAACATTCTCCTTCGTTTATATACAGTTACTGTGGAATTAATATATAAGGTGTATTTGTAAATAATGATGTGTATGTGAGGAATGGAGAAAGTCAAACTTGAATATAATAATGTATTGCTGACTAAGATAAATGCATGTGTGTATGTAAAATGTCGGCAAGATGCTACTATTTTTAGGGAGTAGAAGACAAAACGTGTTCATACACGTTTATTGAGAGAGGTCTTGTCGTCCATTAAGGAAAGAAAAACTAATTGGTATATGTATTCATTCGTAATATGAAGGTGTGAATGAAATTAATTCTCACTTATTTTTATTTTTAGAAACTGAGAATGAGATGCATCAGTGGAGATCATTACAATGCAATTATTATTTTATTTTCTTTTAATTTTCCCGATTGTCTTCTATTTATTCATTCTCTTCTTCTGTGCTGTTGTTCTAATGTCTAGACATTATTATTAAGTTACTCGTTATTTAACCCTACGACCAGTCACATTATTCCTGCAGTTTTGTCTTTAAATAAACGCTGCTGATTCATCTTAATACGCCACATCCGGGACCAGCCGCTCTATCTAATATATACATATATATATATATATATATAAACCACAAGCATTAACTGCACGGCGATTTCCGAGAAACCCCAGAACTATGGTCGAAAAATTGGCGGTAATGAACAAATATTTGTGTTCTTTTGAAACAAATTTTGTTATAATAATTTTTTATTCGTGGGAATATTTTTCATTTTCACTATTTACACTCGGAGACAAATTTACTTCTGAGTTGACAATTATTTATCCCAGAGGTTACTGCAGATAAATAAACGAGAGTAATTTGATTGACTTGAAGTCACCATTGGCAAAGTTACGTCAATCAAATGTTTTATATCAAAACCTTTACCACGATTATTCTCAATTCTTCATAAATATAGTTTAATATTCTTTTTAATTGCGTGAAAGTGCAGATTGTATGGTATCTGAAAAAACTGTAATATTTGGTTCCAATAACAATCGATCAAACTACAAAACTAACTTTTCCGCTCAGTTTACAAAGTATTACTTTTAAAGCATCATAACAGTATAGGTATAAGACTGTGATGCATTTTGAAATATCCCTTGTGTAGATGAATTCATTTAGAAGATACCTGAAAGTTTAATTTAATCTCCTGGACAACTAAATTGAGTCAGTAATTTGTTGGTAATAGCGTTTATTTCTCATAAAGGCCAATTTATCTGACATCATTGGAGAAGCAGCACAGATCCCATTGTCGTTGAGGTCACGATCATAAAAACTCCCACAAAGTAGATCACACTTATATAACTCATAAAAAATGATCAAAACAGTAACTTATAAAAATACCACTTCGATAATAAAATTAAAAAAATTCTTTTTTTTGCAATTTGATATCGATAAATTATTTTTCGTTCTATAAAATACATTCATTTTTTTTCTCAACCATCATATTATTGACGTTCGTTATTTTATATTTATTCAAAGCTTGGACATACGCGTAGAGTGTATAAATGTGTTCATTAATGTTACGCATGTATAGATATATTCGCGGGGATCCAGTTGCAGCGCGCAAAACGCGTTTCGTTACAGCGGTCGAGTATACAACGGCATAATAACCCCAGAGGATAGTGGTTATGCGGTTGTGCGGATAGCGGAACATGCGAGAATAATATAAATTTAACACATGTATATATACATATACTGACTACAAGAAAATTATTTATTGCAATATGTGCATATACAAATATTTAATTAATCAAATTTCA
The DNA here is from genome assembly GCA_030523045.1 of Meteorus cinctellus. Classification (NCBI taxonomy): domain Eukaryota; kingdom Metazoa; phylum Arthropoda; class Insecta; order Hymenoptera; family Braconidae; genus Meteorus; species Meteorus cinctellus. The sequence continues at coordinate 137,157 of JAPYZF010000076.1, read as the reverse complement.
AAACTAATTGCAACCATGAACAGTTTTCCAATCAATTTATACTCAATAGAGAATTTTTAATTTTTCCCAAGTATATTCCACAACAATTGACAGTGGCACTAGCAACCTTTCTCCGTCATTATGAAAATAATTAATCCCACACAAAGTGTTACATAATGTTTCACATTTTGCAAAACTCTTCCAACCCCAACAAATAGAAGCAAATTAATATTATAAACAACTGAAATGATTAATTTGATGTGTGAATGTATGAAAAAAGAAAAAAATGAAAACAACCGGGTCACTGGTACTGTTTCATACACATATACGTATGTATAAGCGTATGCAAATGCGTTCATATCCAATATAAAATACTCGATACATTTCTCCATCTCACTGTCACATTGCAATCTCTATTATGTATATCAGTCAATGCGTATATCATTCGTACAACGACCGCGAACAATGATAGATCAATGCGACACGCCCAGATTAATAGCTCGGTATATGCAATGCCCCTCTAATCCTCCTCTATACACACGTACACATATTCTATACACTACCAGCTCTTGATAATTCTTTTTTTTTCGTGCCTATTATATACCATATATAACGTTTAAACACGTGTCCGAACGCGTTTCGCTTATCGCAAAACGCTCGTATTTTCCGCGTTGCGTCGCATTTCCTGCTATCGCACACGCACCCGCCTCACATACTAATCGTCGAGAATATACACTCATACAACACACTTGAACAGAGAATATCTATGTGATTAAATAGTTCGACGTGAGGTAAATAGTGAGAGATTTCAATCGTAGTCCACAAACGAGTCGAGAGAATCGTGCAAAGTTGAACGTCAAGACAACAAGAAGGGATGATTGTTAAATTCTTCAACTTTATGGATAAAAATATATTATGAAAGATGTTGAAACGATGTTTGATAAAAAACAAAAGTTGTTCACAAGAATTAATCGAAAATTCAGAATTTTTTTTCTAATTTATTTTCGTAATTGTCAAGAATATTAAAATTGATTGAACATTTACCCTTTCAAACCAAGAAAATTCTTATACCATCCGAGTACTTAATGCATTTATAAATAGCTAATGAACATCACGATGGCAATAAATTCTTCTACATCTTCAAAATCATGAGAGATAAATTTTCAAAGTGTCTGATTGAGTGGAAAAAATCAACAAGAATGTAAAGAAAAATAAAGTTCCAGTTGAATTTTTGAACATGTTATAGCAGCATGTTTGCGTCTTTCACTATCTCTTCTCTCTTCATTATTCTCTTCAATACCCCAAGCTGATATTCGACGCTCGCCGATTCCCCCTAGTTGGAATGCCACGCGATTCTCGGTCTGAAGCTTTGAATATACAAACGCCGAGAGTATTCACTGTCTATCTCTTTCATGGATTTCCATCGACAGATGCTTGCCATTTTCCCGCTATTATACCAAACCAATCATCATTATCATCATGATGATCATCATTATCATCATCATCATTACCACCTTGTTGAAATTATCACGAAATTGTACAAGCAAATCTGCAATGCATTTTAATCTACAGATATGTATACATATATTTCATGTTGCCCAATTCGACTATCTCTACTTAATTAACCGTTTGAACTTGATGCTCTTGTCAATTATGTACTCTTCATTTCATTCATTCTATAGAATGAGTAACAAAAATAGAACAACCGAATGTGGTACACAATCCCCGAATAATTGTGGCTAATGCTCTAAATGTATTGGTGAAGTGCAATCACAAAAATTGGCATCCTCCAACAATTAATCATATGCACAATATTTTCCCTAATTCCTTCATGACATTTGCAAAACTAATAGACCAGATAGACAATTTCTCATAGACTTATCATAGTAACTAAGAAAAAAATAAATATTTGCAAAGCAGTTCCACCTAAGAGTGAAATGTTCTTCAACATAGTCAATGACATCGAATCATTCGACATGATCAAAACAAAAGTCTACGATAAAGATATTCATGAATTACACCTCGCACATTTTGCAATTTATTATTTCCCCACTTTTGTTTCCGTCTTCATATTCTAGAACAAAAATTAAATTTCCCAACTGATACACATCAAATCCCAAACAAAAGACTGAAACAATACTACAAAAAATAATCTCATAGATTATGAATTCCCACAACAAGAAATAACTTCACCATGCAATTCCCTAATTTTTACCACCCTTTCATACAAATTCCTCTCAACATAATACCTCATATTTTTATCTCAAATGTCTGAACATTATTTGCTATACTAAAGCTTTACATTTTTTCCCTGTACAAAACCACACATAATCACATAGACGTATACAGATGATTATATATTGTACTTTACAACGTCTCATGCAATTTACGTACGATTATGCAGATGCCAAAAGATATTCTCTCGCCTACACAACAACGTTTTGATATAGCACTCCCATATGCGATTTTCGTTTGCAACGCCTTGTCGATGTTAATGTAGGTACATACGCATATACATAAAATATTTAAATACGTACATATGTATATATGTATAGAAATGATATATTGTATTTGAGTGATTCGGTATGGAGCCTGCTCAACTGAATCCCGATTGACATAATGCACTCGTGTGTTCTATCTGATCTGATGCTGCAGCATGCTTTTGCAGGATGCATCTGGTTTGTGCACGCTCGAGGATATTCGGTATATATGTAAATAGGCAGATGGTGGTGGGTTGTATGAACACACCATCTCGCTCTGGTTCCTCGCTTTCTCTTTCTCTCTAATGGTTACGCTTGTTCGCGACAGTATAACACGACGACGACGACGACGACGACGACGATGACGGCAGTGGTGGTGGTGGCGGTGGTGATGGTGTGGCAGCATCGGGCGTGCTCGAATAATGCCTGCAATTACCCGAACCAACGACCATTACTCCCAGACTCGCTGAATGGTGTAGGTACATACATAGAGTATTGTGGGTGGATTTGTTTCGACGACAGGGATATATTGCTGTATATTTATATATTTATATTTTGTATCTATGGATGGAAGTTGGCATGAGTTGATATTACTCTGCCAGATTTAGTTCAATTATAAAGTTCAAAAGTCATTTTGATTTTGATTTCTTTGTACAACAATTATTAAGTGCCAATCAGGACGAATTTCATCAACTTTATTGATGATAAAAAGCACACCGGATAATTTATATATCGACTACACTAGCATCTTCATGTCTATATACATTTTGTATTATCTTCATCGAGATGATAAACAAATGAATTCTGCAAATTCTTACACCATTGAATAATATTAAATTTAAAATTTGCATGCAAATAAAATATAAATGGGTTCATTTACTTCCCTTGCTATCACTATCGATCGAAGAATGAAATTCCATTTCACAAAATCACTAATAACTCCCTGCGAAATATTCGCGAAGCACATAAATGTTGAGTCCCTTTAGGCGTTAGAATTTGCTGTACAATTTGATCTATATAAATCTGGGAGAATCTTCGCACTATGGCGAATATAAAAGCGTTTGAGTTACATTGTTGTTGAAAAAGAAGATAAACTGTTTCCACAAATATTTATGATACGGTTTTGCCCATAATCATTGTTATTGTTGTTGTTGTCGGTATGTATGTGAAGCAGCGAAGCATATAAGCTGTATTGAAAGAGGGTCGTTATATGGTAATCCTGTACATACACGATTGCGTAACAAATCCAGAAGGATCACGTGGCTACGGCTCATTAATCTTGCCAGTGCGTAAGCGCACAGGTGGTGCGATCGAGCATGAAAGAACTCAAGAAAAAAAAGGCTTTGATTCAGACTTTTTTCTATGCTTTTTTTTTCTTCTTTACAAACACACGCGCATACACATTATAATTTTATATATTTATGTATAAACGTATGATTATAATATTGAAATACGGAAACGTGTTGTATTGAGTTGTTGGCGAAAGTCGCAAACGATTAAGGGCAAGTCGTTGCTCTTGTATTGAAGGAATAAATAATTTAGACATGTATGTATGAATAAAGACGTAAATATGATCATGAACCCAATGATTAGCATCATTAAAACATCAAACCAGATTTCTTTCACTGTACTCACAGGATAAAGACTTTCCTATAGACATCGTCTGTCAATTCATTAAGGTCATCGTAATGAAAGGTCATCTCTCATGTTTTTCGCGATACAGACGTTTATATGTGACTGTAACCTATTTACCCACATTTGAAGTTCCACGATTCGATTAATAACTATCAATTACTTCATTTCTTTTTATTTTATTCATTTTATTGGGATCAGTGAAGAGCTATTTAACTTAGTGGTCGAATATGAGATGCATTCGTTTTAAACATATTTCATTCGGTACAACAAAAATGTGTCATTGTGGCTGATTAAAGTTGAATCTTTTTTTTCTCAACAGTGTTCTCAGTGGAAACTTCAAAAATTGAAATAATATTGATTGAAAATTGAAATATAGAATTAAAAACTTTGGATTTTTGTGTATATTCAAGAGATTGTCTTTTCAAACACAATTTCCGAAATCAATTCACAATAAACCTCATTCTGTTTTCATAAACATCCCATATAGCCCCTGACTATAATTCCATCAATTCATAGAGAAGTCAAATTGTCTCAACGATTAAAAACTAGAAAAGTCCATGGGGAATAGCACATTTTATTTGACACTTAATTGCCCAACTGTTTCATATCACGTGATAGCCCAACTAATTCCATTTTTAGTTTCTTAGTATGTCACAGTAAACAAAATTCTGGTTATTTTCGCTATAAAAGACCCTGAACACGTTTCGAATTCCCCATTCATCCCATCCAATCTCATTTCTTGCAACATTTCCCAACGAAAATATACAACACATCATAAATGCACGTCTAACAAAAATCCCTATCTCACTTCATTGACTATAAACAAAACAGGATCAGATTAATGTTCTATCGAGTAATTCCAAGTGAAAATGCATAAAGCCTACATCATCCCACGACAATGTATTAATAAAGTATAAAATTATCTATATAACTTTCCGTTCGATAAACTCAGCACATCATTTACTATACTATTCCCAGACATTATATCAAATGTTATACGATCTGTAAAAATATTAAATAAATAATGTTCTTTTTACCGGAATATTGGATTTCGCTTTTGATGGTAAATTTTCAATTCATCCATTCTCCACCGATTCGTGCCGCTGGCAACCGGGGGATGATTTTACCCCATTGTATAGGGTGCGTAGTGAAAGAGGAAGTGAGAGTGGGTTTCGATAGGTTGTGTGATAGGTAGCGTGTGAAGCGAGCGGAGGTTTTTGGTAGGATGGGCCGTTATACGATGGGCTTTGGTACATCCATATACGTCACAACATACAAGAACCAACAGGATATTATCTGTATGTGTTTGTGAATATGGTATGGGTTAGTAATGCTATGGTGTGCGAGGTCTTGCGTGGTGAACGCGCTGTTTTCGCGTCGTTTACCGCATTTGTAATTGACGATGCTTGTATCTACGTGTGTATATATATATATATATATTCGAACTCGTGTATACCACCTGGGGAAATCAACGATGTTATACTCCGAAATTTCTAACAGACTTGTGCATGAATGTTCAATTATACAGAGGAGACCATATTTGTTTTTATATCATGTTTTAATACTACAAAAAGAAATAAGAAATTGTGGTTGGTCATCATTTTGAGAATTCTAATTGAAGAATGAAATTTATTTTTGTTACAATCTTTTTATATCCATTTATATTGAATAATTATTTCGATGAATTGGAATATAAAAATTCTCTCACTCTGTGTAAAAATGTGAATTGATTTTTTATCTGTACAATTTTGTTAATTATTGACTTGATTTCTAATCTTACCATCATGCCATAACCTCACTTAAATGTTTTATGAATTGTTGAAATGCAATGGGATGAAATATTTGTAGATGAATTATTTTAGTATCCACGTATTTTTAATGAAGCTTTTATACTGCATACAACCATCGATCGAAATTGGAGCATTTGGTGAGAATGAATTATACTGAAATTTAATCTCGGTGATGATTTTGTGCTCAATTGAATAATGAAATTTGCTATTTTAATTCGTGACGAACGCTGTAACAACCTGAAATCGAGGTAGTATTAAAAGTTCTTTAAAAAATACTCCTCTATAAACTGTTTTGACACAATTCATATCGATAATCTCGATTGAAATAGCACTGAAAAATTGAGATACAAATATATTCAACAGATAGAAAGAAAAAGTTTCTATTAAACATGAATATCATTATAAAATGATTCATCGGTACAGAATTTGTTCTCGGACCTTCATCACTTCTGCAAACGTGTATAGACGCGCACGAAAAAGAAAGAAAAACAGAGAAAAAAAAACAGAAACGAAATAAATAAATATTGAAAACCAACGTCGAATCGAATTCTGAGTTTCTGCCACCATTTTAATCGAATAAAAAAAGATTAAATTGTGAATCAATCAATCAATTGATTATATCTCCACAATATCCGGGAGATTTCAAACAAAAATTAACATCAAATGATTTTCCTTCTTGTTAAAAAAAAAAAATAAACCATAACTCATTTGTATATGTATATTCACATAAATATGTTTGTAGGAAACTCGTGCGAAGTGTCGAGATATGGTCGAGTCTCTCGAGGAGAGAATGAGTCGCCCTGGTGATATCGAGGTCGACCGGTTCTCCAGCAGCCGTTAAGGGACATTGCGACAGTCATATACAATCACACATAAGCACATGCACACATATAAAATATATAAAAGATACATAGAACTATTGCGCGTTGAATATGTATCCATATATATATATATATATTTTTATACTACCTATACATATATGTCCACACATCGTCATTGCACGTCGAAAGAACTCCAAGAATTGCAGATAAATTATTATTAGTCGCATGCACACACAACAGTCGGCTTTCGAGGAAAGAAAAGTTCGCGACTGGAATTATTATCGCAAATGTTAACTCAGATTGGAGAAGTTATGAAAAGAGTAAGAGCGAGAGAGAATCGTCGTTAATACTCTGAATTGCCATTTACAAACCATCTGTTCACCAATCTCAAAAAATACATCTGCACTTTAATTCATTTAATTTCTATTCATTTTTCTCTCACTACTAACAATATTTGTTCATTTAATTCTTCCAATTACAACATTCGTATGTTATTATTGTCTGAATGATTAAGGTGCTATATACGGATTAAACTAAACAAATAATCAGAGCAAAGCATAATTCCAAGGGAAATCGAAAGTCGTTACCGGTTTGAAATGCCCTGTCACTATACATATATAATGTAACCAAGCAAGTGATACTCAAACAACCGGACCATGTGGCAATTTGGTATTAATAATAATAAACCCGTGAGATAAATGCGTTTAGATTTTCATTATTATCATTATATTTATCTATTTTCTTTCTATAGATTTTTTTCATTAAGATTCTTCGCTACTGGTTTACGCGGTCAACTTGTCACTCATAATAACGCTAAAAAAATAATAAATGCGAAGCAAACTGATAAATAATAGTAAAAAATAATATTATACGGTGGAACGAGTTTGTAATGTAATAAAATTTATTCAATCTAAAAAATTTTATGATTATTGATCATCGAATTCAATAATTGTCAATCAAACAGGAATGAGTTTAAAATGTTTGTTGAATCAATTACACACTCGATGTAATTACACATTTCATTTTTATTTTCGCTCGTTATTTTCATTTCAAAACTTGATATTTATTTACGTACTAGCGCATATATAGGATGGGAGAAACGGTGGCTGATACAACCGACGAGCGGTTTATGATTTCGCTTAATTAATGGTTTCCTCGCCAGCCCTCGATCCCTCGACACGAAGTGCTCACGACCCAACCATTAAACGCGCGTTACGCAATTTAGGGAAATTGCGAAACCGTTGATTCACGGTTATATACACGACAAGAGGGGGCGAGGGCGCGAGTGAGGGAGTCAAGCGGACAAGAGGGTTTAATCCGCCGGAGGGACAATATTCCATGAGAAGGACCATCCTCAAGCGCACAATCATAAAAGGGAATGAACGAATATTATTTCACGAAATTAAGTTCAATTTTTATGAATTTTCACTACACACGAAAATTTCCACTTCAGATTGTTGTCATACAATTCGAGATACGAAAATTAATATTCGCATGAATAAAATTTGTATGTTGGGAATTTGTTTTCAAAATTGTTGAAAAGTAAAGCAGTTGGAAAAAAAATGGACTACAAACTTAAGCACAGCCTTTGAAATTTTTTTAAAATGTTGTCAATTATATACAGAAATTAAAAAATTGTCGCATCCATCGACTGTTTTTCAATATAAATTCCTTCCAACTACATTATTTAATACCATTCAAAACGAAACTGAATTGAGATGTTCCATAAAATTGAATGAATTACGAATTCTGTATTAAAGAATTAAAAATTTGTCTCTCAACACTTTTCATTATATCTTAAACCGTTCAGCGAAAATTTCATTTCACGCAATTAAATAATTCACATTGACATTATCAATGTTCTGTCGCTACAACCGCCATATTTTGTTCTTCCATAAAATCTTAGTACAGTAAAATTATGACACAACTATGGGATGAAGTTGAAATTGATCAACACTTTCTCATTGCCATCGATTTAAACTAATAACATAAAAATAATATCTAACATGCTTTGTTCATGTATCCAATAATTTATTCCACTTAATCCACCACCAGAATATAACTTTGAAAGATCCAATAGACTATACAGAAAAATGTAGATGTAGTAAGAGAGAAGAATAAAAAAAAGGAAAAAAAAATTTGAATTTTCAACAATACCGATGCTATTTTGAGTACTGAGTTCCCAGTCTTTCATGAGGATTTCTCGGGCAGGTCAGGATGACGGCGACGTGTGGTTGTACCTATAATACACAGACATATCGTTCGTATACATTGGAAAAAAAAAATTGACTAACTCTATAACTTTACTCTTCCAAATGAACCAAATAATGAAATAATTATAAAAGAATAAAAGATAGAACAAAATCAATTGATTCACTAAAAATTTATCAAGTGTTTCAATTCATTATGCAATTTCTCACTCACAGTTATTGTTTCTACACATAAATAAATAAATAAATATGTATATATATATATATATTCATGCCTATATAATTTCACATACACAAATGAACCCATATGATATTTCAGAGTGAAATCGCAAGGAACAAAAATTGCATTATAAGATAAAAGTTTTCACAGTCTTCATCATCATCATCACGATCAGCATTGCAATATCGTTTTCGTTGCAACGCGCAGCCCCGTCACGCCTCCAAGAATCTTCGGAAAGCGTGAACAGGACGCGTGCATTATCGCTTATGTATACACGAACATATATCCATAATTGTGTATAATATATAAGTTACGTGCGCGTCTTTCCCCACTAAATATTTCATATAAATATATGCACATCCATACATATATGAAGAGTAATTTTAATGCTTTTCGCTTTTGTTCTCGAGCATGCAAAAACTTTGCTTATTTGTTTTTATAAAATATTAGTTATTCATCATCGTCATCATCATTATCATCAACATAATCATCAACGTTATTGTTATTATTCGTATAAACTTTTTTTTTACGTTAACCTCAACTACGGAATTACATAAGAATGCGCTGTATATGTATACGCGTAGCGTCCTCCTCTCGCACGTCCGATTACGGCTGGCCGAGTTGTGCGTTAAAAATTGTTGCCACTTTTGAAACGGTTCGTTGCTCTTTCGCGCGGGCGCGAGTTGAAACCTACACGCCGGTTATATTATGTATACATATGGTTGAAATATTTTTTTTTCTCTTTCTTACTTTTTCATACGTCGATGTTGTTGTGTACATATGCGATTATTAATATGGAGTTGTGAGGAAGTGAGAGGAAGGGTGAGAATTGAAAGAGTAGACTGGAGGAGGAGTGAGAGAGAGGGAGAATGAAGAGGAATGCTTGTTTTAGAGTTGTTCAACATATAATAGCAACTTCTTCACACACTCGCTACAATAATAATTTCGAAATGACTGAACACATATATTAGATAGATGGAATCTCAAGTGCTTACATGTGTGTGTATGCAATTTAATTGCTCAACCTAATTGATTGTTATAAATTGTTCAAACTTAATAATGCAGCGGTGTAAACAAAACAAAAACAGAAGAAGAGAAGGGAGAAGGAGATTCGAATAAATGAGTAAATGAATAAATTGTGTTTTATGTAATTGAAATTTGAATAATTATTTTCAATGGGGAAATTATGTGCGGATGGATGAACTATAATTGCCAAAAGAATGGGAAATAAATTTCATTACTGAATTTCGGATGAAAGTGTCGAGAGAATATTTTTGAAAAGTATTGGAGTATTATCATTACATGATAATTATTGAGATTAATGCAGATGTAATGATGGATTCAGTATGACTGTCGACACGCCTGAGAATTGTAATAGTCAAACTTTCATAATATTGTGAGTCAGAAATGAATAATCGAATTAGCATAGTTCTTACGTGAATTAATCGCAGTAGTATTTTCCTCATTTGTATTTCTGCGACTACTCAAGTTCTAAATTAGACTTATTACGTTCGGAATATATCGTGAGAAGTTGAACTATTTGCATATCAATATGCTCACCAAGAATTGAATTGTTTGAATTTGAGAAAATTTATTATTTCCAAATGAGTTTTTGTTTTTCTAACATGAATTAAAGTTTTGATAGAGAGTCTCTACAACGAGTAATTGAGTTTGTAGATGCTCATTAATTATCTTTCGAGTTACTGTAAAAATCAATGCTTAAAAAAAAGTTAATATTCTCACGTCACAGTTTTGATGTTCATCATCAGAAATGAAATTAATTTTTAAACAATTCATAAAAATAAATGTACGAAGTTTCAGTAATTTTCCTTATTAAAAAAATTAAAAAAAAAAGCATATCCTCCAAGTTGATAAAAAAAAATGCAAACAAATCCACAAACTGCATCAAAATAAAGATAAAACATAAAAATAGATGATGAAGCTGTGCAAAGATGATTTATTCATAGAATATTATTCCGAAACAAAATGACAGGATAGGATGAGGTCGTGTTGGGGGAATGAGAGTTGGTCGACGAACGAGGATGGTGCAAGAGATTACCAACGTGCACAATTAACAGCTTCGCGCTCACTCATGCAACCATTTTCTCTCTCTGCTTTCAATTTTATAATCTCCTCTTTGCACCCTTCTCCATCTTTCTCTCTCATTCACTTCGACCGTTACCACAACGATGACATTCACCCAATCCTCACTCTGCAACAGCCCCTCTTCATGACCGCACCTACATCCCTCAAAATGGGAAACGCAGAGCGCGTATTCAATTTGCAAATGCAGATTACTTTTTCATTTTAATATAAATTGTTCGAAACGAAGGCAGTAATTACGATGAGGCGAAACGAGAGCACAATCGCCCGAGGGTCTCAATACCTTTCAGTTCACCCCCTCGCTGTGTAACGCTTCGGCATACTCTGTTACCCTCACATCTTAAATTTATTCTTCCTTCCTCTTTTGTTATCTATATCTTATTATCCTGTCAAATAATTAACTTTCAATGAAAAAATAATGTTATTTTCATGGAAAATATGAATATTTTCCACACTTTGTTAACCATCTATCACTATAGAATGGAATTATGTTATTCCAACGGAAAAATGAATCTCCCTCCGGCTCTGAATAAATTGAATTTTAAATACATATTGCATACAATGGAAAAAAAACTCCTTTTTTTTTATTTCATTTCGGTGTTAATGTTCATGCAGATGTTTATCATACAGTGACTGTTATTACTGCTTGGAGCGTTGATTTCAACGGTATATTTGAAATAAATAATACAAAATGGAGTAAATTTTGATTTATGCATAATGTAAATTGAACAGAGATAGAGCAAACTTTTTTTCATGCTACTCGAATGTTCACTACAATATTTTCGATTAAAAGAACAACTGACGTGAGTTGAATGTTTAAAACTTCTGTGGATGTCTTCAATAAAATTTCATGTCAATTGCCATATCAATTTACAAAACGATATCATCTTAAGCCGCTAGACTAAAATGAATAAACATCCCAATGATGAATGTGACACTTGGTGCTTGTGCTGAGGCATTTGAGTATGACATCAAAGTATATTTGAGTGTCGGCACGAGTATTACAAACATATAGACATTGAGTTTGGCGCAAGAGACGTTGAATTTTAGGTGAGGATATGGATAGATAACAGAACGCTCTCAGACCACAAGTGGAGAAACGCAAGGCCCGCCAACGATGTTCAAGTCCTCTCTTGCTATACATATATCCTCATCCGACAACAAGCCATATACCATCGCCGCCGCCTTCCTCATCGTCATTCGCATTGATACAGAGATTCTCTCGTGCCTTGCGCCCCGGCAAAATGTCCTGAAGGGAGTACGGGGTAGGATTCAACATCAGTGGGGTGGACAGGAGCCATAGAAGGCAACAGAGAATAGCTACAGCGATATAGAGATATATAGAGAGTGGAACCAGTCGAATTCCTAGCATACCGCGGGCCAACTGGTTAGCGAACGATTTACGATATTGTAAACCGACGCGACGGCGGGTGCCGACCACCGAACCTCAATCTAATAGTGGCGACTCTGCCTCCGGCCAACGGTATGCATGATAGTACGTTGTTGAGCGCCAAATGTGCGAGTACACTGCAAGTCCAAACGTACTGAAACGTGCTGAAACGTGCTTGGAACCTTCCTCTCTCTCCCTTTCTCATTCTCTCTCATTCTTTCTCATTCTTTCTCATTCTTCCCCATTCTCTCACTCGCTTGCTCTCATTTAAACACCTTTTTACGGAGGTTTGCCGCGATTATACTCAATTATATGTTACTGTCCAGCATTACATGAACGATAATAAATCAACAGCTTGAAATTTGTTCGGAGGATTGTATTTTGTGAGGTTAATTCTCAACTATATCTGAGACTTTATCACAAATATTGTTCGGATTATTAGAAAGGAAAATTTAGGGAAGTTCAGTTTTCACATTTAACATTCTGTTGTATAATGTAACAGACAGAGAAAAATTTTTTTCTGAAGGTAACCAATTTCCTTTCTTCATTTTATTACTAGTAATGTTGTTCAATTAATCGTTTCCATAGTTTGGATTCTCATAACACCAATGGAATTTATATGAACTACAACAGTTGTGAAATTGTTGGTACACTTGCAGAAGTTGTTATCACAGATTTTGAATGTAAAAGTTGTATTTTTAAATTCGGAATTGCACACTCAGTGTGGTTGTAGTCTTGTTAGGGGATAATTGTTGAATTCGTATAGCAACAGTCATAAATATCCGAAGCTGAAGTTCACATCGAATTCGAAGCGATAGAAAATTTATCGTCCAGAGAATCAAAATTTACTGCTGCCTTCGATATATTCAACCGTCGAGGTATGAAAAGTATGAATCCATCCGAAAATATCAATGATTCGATTTTGTTATAATAATGAAAGAGAAACGAAATGTTTTTTTGATGTCACGGAAATTTGTTTCGCATTGTATTGAATCGATTGTATTTGATTGTTACAATTTCTTCTTATGGAAAAGTAGATAATTTATTTCGTCAATTTAACTGAAATAATTACCAGTTTTTGAAATCAATGAATAATAATACGGTAGAGTTTATCAGGGAAGTAAACAATAACTTTCTGAAATTCGCCCAAGGTGAAACTGGTTCACGAATCAGAGAAACTTCAAGTAAATCCTCTTGAGGCAAGAAAAAAGAAATAGTTTAAAAAACTGATAAAATCAGTTTTTCCACAATGTAATTACTCATATTTGTTTGCACTGAACAAATAATCGATGAAACTATTTATTGGTTAAATTACGAATTCACTACTCAAACTTCATGAATCGTTTTATAAGTCTCTTTTTTTATTGTTACTTCCATTTATCACTCCATACTTTTTATTTGTTCCCATCATTTTTTTATCCCATTCAAAGTCAATCCACAATATCAAAGTACGAAACAACAAATTTTAGTGAGAAAAATCCTGAATGTCCATATTTTTTTAATATTTTTCAAGATTTAAAACGAAACCAAAAATTCTCTCAGACATAAATTTAATGACATAAAATTACCAAACATAAAAGTAATAATTTATTGAAATAATAAAAGTAACTCATCTGATTTCCAAAAATAGTTATTTCTTTTTTTCCAAATTCCCGCGAGAAGATAGAAAATTGACATCTGCTTGATTATTTCTATTGAAATTCCATATTTTCTTATGGCTTGCAATAAGAATCGATCAAAAAAGAACTTACAAATTACAACAATAACAATTCGAAATTTTTTTCCATCGATTCCCAAAACAAATGAAAAATAAATAAATAAAGTTCCTCCCACCACTGAGCTTTTATTCCCAAACTTCGAAATCGCTACAACAAATCAAAATGTTACATTGTTATAAAACCAATTCATTCTGTTATTTCTTTTTTTTTCTTTTCAATTACAATGCACTGTAAATTTTTCGTATCCACAAAATATTTCATCGAAAATAGTTAATTCCATCCCGATCAAATGAATTGAAACGCAGAGGTAAAATGAAAACAAAAGGTGAGGGAGAACGTGAAAGAGAGCAAAAAAAACACATCCAAATATGTTTGGTATGAGTGAAATAAAATGGAGAGCTTTATATTAGAAATTCAATGGATTCATTGGAGTTTTAAATGGACCCCAATAAACAGGGCGTAAGCCAAAGTGAGACAGAATGAAACAGGGGAATATATGAAGAGAGTAATTCAATTAGTGGATCCAATGTACAGACAAATGTACGCAATGAACGCAATTCTCCCTTGCCAATGCACAACATATGCATCTGTACTCATATATAGACATATAGACATGTCAATGTAGAAGATATTGAAGTGGGTGGATAATTGGAAGAAAGGTCAACGTAGTGATAGGTTCAGAGACTGCAGTTGGTGATTGATACACGTGCTATATAACTCTGTTAATGACACATATATATTTATATGTGCACGTGTATTATACATATATACATATACATGCAGTGATTGTAGAGGTAAACAATAATACAGTGGTTGTGTGAGTCGTGAGGGTTGTGGTTTCATCCAGCCACGCGGAATAATGATATGTAATCGCTTCCACATCTCGTCTTCTCTATCTCTATATGTATATTCATTCTGGTTAATTCTCTCTTCATCTTCCCCTGCTTCTCTCTTAGTCATATCTCTACATGATGTGGGTGAATCTCAGAAACGAAACTTCATACAAATGTTTATGTTTTTCTAACTAATTTTTGTTGATTCTACAATCAACTTTATTTCACTGATTGATGCATCGCCAACTGTATCTCTTTATTATTTTATATTTATTTTCTACTTTTATTTCTGTTCAATTTTCATTCCTGTCCATTCTTGTATGGGTTCGTTCTTCATAGCATTTCCTTTGAATATTTTTGTTGATATTCCATTTCGTTTTACTCAAATGATTATTAAATATCCGAAAGTTTATGGAAGGATTTTGGTGAACCTTTTTTATTTTCATTCCATTAAGATTTAGAAGAAGAAATAAACAATTTCCTCTTTCACATCACAAATTTTAATATGATCTCATGAATGAGCAATTTATTCAAACAAATAATTTGTATAAAAAATTCTGAAGACTAATTGAATTGCAATTAGTACTGACAAAAGCCAAACTTGTAATTTTCGTCCAATCAATTTTTTCTGTAGATTAGATAAAATTGATTTCGGGTGGTAATTCCTATGATTCAACGGAGCTATCTACCTCATATTGTGTTCTACTTATGTAATAACACTTGTTACATCTATATGATAATGTCTCGTTTATCACAATACGCTGCCAAAATAATAATGAATCGTATCAGTCTATCTGACTGCCTATCTATACATCTATCCATCCAGTTATCTATCAATCTATCTATCCATCTATCTGTCTGTCCCTTTACTTCTCTCTCGCATTTTGTGTTATTGAGTTTGTTTGAAGCGTGTGCAGTCGCGTGAATCGATGTAACATTGTCAATTTGAATAAAAAAAAAATAAAATAAACACCAATTGATGGAAAAACAAAATATATTCCATTTATTTTGACTGGTGAATTTGTTTATTTTTCGTTTTGAAATGATACGTTGGATGTTGTTGCATTGGAATTCATTTCTAGTGGGTGTTCATTTCAGTTCCGATTCCACTAGAGTTTATATATCAATCTATATACAAAGCAGAAAGGCTATCCTGTTTTGCTGGCATTTTATTTTATTTCGTGTGTACGATATTACGTTTCTGTTGTCATGTGAATTTGTTTTGTTTTTTCATTGTCACTTATTACTCAATGCTTTGTGCTCGGGATACAGTTATTTTTACTGCTTTTGTCGTTAATGTTTTTGTATTAGTGGAAGAAGAGTCAAAAATAGAGAGGAAGAATCGGTGAGTAGGCATGAAGAGGTTTACAATTCAGTAAGTTAATATGAGGGTGATTACGTTTAATTTCCCCTATTATTTTATCGTGTTCGCTTACCAGCCCAGTGGCCTACCATCACGCACACACTAACATTGTTGTGTTGAGTGTTGGATTATATTTACGTACTGTATTTGCTAACATTATTGACATCTTTATTGGAGATAAAAAATATATTTTCATATGAATTTTTATTATGATCAGCAAGAATTATCTATTTACAATAGAACCATCGAACCAGTTTGAACCACATTTTTTAGATTTCTGGTTTCTGAATTGGTGACATCGTATTATTATTATCGTCATGAAAATCTGTTCTAGATGTTCTAGAAACAACACAATTCACACGTTATAATTTATTCCTATTCAGAAGTGAAATCGAATATTCTTTTTTGTCCAAAACAAAATTAATAAATAGTTAATCCAATCAATTGAGAGAAAATCACATTTTTAAGCAGAAACAATTTATTCAGTCTCATGAGTCACATTTTTGAATATGAATGTCAATGTTCTTTGTGTCATAAAAAAAATTCATAAAATTGAAGTGAAGAAGATATTCAAATCAAATAATGCCTTGACAGAGCGAAATCATTTTCACCATTGAACAAACGAAATAAATGAATAATAATATTCATAACAATAATAGAATATTTAAGAATCATGAAATATGACTAATTAAAGTAAAGAACCAGTGGGTCATGAAAGAAGAGGAAGAGAAGTATTGGTAGTTTATATACTCATGTCTTTCAACCAGGAAATTTTGGAGATGAGCCAATATGACAAGAGAGACGTGAGATCACTCAACTGCGTATTCCTCTTTCACTTTTACTAGAGTACCATAATCACTAATACAACATAATGAAACGCGTGGCTAAAGTGCTCGCATTATAACATCATGTGTGAATAACGTTCTATTCCATCTCCCTAACTCGCATGTGGCGTGACCGCAAACGTTTTCAAACGAGACGAAATACGTTGAAAGTAAGAGTGTCCATACAGAAGACGAATTTATGCCACTGACGACATTCATGTCTCCATTGTGCGTATATATGTATGCGTATTATATGAATTTGACACAGTACAGTCACACACAGACAAACAACCACATACAAAAACCAAATGCCTGACAAAAACTATCAAAATGATTTATGATTATTTGAAATGTAAAAGAGGTATTTACATAATTTTTAATAGTAATGAGCATTTAAATTATTTCACTCCCAATTACAATTTCTAACGAACAAATATTTCTACGAATAATAATGAAAATTATTTCGCATTCCGAATAATGGACAAATTAATTTTGTGGTATGAAAATTCGCTGAAATCCTCATACACATTTTTTTTATTATAAAAACTAATTAATAAAATGAAAAAATTGTAAAGAAGAAGGAAAAATTGTTTCTTTCTTTCTCATAATTAAATGATGATGTCAAATTACAGTGGATGAAAAGAACAAAGAGATGAAGAGGAATGGCAAAGTTAAATTACCAACCCTCTGTGAGTCGTTTTATGTAGTTTTTTTTGTATCTCCCTTTTTTCACTTTACTTGTATTCCTATCTCGCTTGCTCAAATACTTATTCACTCAATCCCAATGTGGAAAATCCACCTCTTGTTTGGTATGGTCGTTCATCGCTTATTGCGATCGTCCCTCGACTATGTACATCCACACAAGTTTATTGGCAATGCGCGTGTGACACAAAACATGGGAGACAGAGTTTCTCATTCTTCGAAAAAGCATCAGATCCACCACTACATATACATACACATATATATTCAGTCGTTTGTTTCGTTCAAAGGTAATAAAATGCCACTATCCGTCACATCCCCAACAAGAGAAGATCAATTCTTTGGAATGTTCATCACAAATTTTTCACCAATTCAATTCGTCCATTTTGTACAATCAAATTTGTAGTAGAACAAGGAGAAAAAATACTTTAAAAATATTCATCAAAATTCATCTTTCACAATTCCTTTGTTTACATTCACTTGTCTATTAAATAATATCTGACACTAAAATTTAAGATTGTGAAACAGAATCGAAAAATTATCGACAATTTTATTAGAACAGAATTTTCCCTATCACTATTGATAGGGTGGAATAAAAATGAATATATTTTCGTATCATACAAATAATTTTCCCTACATTTCAAGAATATAATTTATTTCCAAAAGGAAATAGGGGCGTTGACACATTGTTATTCATATGAACTGGAGCACACACATTCGCTTTGTGTAACAGAAAGCAAGTGAAAACAGAGAATGAAGAAACGAGGGGAAAGAGCATCGTTTTGAAATGACACTTGTTGCTGTGCCAGCACCCTCGACCCGAGGAAGTCGTTCTCCCGCTCTTCTATTTCCCTCCTTTTCTTATTCTACCAACATGGTAGACAACACTTTAACGGGCCGAGTGGGTATTAAAAGAATTTACGAAGCAATCTTGAGTCCCGATCGTGCAAAAAAGTGCCCTTGTCCTGGCTGCTGCTGCTTCTGCTGCTTCTGCTTTCGCTGCTTCTCAGCTATTGCCACTGTTGGTGGGTTCACATTTCAGGAAGAAATAGGGCGACGAAATGAGGGGAGAATGAGGTATCAGAAAGAAGCGAGGGAGAAACCGTATTTGAGTAAAAATAAAATTTGTCATTTAAAGAAAATATTTTTTTTCACGCACCTCATATGTTCGCTCATAATTTTTATAAAATTCCTCATCTACACATGAACATTATCTCGTTTTGTTCAACAAATTATTCCCTACAATATATGAAATATGACTAATCACATGATACAAATAATAACTCTGCAATTGTGCACATTCTGACGCGTTCTATCATGTTCATGACGTCATACAGATGTCTCACATTAAATATGCGTTATGCAGACATGACATGCAATGGAGACACATCGTTCTCCAATAACACACATTCATAAGGATCATATGCAAACAACTACAACTGTACATATGATATAAATAATGCGATTAATCCACACAAAGAAAGGAAAAATGAGTGGATTCATTCATTTCTAAAGATACATGAAAAATCATTGTCTATTGAAATTCCATTGCATTCAATCAGAAATAAATAAGAATTCGCTCACAATCGCAAATCAAAGTGGATATAAAATGGCAAAGTATATAAATAAATATACGTGAAATATATAAAACCGGAAGTGTGATATACATATATGAGATGTGCGATACCGTTTATCGATTCGCAACTGACGCCCGCAAAGAGTTCTCTTCCACCTTCCTTATTTTTATTATTTTTTATTTCTTTCGCTTGGTTTCTTTTTTATTTTCTATCTCTCACACACCCTTTCAACTCGTCTTTCGATCCTCCTCCACAACTACTATACGTCTTTTCTTCTTTCGCCCATACTATTCGACTTCCACTATTGGCGAAGCGATAACTCGGAACGTTCACCCATAAATCAAACTGCCAGAGTGTACCTAGACTCTTTGCTCCTCTTTTACTTCTATCACCTCAACACAACCAAACATATACATGTACTTCCCTTTGCCTATATTTTCAAGACAGATCCACACACCCACCACATCCCTTTTCTTTCGTTTTAAAAGCTCTCACACACATACACCCGCGCATTTACACATAGACAAACATAAACTATGAACGTATTGTTGTATTTCTCGTGAATTACGAAATGGGATCCAATCTGTTTTATTTATTTCCATTTTCAAGTGCAATCCGCCTTGGCGCGCCCTCTCGCTCGCTTTTTTTCTTTTGTCTCGTTCTCTTTACAGTAGTCGCGTGGGAAATTAAATGGCCAAATGCGAATTGTATATTCGATTCAAATGTGTCTTTTCTTTTTTTTATTCTCTGCACGACAGTGCGAAAAAAAATACTTTCAATATTTTAGTAAGTGCTTGATGCAAATAATGAATATTAATTTTTTGCGCAACATTTCATTATTAAAACGAGACAGATTATGAAATATTTAATTATTTCACTAATCCTCGAAATCACCCGAAATTAACACAATTTTAAACTCTTCGAAAAAACACCATGAAACATTTGTGATTGTTTAATATATTTAATATTATATAGAAATTCGATAATTGATAACTTGTGATTCAAATTTAATTATCCCTTCATCGATGAGAATTTGTTTACACGTTGAAAACAAATTGAATGACAATGCCATTGACAGTCATGCGGATCTGACATTTTTATTTCCATTCTATGTCCAACACTCTTGTAGTTGGATACTAAAAAGATCGTGTACAACCAAAAGCACTTTGAATGTTTGCATGTTTGCTTATAATATCCTAGTCCTCTTCACTTTTATGGCTCATAACGTAATTTCAGTTATAGAAGAGTTCTGAAAAATTGTGAATGCTCGTCGTGACGTCTGTGTAAAGTGGAAGAATTATCTAACTTGTCGTGCAACTATTGAAGAGTCATCATGGTAAGTAATTTACGTATTTATCTCAAAGTTTATTCAAGTCATAATACAAAAGTAGAGTTGAAGAATTTGTGGAAATGAACTTGTCTACATGGGCATTGTTTCTTTATTGTAAATTATCAGTCTAAATTCACTTTTCTCTTCCTTTAAAAAAACCGCCAGTTTAATCAGCCATTTTATATATTATTGATGTTGTAAATTGACCAAGAATATTCAAAAACGTTTCTTTAACCAACACGAGGATAGAAAAATTGATTTAAAAGAGTAGTTTCATTATCACACGAATTGTAAATAAATATTAAATTTTGGCAATAATATTCACCGACATTTTGTGATGACTACAAAATAAATTGGCGCACTGTCAATTTTGGAGGTGGCATTTTTTTTCATTCTCTGGATTATAATGCGGTTTCGAACAACTCCACATGAAAGTTTGAGGCATTTTCTAAAGGTAAGCGACAGTAGGTCTACGCAATGATGCGTCAGTTAGTGCGGCAGCCGTTGACCTCCAAAATAAACCCTCTTCAGTTGTCGAGCGGATCACATTTCTTGGAATGCCCACTAAAGATGAAAACTATTCCTTCCTTGAAGTAAAATGTCTCATGGGACATTACTGTCCAAAATTTCTATTGCGGAGAACTTCAAGAATGTGACAATTGAGAGTTTTTCAGTGGACACTAATTGTCCACAAATTTACAAATATGATTTTTGCTCACAACTAAAAAACATATGAAAATAATCGATAAATGCTAAACCAACAGTGAAATGAAAAACTGTTACAAAACGTCTCATGAGAATGCCAAAAAATGTTGTCTCCATCTTTGGCAAATCGAAAATGATGCTGACATATTGATTTTTGTCATGAAATATTATCTCATGATTATCGCAACATTAATCCATATAAAAAACTGTTTGATATTCAAAATACAACTGGAATTCGAATAATATAATTAAAAAAAAAAGCTTTGCTAAACCAATTTTAGTGAAGAAAATAAATCAAATGTCTGTACAGTCTCAGAACTTCAATCATTTCCGCCACGACTTCCCCTTCGCACGCTCATCACTACTAATTCAAAAAACAATCACTCATCGCTAACAATGCTCAATATTTTCAAACCAATCAAGACATCAAAACATGTAAATATATCTAGTTCAGTCTCTTGTGATGTTCTATAAGTTACCCCAAAAAGTTGATTCACACTCAAAAATAATCCGAAGTTTTGGGAGCATATTTTTGATTAAAAAAAAATTCATCCTCAATGTATTGTCCATCACATTTTTCTCTCCTTCCCCATCTGTACGCCAACCCTTCCATACAATAAACTTTTTTTCAATTTTATTTATTATACTGAAATGAAAAAAATTTTTATTAAAACGTGAAGTAACTTTTCACTTCGGCTTGAGTACCGCTGCTTCTTTAGTTGGGCTCACTCATTTGCTCTCTCCCCCTCACTCGCTTTCCCTCTCTCTCTCCTCGTCTTTCTTCCGTGGTTGCTCTCGCGCGTTCACTGTCTCGATATAGTTGGGATACACCGTAGCCAGGAAATGCACTTGACGCACGGGACGCTGCGCGTCACAAGAAGGATGAGTCATCCGAGATACGGAAAACCGGTTTTGCTACAGCACCACCAAGAGCCTTCTCTTTCTCTTCTTTATTTTATTATCCCCCTTTTTTTCTCTTCTCCGCCGCCGCTGCCGCCTTTATATACCCCTCGCACACACAAACCACTCTATCTTTTTCCATCGAGCGTTGCGCCGTCTCTGTTCGGCTCATTGAATGCGCGCGAAAGACCTCGTCATCACACAGTCGTCGAATCACCGAAGAAGAGAGATAGAAAATGAAGAAAGAAGATGAATAAAATGAAGAAAGAAAGAAATAAAGAAAAAAAATGAAACGAGCTTTAAAGGCGGCACCGCGCGATTGTCACTTTGTTGTCGAACCGATTCGTGCCGCCGCTTCCTATACCGGGTGTTTGTATCAATATTTACATGTAATTTTCACACGATATCAATTGACATCCAATTTATATGGAAAGAAAAAAATTAATGCCAAATATTTATTGAATATTCGCATATATTCGTTACAACTTCAACATTTCGAGCGCTTTTACGCGCTATGAAATATATTCGACATAATTATGTACAATCACAAACGTGCAGAGCTAAATCCGCCACACTGAAAGAATAAAAAAACATCCCTGTATATATTCAGCATTCTTTGCACAAAGTTGTAGGCGATCAGATGATCCAAATTTTGTCTACTCGACATAGCAAATGATCAGAATAATCCCAAAGTAATTTAAAAAACTCCTTGAAACCATCTTGAGACATTTTCCACACTATTTCAATGATAATAATCGTTGAATAGTGCACGAATAAAGTGCTTGAAAACGGACCCTATAATGTCGTGACGACGATTAGAAGCGAGGAATCGCACGACCTTTCTCCATGGACTGGACAAACGCCCAAGAATTTCACGCAAAGGTACATAAGGAAGAACGTACATACATATATACACAAGGAGAATGTCATATAATGAACTGTAAGGGGATAGTAGAAGACGACAAGGGAGTGGAAAGGCGAGAGAGAAACGAGAAGAGAGAACACGGTCGCGACGCCACGGCGCCGTCCATTTGTGTCGCATTGTTTCACGCACTTCTCTGCTCATAGTACACGAGAACAAAGTTTACGTATATATATATATCTTTACGTACATGCACTTATTGCACCCTCTTTGGTATCAACGACGACAGACTTCTGTAATATAATCAGCCAACATTTGAAGAAAATGATGAGAAAAGGAGAAGTTTTGAAAGGGTGTAATAATTTGTTGGAACTTGCGAAATATATATGAATTGAAATGAAATCCAGGTGTTGAGTATGAATGGTCGAGTCATTTTCAATATGACACGACAGCCAAATAGATATTTTCATGAAAAAAAAAGATGAGTTTTATGTGCATCGTCTCACAATGAAACGTCCAACAGTTTCATATCCATAAGTGTGACAACTATGGATATCAATATAAATATTTTCCAAAAAGGTCAGAACTTATTTTTTTCTTAATCATTAAACGACAATTCGGAAGGCAAAAATGGAATTAAAAAATGAATCTCATCGAAATTATAATGAGATATAATAAAATTAATTCACATAGCCGAATTCAATTAAACTTAAACGATAAAAGTGCAAAAACATGTATTAAAATCCATCGACTGAGAGAAATTAGACTTTGTAAAATTTTTAATTGTTACTAGAGAATATGTAGGGAAAAAAAAATGGAATGGCAAGACGATAGGTCTCGTCATTCCCTCATACAAGATAATTAAACCGCGTGGAATGGCCGCGGTATGAAAGGGATAGGAGAGAACTGTTTCTCGGTTAGTTGGAAGAAAAGGAAAAAAAAGCAAGCAAGAGTTCGAGAATCTCATGGAGAAAAATTCCGAGGACGCTATGCTTTGCAAAACTATATACACATAGCATAGTGAGGGAGAGGACAACGAGCCGCGTCGTGGTTTCTCACACGCTAACAAATATATATATATATATATATAAATAGAAGAACAAAGGAACACACGTTGAAAACAATCGGGATTAATTTTTTCATCTTCACTCACTGCCCACCTAAAACGAAACAGCGAGACACTCAGTGGTGAGGCATACACGAGTGTATGAGACGACGGTTTGTGATGGAGGGAAGAAAAGAAGACAAATCATGTTGTGGAATGACATTTACATTGGTGAAGATAGAGGTACGATCGAGAAAGAAAAGAGAAAGGTCTCTTCATAAGAGCATCCGCTCGTGTATATTCCATTCAGTCCCATCAGAACGTTGGATTTTCGTTCTGATGTAGTTGTCAATTGGATGAAAAATATTTTCAACATCTACACATATATATAAATATTTTATCAGTTTGCAAATGGCAACAATAGAAGGTCATCAATTCAATTGTATAAATTGTATAAAGTCAATAAAATATATGAATAGATTTGATGGTAGTGAAAGTTTTGATGATTATTCTATAAACTCAAAAAGAAATGAATAAATTCATGTAAATGAGAAAATCTTCTTTTTATTTACTATTTTTTTGCCACTCATCTTTCTACTTCCTAATGGCTTTTTTTTCCCAATTTTTATTATGCTTTGTGTCGCCAATTCGGCTCTTCCAATTGCTTTGTTTCGCTACAACAGCGTGATAAATAAATAAAGAATTGGGAAGAAAGAAAAAAAAGCACAAATACACACACAAACTCGACAGTAAATGGAATAAGAACTGAGCAAAAGAGCCTTCTGGTCAGAAAGTTCTGTTTGGGTTTTTCTTCTCTTTTTTTTTTCGTTTGTCTTCCCCTTCAGTACTCTCGCATCCACTCACACTCACAGTTACACTGCCTCTTTTTTTTTCAAGAGCAATGGAACTACGGTCAACCAATTTACTATTTGTATCACTCTCTTCTTTACCGCTGTTTAAGTTCACACAGCGCAAGACAACTGACAATATTCTTGGAAAATATTTTACCTTTGAACTTGATTCGTGACTAGAACACGAAATATTTTTTATATTAATTTGCTATTGCGGAAAATGAAGCAAGTGCAGTTGAATATAATTGACGGGTCCTGTCGAATCCCAATAATTAATCTTTTCCATTTTATCGTTGATAAAAATCAAATGTAAGAAGGAAAGCTTCAATATTTGATGTATTACAAGATTGTCACAAAAAAATTACTGATGGATAAATCAAACTGAAAACGAATTTAATTTCAGTTCACAAGAAAATTTTGAGACATATTAAAAATAGAATATTTTTGGAATAGCCTCTACGAAAATTCTGAATAAAATTCTATTTCGATCATATCTTTATGATCATCTAAAATAAACACTATTTAAACATGAATAATTCAGTTCATATAATTTTGCTGTATTTCGATAACAACATTACAGCAGAAAATACAACAAAACCAAGACATCATAAACCTACTTGCACATCGCCTGAAGTGCTACAATGATACAACAGAAGTGTAATACCTCCATGTCATAGAAGCTCTTCTATTTCTAGCCAAAAAACATGAAAATCCAATTTAATGTGAAGAAGATTTAAAATCTCCGACAGATAAATGAACACACAGGCGCATCTTCATACAACTCTGACAGTTAAATATGCAGCATTTCTCTCACTAATGTCATATTTATATGTAAAATTATAATTTCAAAGAATATCAAACAAACAAAAATCCCACGAAATAGAGACAGAGTGTTTCTCCAAAATTTTCCCCAGATCCCACACCAAAAACATAAACGAACGTTCAACGCCTGGCTCTATACCTGGAAGAAATGTCTTTTCCAACAAAGATTTATTACAGGTGGTTCTGTAGTTGTCGAAAAACCGGGTGGGACAAGTCGATGATGTGTAGTGCAGGACAGAAAAAAAGAGAGAGAGATCAGGACAAGGTTTATATACCATCCCACGTAGTGATTTAGGTTCAGAAGAACGTTACACACCTGGAGTGAGCTCATTTAACGATTGCTACCCATTCAACATATTCTCTTAAAATTTATTCAACTTCTCAATTCCAACAATTGCGGGAACATAGAACAGCAAACGTTAATGCAATCGGAAACCAAATCGAAACTATACCCAAAACTAACGAAAGTGTCTCAAAAAAAAAAAAAAGAAAAATGAAAATAAAAAAAAAAGAAACGCCAACATCCAATGCGCACGATCCTCCCACCTGAGAAATCCAACACTCGACTTCCGTTATAAACTTTATCCACATCGTGTTATACAATCTGGTACACATGTTTGACCACCAATGTCTCAAGAAACTCATCCGCTTAATTTTCTCTATGAATAATCCATCCAATTTATATAACAAGAGACAATTTAAAACCAAAAATATATTTGTAAACAATTTTAAATACATAAAAAAAAAAAATAAGAAATGTTGTATTCTTGTTACATATATTGGAGAATATAACAAGACTCATTTGTACTAGAAAAAAAACAGTGAAAAAAGAAAAGGGAAAAAATAATACATGTTTTCTGTTAGAAGTCTCGCACACCGGAAGCAATGTATATATATAGGTAAAGCGACGACCGAGAGAAAGAGAGGTCTCGAAGAATCTCCGATAATAAGGCCGATTATATTTATCGTTATTGCAACTTGCTCGGTAGTTTCTCAGTAAACTCGTGAAGGATGTATATTCGTCATGCCTATGTATACCTTCATATATATATATATATATATATATATGTGTGTGTATATAAATATATATATATTACGTTATAGATATTTATTAAATGCAGCCACGATCGAGGCACATTGAAACTCAAAGAAGAAGAACTTAACTCACGATATAGATCAAGTCTTTCCTCATGTATCTTGTTCAACTACTCTTCTCTCCTGTCCACTAATACATACATAAAGTTAAGTATAATGTGTATATATATAATGTATATAAGTTATATATATATTCTCTACAAGGGAAGGCATAATTTTTTTTTTATTTGTGTCATTGATCAAAGAAAATGAAATGCCGACAAAATCTGGACGGGGTATAATGTTTGATATATATATTATGAATTAATACACATTAACATGACCATTCATAAGAGTGCGAGAAAGGGAACAAGAAAGCGGAAGGAAGAGAGAGATGAGTGTATGAATATTTAATTACTTTTGACGATGTGTTGGATTTGTATTTATATATGTCTAACCTTGTGTGATTATCATGGAATGCATTTGGAAGTAGAGCTTCGTCTTTATAAATTGTTTTTTTTTATTTTGCGTGTGATGGTAATGACCACAATCAATGAAGATGGGTCAGCACTGTGACTTACCTGAAACAATACAAAAGAAAAAATCATATTAGTATTAATCATACGTTAATTAATTCATAATTGTGTGAATGTTATTTCAGTAATTTATATAGGAAATGATGATTGGAATAAATTGAAAGGTTGATGACACGATATGTTATTGATGCATAAAAATCGTATAGCCCCTAAAGATTCGGTTTTAATCAATTTTAATCAAATATCGATTCGTGAATTTTGTGTTGTCAGTAGACGAAAAAAGAGGAGTGTAAGCGCGCGCATTTTTTGAATGTAATCATTCAATTTTGGAACATAAAAAAATGTAAAAAAATATCAACATGATCAACTCTGTACACTTGGATGACTGTTCGACATAACAATCAGTATTGCAAAAATTTAATTAATCATCAGTATGAATAAAATAAAATTATCAACTATAAATGGAAAATTGTATCAGAATTGTGTTAGACATAACTCAAGCTAAAGATGATTCTTCTTTTCGCTTATATTTACTCCTATCTTTCTTTTTCTTTTTTTGTTCCTCTTCAGTAAAGTTGGCGAGTATTATAAGTTGATGTTTCCTCGTCTGTATATAAATCATCTAATGAACCAATAAAAGCATTTAACATCGACGAAACAATTTTGCTGTGTGACACATTCACGATCGTAAATCAATCAAAATGAAAACCACTAAATAATATTATTATATATTGTTTTTGTATTTTGTATTTTGCGTTTGTTTCTTTTTTTCTTACAATTTTCTTGTTATTTGTTCATTTTTCACTTGTACATTTCGTGGCTCTTACATGTTCTTTCTTATTCTTTCTTATTCTCTCTGTACACCCTCTGTACCTTTTACTCTCAAAGAAACTTAACACGCCGTTGCGTTATTATTTCACGCGACGCCTACACTATACCAACGTGTCTGGCAACTTTCCAACAACCATATACCAAGCACACTCTCGGTGAGTCGTTCCGCTACAGTAAAATCGGAAATAATCACGTGTCGTCAACGAAATTCGTCTTCTTTCATATATTTATCATTTATATTCTCTTTTTTATTTCTTCAATTTATTTTATTCTGAAAACGAGTTGTCGCTTAAGAGCATCCCCACACCATAATACACATTAAGAGGAAAAAAAGACAAAAAAAGAAACCTGTCACACGTGACTAATCTTAAGATGAAATTTGTGCCTTTATATCCGTGACCTATTTATTTATTTTTTCTTTTCTCGTTTGATATCTCAACAAAAAATTTCCACCATCGTAATAAAATAATTGAATGGGCAAATAGACGACATTTGCACAGTACATTTCATCACAATAGTTGATCGATTATTCAACTACAACGTTCATAAACATTCATATAAATGCCAGTTGCATTTAAACCGGATGGCGAAACTAAATCGATTAACGCAATTCTCCATTTTCTCCTAATCACCCAACACAGGCAAACAAATTTTTTTTTGTTAGAATAACTATCAGAATCAAAGAAAAATAGTAACTTCAAACTCAAAAATATTGTGGTTACATATTATATCAAAATAACAAACTGCATTCTGAATTTTTATACATGCTCGCGATATTTCATAATAATTGTCATAGTTAATTCGCAAGATAACTGTTTCACCTCTAAGACGTATATGACTAATTAAAATGGCTGACACCGTCAACTTATCTCAAAAATATCAAAACATATAACTACATTATCAAAAATGAAGAACTGTTTCAGTTACTTCCTTCTTTATTTTCACAGTAAACCTAATTTCCCATTTAATCACTTCCACATGTATCCAAACTGTTGAAACGTGAAACATGATAACGAAAAGAAAAAATACATAACAGAATTGAGTGCGAATGCAATTGACTGGTAATTAGCATTGTCCAATGATCCCTATGAAGTTAATATATATGTATATATTAGATGTTTATAGATGGATTTATATATAGACTAAATGCAGATTGGCCACGGGCTTGATTATCACAAATTACGTTTTGGTTACTCGCGATTATCCATGTTCAATTTGAATGCGCGTGGGTTATGTACTATCTCCGCGTGGGTTGACTTGTACGGCTATCCAAATACACACACATACTCATTTACTCAAACATACATTGTATGTATATAACTATCGTTCTATTATACCGTGGTATAATCCACGCTGTGCAAACTCAAAGTCTCTCGGGAATTAATGTATCGTGAATCATCGAGTGATTCTCTGCACACTCTTTCTCACTGTCTTCAACTCCTCCACACTATTTTTATTTCATTTTGTTTCTCTTCTTTTCTTTTCTTTTTTCCTTCACCTTGCGTCGCATTTAAATTGCGAAATCATCACGTACAAACATTTCCGGGAATAAAGTGTGCCGATAAACTCATTAAATCCAAGTTTAAATCTTGAAAGAAACTTCTATATATAGAAGTAAATATTGAAGAAAGAGAAGAGAAAAAAAGATATGCTGAATCGTTTACTTTTTTATTTTCATTGTCTATTTGTGTTTAGGTCATCAGACTAATAAATCATAAATTTTTTCTCAGATCTTTTGCGTATATTGCACTCAACTTGGCAACGGTTGAAAGGATGTAAGTGTCGGTATATAGTTGATAATTAAATTTACACGCCGCCGCCAAGTTGATGCGATTCACTAGTGAATTGAACAGTCAAAGAGATGGAAGAAAATGTGTGTGACATTTTATAGGAATCTTTGCCAAAATTTGCCCTTACTTCATTATCAGAATTCATTCATGTTACAATTTTATCCACAAGCATCAACACAACTTGAATGTAAATGATCACACAGACTTCTACTCCACTTTCGATACTCGTGAAATTCTTGAAATATTCTATAAAAAGCCAATAGGATTAAAATTGAACAGGTGGATGGTGACGGTCTGTTTCACAAATTTACAATTTCTCAAGGCTATGACAAGTTACGCCCTCTGGCAACTATAAATTCAGTTTCAATCGATATTCCCGAAAATGAAATTGTAAATCAGAATTCAACGCACAAAATGATGATACCATAGTCATAACAGTTCCAAATGATTCATAAGAAATTGCAATCTTCACAAACATGAACGATCATGTCAATCGATCACATTCAAACCATCAAATAATTTTACTTTCAATTCTAAATTCAAGATACAAAATGGCATAAAAATAATGAAAAAAGAAATAGTGAATTGAAATTTATCAAGTGACAATTGCATGACTAACTTCTGTACAAAAAACCAAATATATGTTATAGCTTGTCCACTGACAATTTAAAATATACAAATACATGCGGAAACACACTCACGCTCATATATTATTGGCTATGGAAATTACTGACATTGTGAGAATACGTAATGTTTAAAAATACCTCGTGAAAAGCATACAAACATACATTTAATGACATAAACATATAAATAGTTGACTATACACATACACATACGAGCAAAATTTGTTAAAAATAATTTAACATTTCACAGCAACTTGAAATCATGAAGATAGTAAATGAAAAGATACAAATTTCCGTCCAGTTATTTTGAGTTGAAGAAACTCAAGTAAAGAAAAAAAATTGATACTTTTTTCCTTCAAATTTAATTCTATAAAAATAAATCCAACTAGGTGTTATTAACCGTAATCAAATGACTTGAGAAATACACTTGCGTGTCGAGAGGATCATTTCACCAATCGGGACATTGTATACATTTATGAAGATTAAGCGGTTAAATGAGCCGCTGGAAATAAAATAAAAACATATATGTATATAAAATAAAACATATAAATAAAATGTTCGAACAATAATAAGCGCTTACATAAGATTCTTATTGCAAAACTGTTGAGCAGAACCACACGCAAGTATACATAAAAAAAAAAACAATATTGCAATCTATAGATAGAAGTAAATATCACGTATGTAAAATTAGAGAGGTAAAGGAAATATGAATAAATAAAAAGAGGATGAAAAATTGTTATTCACTCGTTATTGTCCAAATCAAATGTGGTATGAATATTTTTATACAGAATAAAAAAAAGTAATTCGACAAAATATATGTAGAAATAAAGATAAAAAAATGTAAAGTGTGTTTAAAAAGTTTAACAGACTGTACGCGTATATACGAAGTCGAGTTCTCTACTCTTTATTTTTTTCCCCAGCAGGCATTCACTTTTTTTTGTTTCTAATGTTTTTTTTTCTCTCCCCAGTTGTCGTATACCGAAACAGAGTGTGCATGTTGTATCGTGTGTGCACTGTGTGCCTTTGGCGTATGTAGCAAGAGGAGAAAGGGCGAACATACTCGACTATTTTAACCGTGAAATAACTCAGTCCGTTGGAGATCTCTCTGCAGGTCCACGCAGGTCGTAGAAGAGGCAAAGGGGTTAGAAGAGTAAGAGAGCGAGGGAGAATAAGGGAGGGAGAAAAAGCGCCATGATATGTAGCTTCTAAAGATAGAGCACCCGAAACAACCATAAAACCTTTTTTTTTCACTCTGTCTCCCTGTTTGTCCCTCTTTCCCTCCCTCACACTCTTGTTCCCTCTTTTCGCTTGGTTTTGCGCCAAACCCTCCGCCCTCAGGCGCCATTCAATTTAGTGGCGACACACGTAAAGTTGAAAAATAAAAAATGAAAAGATAATAATGTTATAGTCTAAAAAATTTATTATTTTCAACTATATGTTTATTCTGTTTCCGTACACTAAACAGTTTATAATTGAATTATTCAATACTGAACAAATGTTTTCCTAAATCCATATGAATTGTGAATAGTTTTAAATTTTTAGCAATTTAATACTCTTAAATTTTAATATTTGTCTGACAAATTAGTCAGTTTTGATTGGAATAGTTTCCAATTTAGAGTTGGTAATTCAAGTGTGCAATTTGTCGTGTTTCAGGATTGCCATTTTCTCAACAATGACATCACAAAGGGTTGGGCAAATATCATTATTTTTCCTTTTCAATAAATTCCAACTGACGTGGTATTTTTAAACGATTCAAAAAGTTGATGACCATATATACACATGATACATTGTAATCGTTTGTAATTGCGTTTAATCATCTATAAATGATCGGAAATTACAAGAATAATTGTCTACAATACCATTCATAACCTTCATGACGATGGAAAATAAAATCCCAATAGATAAATGCAATAATTTACATTAATTGCAACAATTGCATCCATTCACACACACACATACAAAAACTCATGTTATTTTTTCCCCATCATTGGAAGAGAAATTATGGGAGATTAAAAAGATAATTCTCACAATTGGAACAGCAATGACTTCAATTTTTTTTATCTCAAATCCCAGATTTTGAAAAATTCCAAGATTAGAACGTTCTCATTTCTAGTTCTTCACTAGGAGAAAAAAAGCACATAAAATATCTAATGGGACTATTAATTTTTTTTGAGAAAAGAAAGACAAGACCCAAAATACCTAATTGATGATATCACAAGCCAAGTAAAAGTACCATCACGTCACAGTTATTCAATTGAAAAGAAATGATTCTCAAAATATCTACAAAACTTCCCAAACGAACACGCAAACAAAATATGAAATAGTAATTGTAAAAAAAAAAATTATATCTTTCTATTCATATTCTGAAAATGAACGAATAATAACAACAACAAAAAGCAAGATACTCATGACAAAAATAAAATTCTAATTATTTTAGTTTCAAAAATACCGTCCACCAACTAGAGAAAAATAATCAATTCTCTTGTTACAAATGACGAAGAGAAAACTGTCACTTTGATTTAAATTGAATTTTTGAACATTCATTAAAAATGTTGTCATCTATATTTCATCAGAATGTTTTTCGTGACAGTTTACATATGCGTTGTTATTATTCAAGGTCGGATGATAACGGAACAAAGAGAGAGCTCATTAATTCATTTAAAATTGTCGAATCAGTGGAATCGATTAAGTTATCTCAAATCTCGAATGTTAGCGGTTGTAGTTAAGTAATTATATCTTTATCTTTCTCAAACATTTACACAAACACACACAAATATGTTTATATATATACATACGAACAACTGCGTTAAAATCATTTTTATTGGCTGCTCGTCAAGAGAATGGCCCTCAAGAGCATAACGTCAATTAAGCCAAGAACCCTAAGTGGTGGGTGGTTTAAAGCTTTATCCAGCTAACGAACACGAAATAATCTGCCCCAAAAGAAAAACTTAGAAAAAAAAAAAATACGATTAAAATCTCATCGCAACCTAGCGATCTTTTCGGTTATTATTTTTTCTTTCGCCCCTATAGATTTAACATGATGTCCAAAAAGATACGAAAAATAAAATCAGCTTGAATAACAAATTAGATATGCCACAAAAAAATAATCCGAAAACTTATTATAAATTCACTCGTAAAATTGATCAATAAAATGATTTTCCTTCAACGAACGACTAACTAACAGCAAAGTTCAAAATCCAGAATTTTCAAGGGAAAATAAACTAAAATAATGATTCATTTTTTTCATGAAAAATATAACAACAATAAAAACGGAAATCCCCGATAAAAAATACTCTTCTCCAATAAACTTCACATCAATTTCAATTTCAGTTTTCGAGGTCACGAATGGCCCATTCTTCATTCAATAAAAATTCACACTCCTCACAATCTCCAACGCCACAAAAATATATAATTTATTCTCAAAGTTATCTTATTAATTTGATTCAACATTTACAAAACTCGATAAATAATATCTGCAAGATAGGAAACAAAACACAGCCCTACGTTTACCATACATAACAAAATAATATAATTATGCAAACGTGAATTGTAGAAACTGGTGCTAAATTTAACAATGAATTTCATGTACAGCTGTTTCATTATATATACCAAGAATTAAACATTATCATTAATACTATTGTTATCATTACTAAACTATTATTACAGTCGATTTCATTATCACGTGATGTTAAGCTGGACTATCACATTGTTACTGGTAAGCAAGGTAAAATGAGCAAAATTCAAATCGTACATCCAAGACATTCTGAAACTATCAAGCACGTATACAGGATAGAACTTGCACATACGAGAGCACGTGTTACAACGTCTCTTATCCCAAAGTGTCACATATATACACATAACACCACAAACGCGGGAGCCTTGTCTATATCACGTTAGCACGTACAGGTGACGAGGCGTTTGCTAACCCACACTATTCAACTTCAAACATGTGTGTTGAGTGCGCACACACACATATATATATATATGAAACTTAAACGGTTACGAATGGTGATAACATAGAGAAAGAAGTCAAAAACACATTTACGAGAAAAAAAAAAGATTTAGATCGAGTACATACATACAGTATATGATGTGGTTTTTTATCGCTTTACGAAAGTCCACAAGTTTTCGCTCAACACAATACAGATAGATTTTCATGTATATCTCCGTCATTTTATCAAGAAAAAAAAAATCATGTCACTTGAAATAATATATATTTTACAGAGAATGAACGACAGAAAAGAAAAAAAAAAAGGTACTTCATTTTTTTTTCCAATTCATCCACTTCTTTATTCAAGAATTGAATTAAATTCTCTCTCTGTCTCTCTGAATTCAATATAAACATAACCTAAGATCTGAACATCGATAAGCCGAATGTTTAATAAACTCATTGATATATATAATTATTATTGAATAGATTGATCGATTGTTAATGAAGCAGAATAAAAGTTTTCCAAGAAATTTTACATGATTTATTTCAAAAAATTTACGCGTAATAATTTTTTGTTCCTTTTTCTCATTTACCAATATTTTTCTTTTTGTTTTTTCTTTTGGATTGACATTCGATGTTGAATTAAGATAAGCTGCATAATGAAAAAGGTTGTGCAGTTGTCATCGACATTTTACTGCATAATCGTGAATAAATTTTGTTTTCGCAGCGGGACCGAGTGCCGCGTCACACACACGTGCTACATAACACCATCGTCCTTTCATGAAATATATATAAATAAACATACATATATGAGACATATACACATTGAAATAAAACCGGAGTTGAATAACGGGTCGGAGGGAACCGGTAGCTTGGCAGCGCGAAGGACACTATCGAATCCGCCTCGAGTGTTGTATACGTACGGTAGAAATATACCCCATATACATATTTTCAATGAATAATAATTTGCAAAATAAATAATTTTTATACATCAAGAATAGAGAAGCAAATAAAATTTATATCTATATGATTTTCCATCACTCGATTTGATACTAAGTTTACAACTAAAAGATTAATCGATGATGTGTTTTTTTTATCCTTCTTCAATTTAGTGCGACGAGTTTTACCATAGAATTGACCAGAACAAATATGTATATCTATATGTATTGTGAGTAAATATGTATAGACCTGTTCAGCTTCCTCAACGTCACGAGTCAAGAGTCCCAACGCGCGACTGATTAACGATCTCGCGTGTGCACTCCGTTTGGCCAATCGTAATTTAGCCCGAGAGCAACTCACGCGCGCTCGACATATATATATATGTGTGATGTAGAGTTACTTATATTATATATACACACACACACTTATATATATATATACATACTACTACTACATTTACCGAGTTTCCGTTATTTTCATTGCCTTCCACAAAGCGAAAGTTGCAAATTAAAATTATTGACGGCGGAAAAAAGAATTACTCTCACACATAATTAGAGGAAAAATTCAATTTTTTTTCAGGACATATAAATCTTTATTCAATCCTTCTTTGATGATAACTCAAAGCCGCTTCATCGTTAAAATTAAGTTACACTATATGAATAAATATATAATAGTGCAGATGAAAACAACGATCGATTTGAATGAACAATTTTGTAAGTAGGTCAAAAGATTTCCTAACAAATAACATTTCTCAAGAAAAACACGACAAAAATACGACAAACCACATGAAAAAAAAAAATATAAAATATATTAATGATAACACAATAAATTTTCTCAAATTACTCATTAATTCAATCCAGTGATTGAGAAATCAGACGAAAACGTATTCTAATGAAATTCATACAAATTTACAAAATTAAACATTGTCAAAAAAATTCTACCTCGTTCTATTCCTTCCTCTCACTTCAAACACTTCTTTTTTTACAATTCAGAGAAAAAATCATCTGCGAAAGTGAGCGGATATGGAAGAATAGAAATATCCAAATATTTATGAATTGAGGAATGAAATAGAATAAAAAAAAAAAACATAAATAGTATTTTTGGCATATTAATAAAAATGGTTCTCCTTCAAATCGAAGTTCTTACAGCTTATTGACCGCATACAGTTGATGTATATATTAATGTGGCCACGGTTACATCTTCAATCTTATATATAGACGATATACAACATCCCACATCTGTTGATGGGTTGCCCTCTAGCGCTCCCCCAACAACTCTCGAATCGAGTGTACATATATTTATACATACACAAGAAGTAGATGGGGCAAACAGGAAACCGGCTGAACTTGATAAAAGAGAGAACCGAGCGGCGCAACGTCCAACGCACGCACAGATGAACGCGAATATAAGAAAAAAAGGAACTGCTGCTGTGCAGATACCTACCATGAAGAAGAGCACGCAAAATGGAAAAGATAAAAAACACAAATTGAACAAATTACACAAGAAATGATGATTGAAGAGGGCAATAATCATTAACATGTCAACGACGTTCTAATAGTCATCAGTTTTTCTTTCTATTTTTTAAATTCAGATTGAGAATATTTAATTTGTCATTAGAAATCAAAATAAAACTGAGAGAGTAGAACGAAAAAATATTTAAAAAAGAATTAAATGTATTGAACGTTTAATACCTGTCATTATGATATACATAAAAAAAGTCAGAAATTCTGAAGGTTTGCAATAGTTTTGTACGAAACTTCATCGAAATTTTCTCCACAATTTAACGGTATTTCCGAATCATTTTCGTCATTTCCGTATCTGTATTACTTTTAATGTTAAAAATATGAGAAATAGACAACAGCCCATGGATGTTTGAGGTCATTATCCTAAATATCCATAACATTCCAACACGAATTTATTTGTTCCTACCACCAAACCATGTCGAACTTACTGCACAAATTTCAATGTGTTCATTGCATCCTCTCCAGTAATTATCCAACATTAATTTCGTAAACTTCCTTCCCACAGAAAATTAAATTATGCTGATAAATTCCAAATAGTTGAATCCATGCAAGTTCATAAATTCAAAAGATAAAGAACATTGAACAAAACTAAATTATAATCAACGATACATATCCAAAGATGTCTCTAAACTTGAAAAAGTCAACCAATATTCTTCATTCCAATACTTCACATCTTAAAACGTAAAAAAAAAAAAAAAAACACAATCATACCAACACGATAAAACTCGGCACAATTCTCTATATAAAACGTGGGAGAGAAAATAAAGAGAATAAACTCAAGCAGCAGAAATAAAAAGGAGCAAAAAAAAATAAAAACAAATAAACAACAAATCGAACAAGATGACAAACCGGGAGTGAAACGAAGACAGAGAGAATGGGAGTTGATGGCGGGGGTGGGAAAGCAGGCGAGTCCCCCTTCGGTAAATTGACCAGTACAAAGGGTTCCCGGTGTGCCCGGGCAAACGATAATTTGGAGCCTGGCTCAAAGGACCCGCGCAACGATATATCAATGCCCCCTTGGCTTGGCACAACAATCCCAACTATTCGCGATACACAAAGAAAAATACCAAATCGAATACCGAGGATGGTGCAGCAGTTGTCCATGCTACATACTTCTTTCTTTCAACCCTCTCTTCTTTCGCCACTCCCCCCCCCCCCCCCCCCCCCCCCCCCCCCCCCCCCTTCTCCTTTCATACATCAAAACCCTTTTGTATATACTGACTTAAACATTATTATAATCCAACTCATACACTTGCTCTTTACTTCACTGTCTAACATTCAAAACAATATTAACCAAATGTGTCGTTATGCAAGTTCAAATGTGTTCAAAACAAAACGTGAGCGTGTACTTGCGCGAATATACAGTGAAGAGATATACAAACAAGAGTGGATGTGGTTTACGATTGGATGCAACCGGATGTGTCGTGTCCCACCAATGAAATAAGGTGATAGATGAAATCGGAGTGAGAGTGGAACGTGAGAGAGATGTTGGGGGTGAAGAGAGTGAAGGGAGAGTAAAAGGGGGTTAGAGACTATTGCAAATATTGGCAGGCCAGGGAAGCAGTTGCGCGCGGTTTCGACCTACAGTGATGAAATCCAATTGGCTAAGTCACCCTGGCCGTGAGCCAGAATTAATACGTTAGCCTCGATGAAAACCCGCGCGTACATATATATATGTATAAATCACTGCGTGGTAATCAGTGTGTATTTCATGGACTTTATTTGTCAAGGGAAAAAGCCGAAAGATCAAAATATCCTATCGTAAATTAATTTACAATTGAAGTAAAAAAAAGGATAAATTAGTGTTGTGCATTTTCAATTCGTTCACTTGTCATCATCGCATTTTATTTTTATATCGTAGAGACACACGGATATAGTGAATATGAAATAATTAATTGATATTACCGAACAAAGCTTTATCAAGTTGTGAAATGTTTTTTATTTTTATCAAAGTAAGAATTTTGCCCTATTAAAATTGAATGTTCTCATTGAGAAAATGTTCTTGATGCACGAAAGTTTCGCAGTTATAAACTCAACTTAAATTTCATGTATCAAAATCGTGAATGAACTATTATAAAGTTTGATATAGTAAAACCAAAATTAATTACGACGTGATTGAGATTTTATATGCAATAAACAAAAAAGCATCTTCGTAATAATTATGTAACTCTGTTCCATCTTTTTTCACAGTGGTGATGTTTTAAACTAGCCATAACAGCGCTCTCAATTTGGCATAATTCATTACTGATTGACATATATATTGACGAATCATATCAAGTGACAAAAGGCTTGACGACCGTAGCGAATTTATGCAAAGTAATAAGATGCAACTGCACATATAATATATACATCGATATAATACGATGTGCGGTGGCGGTGTAGTTAGAGTTGGTCGCTCTTCCAACATCGGGGTGAACGAACTGGGGGCCCCGCTTGAGGCGTCTGCCATCGCGCCTACCGTTTCAATGCATCGTGCATCCGCAAAGAGCGCGTTCGCGACAAGTGCCTGGTGCGCCACGAGAGACAGCGAGAGAAACAAAAAGAAAAAGGAATAAATAAAAAGTGGGGAAAGAAATGAAGAAAGATTGAGTGGCAACAACGACCGTTCGACCAACTTTTGTTTTTTCTTTCTCTCACTCTCATCTTCAGAAAAAAAAAAAAAAAAAAAATGTCACAAACGACATAACCACTCTCCATTCGTCTTTGTATAAAATATCCAACCATTATATGCTATGAATTCACGTTGTGAACATTTGGTGATAGTCAAATAAATATCAAGGACACAGGAAATACATTTACGTCTCCAATAAAGAAAAGAAAAGAAAAAAAAAGTCAGGTGTATTGCAATTGACATAACACCATCGTCAAACAAGCTATTAATAATATGACATTGAAAATTAAATATACAAAAAATGAAAAATTGACACTGAATAGAAATGATCGAAATAAAAATAGAATTTATTCATTCCCCTTTTTCTATTCATACAATTCGAGTGGAGAAAAAAAAATAAATGATAATGTAGAAAATGAATGATAAATAAATTTTATAAGTGATAATGGTGTAAAAGTAATGAAATAAAAGATATATATTGAAGTTTGATTTCAATATATCAAAAACACGCACGTGCACGCACAATTCATTGTCAAATAATTTTGAATCCCTCGTGCAAGTTACACGGACGAATAAATATACACACATGTATGTCTGTAAACACATTTGATATGTATACTGACGAATTATTCTTCACATATATTTATATGTGTATATACACATGTACATATGTGAAATGTAATGGAGAATATTCGCTCACGGACTGTCGAACTTGGTGGATCACGCGAGGCGTGGTGTAGACGCGGACCCAACGGCGGCTCCGTTCCTATGGGATGAATTATTCATAACCCGAGAGCACGGTTTGCCTTCCTCACCTCTCTCTCCCTCTCTCATCCTATTTGTTGGCTCACTCACTCTCACTTCCATCCAGTATCCAGAGCCATCCCTACAAGCGCGATGACTCGTTGCCTCCGGTTATACTATATGCATATACTCTTCGCTCGCTTACGTCCATATATCTCCAACCCGACTCGACTCTTCGCCTCTTTTGCCCCGTTTGCCCCGTTTGCCCCGTTTGCCCCGTTTGCCCCGTTTCTCCTGTTCGCCTCTTCACTCCCTCATCCACTTCACTCTTACACTATATACACGTACGATTTTACATGGATATTACGCGCGCCCTCTTTTATATTTTCCTTCTTGCCTTTTTCGTGTTTAAAAAGAGAAAAAAACACAAAAAACCAAAAAAACCCCATCCGAAAAGAAGACAAAATGTCGATGGGGAAACTAGAGCGAGTAGGATAAATAAAAAGCTCAACGTTTATGTAGATAATTTCACACTTGACACTATGGAAAAAAAAAAAAAAAACGACGAGAAAATTCACACTCCCGGAAGGTAATAAAAATAGAATTGATGAATAATTCGCTCCTCCCATTTTTTTCGATGAAAAATTCATTATTGAACAATAACTTTTTATTCATTTATTTTATCCATTATTGTATCGATTTTTTTCCTTCCTTTTTTTTTTTAATGCGTGATAACGATTGATCACATGTAGGCAATAATTATTTGTTCAAGATAAAACGATAACCAATAACAGTGAAAATCGTTTTTTTTTCTCAATTTATCTTTTTTCTCGGATTCCCCTACACGTCAATTAGATTTTGTCAATGTTAAATGTTAATTAATACGCTGGTTAAAATCCGCTCCTTCATTAAATGACGATAATAACAATTAATATCGTTTAGTTTTATTATAAATTAAAATACAAACTGAAAAAAAAATTATATCAATCCGCTATCAATTATTATTTCTGTCTCGTTATTTTTACTGATTGTTTTATTTATTTGTCTATTGGCTTGTTTGTTCGAGTATTGAAATAATTGGAAAAAAAAAGAAAAACAAAAAGATTGTGAAGTATTTTTCTATTTCATTACTTTTTTTCCTCATCCTCAAATGGTGGAAACTAACCAAATAGAAGCAGGTGACTCATCCTTCGTTACATCTTATCGTTCTTTCGTGTTTCTATTGAATGCACACATACACACACAAATATATATATATGCATAGATAGAAGCAAACCGTTGACAGAGTAACTCCATAACATGTACTATTTGTTCATCGCAAACACCATCATGAAAGTAGTGTTGTAAAAACAAAATAGACATTAAAACTCCTAATCAAATGCTACCAATACATAAGTTAATATCCTCAGGACAAAAATATATGTAACGTGAAGATAAAAAAAATTGAATAAAAAGAAAATAAAGAAAAACGAATTTAATTGTAAAAACGACAAAGTGATAATTATATTGTGAAATAAATATATTATATAATGAAAGTGAAAATGGAGCAACAATGAATTAATTAATCGTTAAAGAGATTGTGAGTTTGTCCAACAATCGTGGAGGATTATTGTACGACGCGCCAAAAGCAAAATTGTGGTACGGAAGGAGAGAAGGATGAAAGGAGAGAAACAGAGAGGAATGATGAGGTAGAAAGGGTGGAAATGGTGCGTCAGCTCCCGCCAGAAATAACATGGGTATACTTAGACGGCCCTCCGTTCAACATCCAAACCAACCAAACCCAAGTGTAGTCGAGAGACTCGTCTCTATACCATGCTCTGTATCTTTTCCTCTTCTTTCATTCTCATACACACTATGTTCATCGCTTTTTCTCTCTCATGGTTGGCTTGCGACGACTCTCTAGTGAGTCCTGATGAAAAACGACCCAACCTCAGGGACGGGATTAGCCTCCAGCCGACAGCCGAATCAAGAGCTAATTCAACGTGCGGAAAGATCAAATTCATTCGAGCCAATTCTATCGAAAATTCAATTTATTTTTATTTCATTTTTCATTTCTATGATTTTGTTCATTTTTCTTCGTCTTTCTTCATTCTTTCAATTCAATATTTTTTTCTTTATTTTTTTTCCTTCTCTTTTTTTTATCTTCATCACATTCGCAGAATTTAAGTTTATTGGAGTAAAACATTAGAATCAGTTTCACAATCAAATAATTCATCAGCAGTGATATATTTGAAATTGTCATGTTGTCATATCGAAATGTGAATTGTTGAAAATAAATCAAGTATTGAAAATGTTAGAACTTTTCTCAAATATTCCTAGAATTTTAATTTTTAATTTAATGATTTGTCTATCATTGATAATATTTAATTGATGTGCATATGGACATTACGATAAGAGATGAAGACATCGATTAAACAATACAAACTTCAATCTCATATCGGAATTCAATGTGAATGATTATTATTTCGACCTAACATTAAAAATAAAATTACATATTCAAAAACAAAATTTCGCTGAGTTTCGTCCGAAAAGAATGATTTTGGCTAACTTATGATTTATCTCTCCTTCTCTTTAAACCCTCATCCGAAATAATGATTTTATAACAATATTAATTCATGTTCAATAACCAAAAACATCACATACAAAGACAACAAACAATAGTAAGAGTAATAATCATAATACTAAAACTAATGATGATAATGATAACAATCATACTGTCAGAGTGTAAATTTATTTTCTCTAATTACATTTTGACGATTTTGTAAAATAGAAAGTAGTGTTGTGCAATAAAAATATTG
Organism: Meteorus cinctellus; assembly: GCA_030523045.1. NCBI lineage: Eukaryota > Metazoa > Arthropoda > Insecta > Hymenoptera > Braconidae > Meteorus > Meteorus cinctellus. The sequence continues at coordinate 93,600 of JAPYZF010000076.1, read as the reverse complement.
GATTTTATCGACGAATATTGCAATTAGTGATGCTTCAAATGGACATTTGAAAGCAATTGATAAGATGTTCATTACGAATAACAATAAAAAAATGAATTACCATTCAATAATATTTCATCGATGCAGAGTAACATATCAAACATAATGAATATTTTTATGTTTGATGTACAGACTCAATATTCAATGCGTTCCCCTACCATAAATTATTACCAAAGTGCATAGAAAAAAGCATAAAATAGATGAAGAAATTTTTTTCCATCAATCGACTCTACAATATAAATATTTCGTTGCCAATTGATAGATCTACAGAGTGAAGGAAAGTGCAGCAATTTACCAAACGTGCATAAACATGTTTATGCACAACTCTGACATATACATATATATATGTTCATGATGCCGCAAAAAAAAATATCCCTGCAGAGAATTACCGGTCTATAGACACACGAGTCGCGCAGATGATTATGCAGTCGCTTAGAAAGTTCCACACGCTTGTGGATGATAAAAAAAACGTGGTCACAAACGCGTGTGAGCAGTCATCACCAATACCAACAAATATTTGCGCGCATATTCTTGCAATTTACCATCACAATATCATAAACAGAATTATTACAAAATAATTTGCAATCAAAACAATTTCAATCGTATTTTAAATCTATCACCAAACTTTTGTGAAGAATCTCAACCTAAATAACAATATCGTGACAATTAACAATAAAATCTAAATCCTCGAATTCATCATCATGATAAACGAATTCAAATTCACCATATAAAAATACATAAAAATGATCACGACCTTGAAGTGAATACAGACCTATATAAACAGCGTGGTGGACTAAATTTACTCGCTCTATAAAATACGAAAGTAAACACACAAACAGCAAAACGAGACCTCAATCGCAAATTAATCCGTAAAATTTTCACGAAATTACATAACAATAAAATTAACAGCATGATAAAATTATATGTCCGAAATTAAACAAAAAGCAAAGATGAAAGCAAAACCAAAACAAAAGGGGAGGCGACTGCACCATTAAATGTTCCAGGGTAATATACCAGTATACAACACAGGTCTTGTACCCTACACTCAAAGTGCGCAATGAAGACAGACCCTTCGCCCCCCTACCCATTCCATTCGTTGCTCTCACCATAAATGCTCGTGAAGAGACCAAATGGTTTGTCGTAAACATGAAACCATCAGATGTGTGTCGTGGTGAATGGACGCAAGAACGCAATTTCCATTTATTTGACGCCCATCGTGCACAAGTCGTGTTAAATACGTGCTTGAAACACACATACTATATATTTATCGCATATATACGTATAATATTGTTTGTTGTTGTTGTCATTGTAGCTAAAAATTATTAGTTGTGGGGGAATAAACACTCCAACCCTTTTGTTTCTAATTTATTCGTACGTAAAGCAAAGATTTAAAACGTTTTGTCAAATAGTTTTGAAAAAAGTATGAACATGAAAGACATCGATGTCATAAAAATAAGCAATATAAAAGACTTTGAGTACGAAATATATTAGAACTTAAATAACGTGTAATAATATGGAAATAGGAAAATGTTTATTGGAAAAGATTAAATGAATGTTGAAGATATAAATTTTTTTGAAATGATCGGTGTGTGATTGGAAATGTTTTAATGCGCGGGACCTTCAATCTCTCTTCGGGTATTCATAATACCGTACACTTGTTCTATAAATAATAATACAATATAGACCAATGTAATGATGAGGACACGCACGAACATGTTGAGAGCTTCTTTATTTTTGCCTGGGCAATTCATCAAACTATTGACAAATACTTTTTACTCTTTATTTAAATAGAATGTGTGACTTTAATAACTATATAGACACACATTCAGAAATATTTTTACAAAACAAACATTTTGCAACTATTAACAGTGTGCACTTTTCGATTTGAATGCAAAGTTTCATTTTACAATATACTTTGAATACTAAGAACTTTTTTCTTTTTTTTTAATACAAGACACCTATACTGAACACATTTGTTCAGGTGTATCAGTAAATTTATTGTTATTTCTTATTTTTATTTTCATGTTGAATATTCTAAGTATTCTAAGAAGAGTAATAAAAAGTATAATAATAATAGATAAATTCTATTCAAAAAAAAATTCTCAGAATTTATTTCATTTGAATTGACAAATAAAACGCGGCATTTCTTCTTTTAATATCAATCATAGGAATGAAATAAATAGTTATACATATTCAAAATTGATATTGCTCTCTTTATTTCCTTTTTATCTATTTTTTTTTTCTTTCATTTTCGCCTCCCTTTGCCATCACATAAAACGATGTGCGCCACGCATTGCGGTGAAGAGTAGTTTCCGTTTCAGAAATAAAGCGCAAGAGATGTATATGTATATATCTTCTTTCCTTATCGCGTCTTCCATCTTTGGGAGACTCGCGCGCGCGCAAGATAGTTCGTCTCTTTGCCGAGTGACCGACACGTGGTATGAGAAAGAGGTAAGAAAGAGATGAGAGAGGGAGAGTGAGAGAGTATAGGAAGAGAATGGGAGATGGACGCAGAACGTAGAGCAATGGTATAGGAAGACAGGAATGGGTGCGTCTAGACATGCACGCCAGGGGAGACCACCGCATTCAGACAACTACAAATACCAAATGTATACATCTATACATCTCCCATATGCATAACATCTATTGCCTATATAATATCTCAGCCAACTAATGATCTTATGCATATAATTATTACGAATGAAACATATTTCACGGCGAATAAAATACAAACTCAATGCCCACCCAACAATTTCTTCTTGGAAAAGGTATATTGTCTTAATATGAAATTATTGTCGTTCATTCTGATTCATTTCTGTTTCGGTTTTCAAATCCACTTCAGTTAACTGTCACAATTGATCAATCCGGTTTGCTTCCATGACAAATCAATGCCATAGAAATTTATTTCGGTAGTGTATTCTTTGACGCCTGAATAATCTAAACATTTTCGGTGGGGAATATGACGGAAATTATTCGATAAGACAAATTACGTCTCAATAAACAATGTCTCATATACAATCATACCAACGACTGAGTGTTTTATCATTATTCACTGTGTTCGGCAAGTAACAATAAACAAATACAAACATGTTGCAATTTATTTCTTCATCAAAATGCAAAAAAATTATAAATTAATTCCTAAGAGATCAGCCAAATTGACGCGCGAAAAATCTAACGCTGATTATACATCTCATCTAAATTTAATTCCTAATAAAATATAACATTCACCTGAGAGTTCCAATTCCCAACAAATAATGAAGCGAAAAAGATGAACAAATTTCATTCCTATTCACAACTTTCTTCAACTTCAATTCCCTCATTTCAGCTAAATATAACCAATAGATACAATCGTCAACAGAAAAAGAGAAGAAAAAATAAAAAATAAAAAAGAAATAGCATGCGATATCTGATAAGAATAAAGATTAAAAAAAATTAACGGCTGAGAGGACAATGAAGCGTCGAATGTCCTCAATCATTTGTCATCGGATCCAATGAATAGATGATAAGTATAACATACGCACACACATACAGACAGTCACACAACAAAAATACATACATGGACATAAATACATATCGAGGGCAACTATCTGCTCACATATGATACAACGACAACAAAGGAGTGTAACCGTGATGGCTAGCAAAGAAGAGGGTGGTTGGCAAACGTTACGTCAGCATTTGAACCAACTCAACACATATAAAATATATAGTGAATAAACGAAGCGTGCATTACACGCATATGCAGACGCATTTTACACTGGTGCGTGCGTCCACGCATAATACACATACATATATAGTAAAAGCTAAGCGAGGGTTCTCGATAGAGCCAGGTGGCTCAGGAGAGTTCGCATATCCCCTTTTCGATTTTTGTTTATGTGGCCCTCATCCTACATATATATATATATATGTATACACACACACGCGCGCATGCATGCAACTTAAAATGTTTCCTACAGGGGGTAGCTGCAGTTATATACAGACACGCAAGGCCACATGCACAATGTGGAAATCCTGCAATGGCTCGTGATTACGCATATAATATTATGAAAAAAATTTTTTAATGTGGTATGTCGAGTGTGTATTGACAAGAGATCTGTTCGTTTCGTAGAATATACCCCACACGCTTCAAGGTCCCCCTCAATAACTTGATAGTCATTTGTATGTATCTTGAATATTATGAATTGGAATGTGTTGATTAGTTGGTTGGAAAAATGAAAAGAAATATTTCGTGAGAATGAATTGGTTGATTGGGTTAAGTTGGAAATATATATGAGAAGGGAATTCTTTAATTGAATTTTGTAAGACTTATTAAGTATGAAGAAATTCTTCAATTGATAATCAATTATTTACATCATGAAGTTTGAAAAAAAGGATTCTAAGAAATTCATATCCAAATGTGTAAAAACAATGCAAATGTCTCAAATTTTTTTTTGTAGATCGTTGAAGAACATTTGAATGCGTTGGGATTGTTTTCCATCAATTGTATTACAGGACAATGATAAATAAACATTAGAAAGATATAAACGAGAAGTCATTTCTATTTTTATTTTTGTTTTAAAAATTATTCTGAACAAAATTCAGATCGCTTTTGTATTATACTGGCTGTCTTATAGTATTTTATAAATTTCCATTACAAATATTTGAACGCGGTATGGATAACTGTGGTAATTACATCGTGCAGAAAATTCAACAGTGATATAGAATAACATGAGAGAATATATAAGCGAATAGATTTCAGCGGATGTTGCCCCAGGGAAAGAACGAAAAACGAATAAATAAATGAAATAAAATAAATGACAGAAAAAAATAATGAGTGGAGGAAAAAAGAAAAAAAATATCACGTTTAACAGAGAGTAAATCTAGCAAAGTTTATTTCGGCAAACGATTTTGGCACCGTCTACGGCAAATAGGAAAGCACGAATTGGTGGAAGAGAAAGTGAGAGCTTAAAAACATGGAGGGAGAACGAATGATACAGATATATATACGTTCATCTCACTCGTACTTTCTCATTTTCTTTTACTTTTAGTTGACGTCTCTCTATTTATATCATTAAGAAGGGCAGGCCTTCCTTAATGACTCTAAGAACTGTCATACAACGAGTGAGATACGATCTCTGGGGTGTCATCAGAGTTTTTGATGAAAAAAAAACTTAGTGTACAATTAGGATTACCAAAAAAAAGAAGAGAAAATACTACATAATCTTGTCGTTCCTTCAATTTTTTTTTCTCTCACAGTCTAATACTGATTTCAGGGTCACTGTATTGAATTATTGTTATCCTATTTCTCTTCATTTTTTTTTTTCAATATTCATTACGTACACAACTGATACGAAAAAACTAAATTGATCAAACTCAATAAAGAACAATAAACGAAACAGAGAAAGAGAGAGAGAGGAAGAGAGGGAGTGCAAATGTATAAAGGTGAGATAGCAAAATGTCCATAATGATCACGTGAGAGAGTGAGAAAGAAACATTGGTCGATGACTTACTTTCTGCACGTGATCCAAATATTGAATTATCGATTGAACGCGCAACCGGTTATGTGTAAAAGATATAGACTTTGCCAGATTGTAATAAAGAAAGATGGAAGAAAAAAAAAAAAAAAAGAAAGAATATGAAATCATAAGCGACAGAGAAGGCACGTTAATACTTGAAATACACATACACGTTTGCCACAACAGCAAAAAAATTGAACGGGGAATAATCAACTTAGGATATAAAGGAGTATCATGAAAAATTGTCAATAAAATTCGATTTGAAACTATAGAGGATCTATTAACAATTTAATTCACAACATTTTAATAATTCTTAAACGTATCACGCACTCGACTTATTTTCAATTTTACAGTTGTCTACAGGATACATATTGAGAATATTAAAAAAATATGTAACTGTGCGTATACAAATATCTATGAGAAAATCCTCACGCGCGCGACACGAGAGCATAAATTTGTTTCATTTTTTATTTTGTTTCCTTTAAACTTAGTCAAGGCCGTAATAAATACATATATATAAATTTTTTTTATTTCTATTCCCTGCTTCTTGATTATTTTATCTTCACTTTTCACTGTCCGTTATTAACCCGCGCACAAGCGTTTGATAATAAATCTTTAAGCACTCAAGACACAGTTGTCAGGGATTCTATCCCGCAAGCCGCATGGATCATTTACGAAGTAGTTTATTATTCTCTATTTCTCTCTACTTTTTTTTTCTTTTTTTTTTTCTATATCTTGCCCTGTCTCTTTTTCTGTATTTCTCCATCTCTCTCATCACCTCACACTCTTCCTCTTGCCTACTACACGTCATCAAGAACAGACATACGTGAGCACATTTTCGTCGACACGCTGCTCGTAAGACCTGCGTTCATCCCAAGGTCTTCACGATACTCTTATGATTCATATATATTTTCATATCCCAAATTGCAATACCTTGGTGATTGTTTTTTTGTCGAAAAAATCAATTGATCAGTTTATGTAAATGATTTTATTGTCTACATGACAATTCTAGTTGAATGCTCAGCAAAAAAAAAAAACACGAAAAGAATTGAAAGAGATATTGCGATTAATTTTCAATGACAGAAATAGATTTCTTTGAATTCAAAAAATATGTCATTCACATTTTTGAATAATGGAAATGGCGTGGATTGAAAGATGAAATAACGTTAAAATAGACATTTAAAAGATGACACAAGTTGGGTAATTTCCAAACGTCATTTTCTTCTTGACCAAAATCATTATTCATATAACTGAGCATTTTCAAATATATGTAACACAGTAAAATTATCATATGATTTTGAAAGAGATTTTATTCAGTTAAAACTAAACATAATTTCTATGAAAACTTTAAAGTATTGGTAAATCGAAACCCCTCGCCAATGATTTTTCAACGGAATAATTGAAAATTATTTTATTCTATTAGTCAATATATACAAAAATAATAAAAATCTTTCTATTTATGATGTACCACTTTCCGTCACATGTCAATCAAGTATTATCGCGCATGTAAAATAAAACGATCAATATAATAAAAACTTTCACGAATATTTTCGGCAATGATATATATTCTTTCTTAAACCCACCACGAGAAAAAAATACAATTTTGTTCTATTCATAATTTCCATTTGTGTGTCTTAGAGTTGAGTGATTCTACTGATAAGTAGTAATGATATGCTATTTAGTAATCAGCTAACGTTTCCACATTTAGGTATTATCTGTATTTTTCTTTCTTTTCTTTTTTCTCTTTTATTCAGATATAAATAAATACCCTAGCAAAAGTGATTATAGGTATATAAGATAATGAAGGAAAAAAAAAAGAAAGAAAGAAAAAGTAAAAGTACTGAAAGCCTCTCAGGTAAAATTGGTTATTGAATCGATCGGTTATTCATGCCACTCGTATAGATATAGAATTTTACAAAATATAATAGTACTTCCTTCAACTTTTCCCTTTTGCTCCCAGTTTTTATTTCTTATTTTTCCCCTCTCTCTCTCTTCATTCTCCTCCCCTACATCTGCTGATGGGTACAGTAAATTTTTCAATGGAACAATGGTCGATGTAGTCATCGCGCAATTGCGAAATTCGCTCGCACACGCGTCTACCCACACGAAAAATATAATAACCCGACAAAGTATCTTCATACGTGCATTTTAACATGTATGTTTATATAAGTGAGTGAATAAAACGCGTGTGCCATCCATTGATCATTAAAAGTTTCGTATAGTCATTATATTTTATTGGTATATGAAAGTAAGAAATATATCAAAGTATATATTAAGTTTGAATATAATTTGTATCGCACATTCACTCTAAAGTTCTGTAACCGATGATGTTCCATTTTTCCCATATGAAAATCTGCTTGAGTTTTTCTTTTTGACGTTCTAGTAGATTTACCACAATTAGAATTGAGTAACAAGTGACGAAAAAGAGCGGCACTTTCGTCAGGTACATTAGTATGAACGAATTTAGAATATGCGTGAATTGATTATCCCAAACTTGAAGAATTAAATTATGAATTTATATTGTGATGCCCCGTTTGATTCCATTCAGTTTAAAGAGAGAAATTTCTCATCCAAAGAAGCCCATGTATTTCCGTTTGACGACGTATTTTTTCTATATCAAGCTATAACGTTACTCTATAATGTTACACCAGAGTAAACAACAGCAGTGTTCAAAATTCAATTATATAAATGAGTTTGCACCAGTTCGTTAATGATATAATTAACATTTTTGTAATTACATTGACAAAATGATCTTTGTTATAAGAGAGGACCTTGAAACCACGCACTTTTTGAGCAACATGTGGATTATGCATGTTTAAAATTTCCCTATCACATATTTCATTTGTGCAAGAGAAAAAAAAAGAGATCGAATTTATATTCGTCCTCGTCTATTGTTAGTCGCAATGGGAATACAATTGCAAAAAGTATACGAAAGAGAAAAAAAAATGATGAATAAACGAAAGAATGAGGTTATGTCGAGATTAAGAACAATAATAATAAAACACTCACTCCAAAAATAATGCACAGTATCCATCCAAGTCGCGGGTCGGTTGGGCTCTTCTGCGCGTGTCGCGGGGTATAGAAGGCCACACACAGTTGAAAAAGTTTCTATCGAAGGAATTTGGGAAAAACGCGCGCGTTTCTGTCGTGCGTCTCCCCGCGCGCGAACCCGAAGATGAAGGAGACGAAGAAGATGATTACAATGACGACAATGACGAAGAACTCGTAGAATTTAATTAAAAACCTTCTACCACTGCCTTCATTCGATCACGCATATGATGCGAATAAAGTTTTCAAAAATTACCAACGAATGGAATAAAAAAAAATATTGCAGACAGAAAAAATGAAACGAACTAATATTATCACTCCACTTCCGAGTTTTGTCACCGGAATAACAAAACTGTTGGATCACAAACTACAGTTGAAAAAAAAATTAACTGCATCAAAAATTGAAAATCCTTTTATTCGTACACGTTTGCAAATATATGTATATTCACACTATGCAAACGTTTCCCGCGGCGGTTTAATAGTCCGCAGGTTATCACACGAACACGTTCATGAAACTAGCCAGGCGTCATACAACCTACGACCATCACCGCGAAAATTCATGTCACATGACGTATATAAAAGCCACACGTTCAAACAAGTCACGTTGAAATTCACCCCCGAAACACTGTACAGTAAATGAAAAAAAATAATTAAATAAAAATAGAATAAAGAAATGAATAACGCGTCCGTATTCAAACTTCTCTTCCAACAATCCAACCAAATCTATCAAAATTATATTCCTATTAATTCTTTATTATGTTCAAATTTGATAACTTTATAATCTCAACATCCACACTACGTCGACAGCAGGTTAACTTTACATAATCACCACCCTTTTTCATACGCGAACGCTATTTCGAAAGTAACGATTGTCAAAAAGAAAAAAAATGAAACAAATATTGAGATAGAAAGAAAAAACAAAAGGATTAAAAAACAAGTAAACCGTCAATCGAACGAGTTTGAAAACGTTGTCGTCCGTCGGACGCTCGCACGACGTTCCTCCGGCGGCAACACACTACTTTTCAAAACAAAACGTGGGACGATGATGATGCCCCGCTGCTCTCCTTTTCTCTTTCTCTCTTACTCTTACTGCTACCACTGTCCAAACACTGAGTCCTCTTTCTTCTTCGTTATCTCGCACTCTTTGTCACTATCTCTCTCTCTCCCTCTCTCTCTCTCTCTTCCTCTTACTGCTTTAATCCTTCAATCTATCTCTTGTCCCTTTCCTTTATATCTCTCCCCAAACGGCGCTCAACTCGTTGCGCTATAACCGGGGCTCTGTCTCTCGCGTGTTATACCCTTTCTCTGTTATAACTAAGAGAGCGTTCTAACTTGTCCGCTCGCTCCCTCTCACACAACTGTCCGTGTGCTTTCTGTGTGGGCCTATAGCTCTCTCTCCCACTCTCTTCCTTTCTCGCTCACTCCTATCCCGTACTTCGCTTGGTTCAGGTTCTCTCTATGCTATATATCCTTCGCCTTTACCCATATACCCTCCTCGCTCGCGCTCTCACAGCCAACGACCGCCGTTTTCCACCACACGCCGACGGATCAATAATTCACCATATATTAACACCAAGTATAAACGTAAACGCTTCGCGGGAGAAACGCCACGAGTCACTTCGTATCAATCGGCTCCGTCTTCCTTTTCATATTGTTTTTTATTCGCCGCACTCAAAAATTTGTATTCAATTTATAAAAGATGAAAATGAAACAGAGATTGAAAAATTAAAGAAATTGTTAGATCAAATTCGGGATATTTGGGATTTATTCATATAGTTGCACGATTGTGAGTATAAAGAATGAAACAAGAGTGAAAAATTACGAGAATCAGTGCCGGTGCTCTGATGCCACCAACCATTTCGAACTCGAAACTCACAACTCGCTCGTACTCGCGCCGTTTAAATTGTCTGTTGGCTTTGACTCTCTTTCGCGCTGGCCAACCCACCGGGTTTACGGGCAACAAGCAAACGGATCAGCGAACGAGACAACAAAAAGAACAAGATGAAGAGTAAGATGATGATGATTATAAAGACAACGAAAACTCTCTCGCGCGCAACTGGAAAACCACTACACCACCTATAAACTTTTTAACACAAACCCCACCAAAAACACCTCACATTTTCAAAGAATAAGATCATTAAAAAACCTAGATGAAAACTTATGGAAAAATCAAACTTTTCACCTCTTTTTTTTCGCCAAATTTTTTAACACTGACATATTTGACGTATCCACCGGAAGTTGAACGGTTGCAATAAACAGTGAGTAAACTGTTTATATAAATATAAACGCACGAATGAATATATCGAAGAATTTGTTAAGGTGTAAATTTAAATATGATCGGTATAAATTTTGCCACGACACACACACACACACACACACACGACACATATACACAATATCCCTAACGTTTTTTTTTCTTCCTTTTTTCGAACACATCACCTTCATTCAATGTATATACATATATAGACATATATATATGGGCATATAGTTAGGGATAGGTAAAGTGGGTTTAATAGTGCTATATATAATAGTATTTGTTGAGTGTTAATTACTCACCACAGGATGAGATGACGATGATAAGCTGATGGATTTTCACGAAATTCAGACGATATTCGGTCCGTAAATATGAGGAGTTACTCTGTTTTTGGTATGCCAGGAATGGCACAAAGAATCTAGACAACGCACACGCCTGCTGCGCAGCCGGTCTGCGCACACGCTGACACCGAGCGGCCGCGGGAGAAACCAGAACCCGAGACGAGCCGATTGTTAACGTAACCGCCCGAATGCTCCGTCACCCAACTCCAATCTCCCCTACTACTTTATTCGCTCGGTAGTCACATGCACCACGTGATGTTTTGCGCTGTCCCGTTCTCCTACCACTACTACGACACGGATAGACAGGTCAGAATGCATTGAGTCGCGCCACGCACGTATGGGCAAGTTGGCTCTCTCGACTTGCCAACTACAAACTACTACCACCTCAATCTCTACTACCACCACCACTATCTCTTTCACCTCTTCTATCTCCACCACCACCACCGCCACCATCGCTACTGCTCTCTAAGCTTTCGTCGTTTTCATTTCGATGGAGCACTTGTTGATATTCATTGTCAAAAAATTTCCGTTTTGTATATATAGTTTTTTTAATTTTTGGCAATCGAATATTTTATCCGAAATTGCATAATTTGATTGGGGAAGAATGTGATATTTGGAAAATTGAATATGTAACAAATTCGACATTTATCATCTTCACATATTTTTCAGATAATTTCATTTAACTTTCGCAATTGTGCTTGTCATTCATACCGATTGAATACTTCATTTGAAATGGAATCTCCAATTTCCGGAGTGATGGATTAAACTCGAATGAAGAAAAATATCACATGTACAGTAAAAATGTCAGAAAATAGATATTTGATGCAATTTTCTTCCAAATCATTCATTGAAAAACACTTGAATCAAGTCCTTAATTGGGTCCGTTTATTCTCTTAATATAACAAAATTGCACTCAAAACTGATCCCCAATTTTATATAATAAAAATTTAACTATGCATAAAATATTCATGCAATGGCGTATTTACATTCCAGCGCTCGTCATTATTCTTCTGATTATTCAAATCGAAATTTCTTCCCATGCTGGAGGCTTACAACAATTCGATATTCCATTAAAAATTAATTCCTGTCATCCCAAAATGGTTCTATCGATTCAATCGGACTTTCGAAGTGCAATATGCTTTCACAATGCATCTCTCGTTCATTCCATTTCCGATTTCCCACGATCACATCATGTTTGCGGTAAATGCATTTTTATGTCGCTTAATTCACATGAAAAATTAAAATGTCAATATCGTAATTAAATTTCTCAAAAATGATAATCATAAATAGCCAACATTGCGGAAATTGTTTCGTCACAGAATTGAACAAAGATCATTTCGAACAAATATACAAAACAACCAACAGAATTTCTGAATTTCCATATCACTTTTCTTATTCCCTTTCCCTGCATCCTCAAGAACTTTTCCATCCTGTTTTAAAAACGAGAGTTAGTTGAAGCCGGAAATGAGATGATAATTCAAATGATAATTATCAGGAAATAGTTCGCAAGTATGTACACACATAAATATATGACAAACGGAAGATCACAAGGTTAAAAGAATAAACAAGAAAGGCTTGCATTACACCTTTCGCAATATCATTCGTATTATTGCATCGTCAGCATATCAATATAGAAGACGTGAAGTAGTAAATGTGTTGCAGATAATTGTACATAAAGGTAGAGAGAGAGAGGGAGGGAGCTGTGCATGTACCGTACACATATACTTAACGGATTCACGGGGAGATTCTCTGTCGAACTGTCAGTAATGCACAAGGATAACTGACCCAGTGAGGTGTGCCAACTGTGTGGCATTGCTACAACACATTGAATATCTCAGCAGCAAACTCGCATTACATATATACACCTTACACACTCATTTACCTCCATTTGTACCTGCCTATAATATTTCCGTTGACGTAAAACTGATCAAGTAGAAGAAAAATAGATAGGCCGAAAAAAATTAAAATAAATAAATAAATAAACGAGAAAGTCCTAATGACTTTCGCGACCTCAGTATAGCTTTGACTTCTTGCAATTCCTAATGCTAAATGTTTAATCTATGAAATATTTTATGGAAGGCTTTTGCCACCAATTTCTGCTCAGAGTGGACATTTTTATATACCTGAAGAGTTTCCCTCTCTTTCCCCAATTCAATAGCAAATATATATGAATTTAAGTCTGTCAACTTTGCGTATTTTATGACAAATTATGTTTATCATTGACAAAGATGAAACATCAAATATTCTTATAAATATTTATTTTTTCGATTGAATGAATTCAGCGATTCGTTCTTACAACAATGCAACAAAATTTCCTGAACAAGTTTTTAATTTCTATGTTTAATAATTTTCAGTGCTTTGTATTATAACGACAATTAAATAAATCGAGATGACCAATTTTTTTCATTACAAATAATATCAAAATTCAGACAAATTGGCTCCAAATTAATTTTCATTATGACACCATGTTCTTATGAACGATATTAAATAACTTCTCTATTGGATCAATCAAAATAATGTTCGTCATGTCGATGGAATTATTTCCTCAAGATATTCTCTAAAAATAACCTGAACATTCACGTCGCATAATTTGCTTATGATAAAAGCGGCGTATGCAAAACGTATTCATCAGATCATGAAGTCAATAACACTTACTACATATATACTTATCATAAACAAATTTCCTCCACCATGTTTTCTTTATATTCTCCTATCGTATTATAAATAATAGTTCTTGCCACAATGTCACTGTCATTCATTACTAATATGCAAATGTACCAAACATTCTCTTTTGATGAATTGATCGTATTAACTTGGATATTACCAGTTGTTTAATATTTAATATTCCAAATAAATTGCCAATAATTATATCCAATTGCAAAAGAAAAGAGAGACGAAATTAATTTTAATTTGATTCAAATACAATATTGACTTATTAGTGATCTCTTTGAACACACAAATCGAAATACTGGAAATAACTATTTCAATTTTCTATACATAATATATACATGTGTAGTGATATTACTTAATTAAAATTAACGCAATGGGACTGCACTTGTGTCCTGTGTCTATATACACATTTATATATGCATGTATATGTATATATACATAAAATATATTTACTGTAACTGAGCACACCATACTAGCTTTGCAGTTTGCTTTGCCGGCCCTCTGGGCAAAACTGAGTCGTTAGTTTAATTGCAATTTCAAATACGCTGCCGACCTCACTCAACCACACAATGCTCTCTGTTCTGTAATCCATGCATGCATACATGCATATATAAAAATACCTGTACACTCTGATTGCAAACATAAAAAAAAATGAATCAAAAATAATGGATGGAAAAATAAAAAATTGCAAATTAATTATCATTGATATCTGAATTTGTGCTCTACAATTCAAATACAGCATATCAAATATTTTTCTGTTTCCTCTTCAATTTTTTCTTTTTTTTTTTTTTGTTTCGCGTGGATTATAAGTCGCAATTTTCCATTGCCATTTCTCATTATGCAATGTCGCGCTTTGCATTCAATAGTTACTGTGACCGGAGGGGGATATATGTATACATATATTTTATATATATACACCAAGAAGCCCCGCGCACACGAGCCGACAGAAAACGAGGCAGCCAAGGCAAGTTCATCGACACGAACAGACGCGCACCTGACTCCTCATGACTCCAGCAAGAAATTCGCAGAGTCGCGATAAATCCCCACCTTATTCACTTTCCTCTCATGTTCCCCTCATTCTCCCTCCTCGTTTTCCTCCTATTCACTCTTGTATACACCCTATATACAATTACGACCTCGTATAAAATCGTTTACTCTCTCTCACCTGACGTTGCACGTTTGATTCATTGTCATTTATATTTCCAAAAGAGGTTGCGATAATTACCCGGAATTTGACATTCCACTTTTAATTACTTTGAATTATCAGAGCAACCCTTAGCACTTTGAAATATTGGCAAGGTTGAAATTATGAATGAGGAAGTCGATTATTCTAGAAAAATATTTTTATTCATAAACGACGTTGTTTTCTTGTGTATTGTTAATTATATTATAACAGAATGACGCGGATTCGTGGGAAATTATCGGATTACTGTTATTTGTTCACTTCATATTATGAAAGATGCCATGATTGTGAAAACAATTCTGTGCTGCTTATTCATGTCTGACATTGATATACATCATAGACAAACGCAATGATTCGAGTATGACAAAATTGTTATGCTGGTGAGAAAAATTAAATAGCTTTCATTGTAGCGGTATTTCATTCATGATTATGCACATATATATTTCACTGGAGCATTTACTCACAAGACATTCAAACTATATTGCATCGAGATCTCAATGCTGCTATTGAAAATCAAAATTTCTCAATTGATCTACTTTTGTTTATCTTTATGGCAATCAAATTTTTTTTATAACTTTGACTCATCTCACTTTTCTTCTTTATGATTCATATAATTTTATGAGAAAAATAACACTACAATTCTTAGTATCAAATTGTTGTTTTTGGTAGATCTTTCATTCATCTTTATTGTTATCAATTTTTCCTGAATTCTCAGAGCCATTTGATCATCCCTCTAATTATTCCCAATTAAAGAACATTCAAAAGGGAATTATTTCAAATTAATCAACATATTACCACATAATAACAGAATCTGTAACAAAATTCCAAAATCATTTTTGAAACGAATGCTGCCATCAAATCATTACAAAAAGATTGAAAATCAAATGTTTTAAATTCATCTATTTATTTGATTTATCGTCATATTTTTTTTTTTCTCCTACTATACCATTATTAGCACGGTGGAATCCGCTTTAGTGCTGACAGTCCTCTCTTCAACTGTTCTGTAAGTACATATACATATAATATATATATAAATATTGAAGTATGTAGCGATATATGTATAGAAGGCGCAACCCAAACGGACTTTTAATTGGACTAATCAAGTGGAACCCAGGTGCCATTGATTCCTGAAATATCACGAGTGCTTCCTCAATCCCACATGAGTCCAATTCCATGTTGACGGTGACCTATCGTTTTTCCAATTCCTCATGTACCACAAACGGGCAAATAAACCAATAACGGAACATGGGATAAAAATAAAACATCGAGAGGACAGAGACAAGAATAAAATCATAACGTCAACATGAAATATAAAAAACAGAAACAAGTGGTTATCTAAATTCTATGGGATCCATTCGATTAACTCCAATAATTGACATTCATTTGTAAATGTTAGAGAACAAAAGCAGGAAATGAGAATAAATGTGGCTACACGTTTATTGTTTAATATATATGTATAGAAATTGAGAAATGAATGAAACTGAAGAACTAGACTTCTAAATAAAATAGTCGATGTGGAAAATAACTCGCAGTAAAAGATAATCCAATATAAAGATGGAGTTATCAATACCAACGTTGTATAACGTCGTCAGGATTGTCAAGTAGTTTATATGTATTGAAAATGTCTGAATTAAATCAAAAATATTCTACGTCTTCATCTCCATTTCAATTGATTGAAATCAATAGCAAAATAGACAAAATTTAATTGATGAACATATAATTCAATTACCAACTATATATTTATTAGTGATCTACGTTTGGTCTGTTCTTTTTTATCAACCAAATCCTGTCTCAATGACGTAGCAAATGATTTCCGGATTAGACTTGTCTCATGAATTTCTAGTCATAGTGGACTAACCCTGATTACGATCACATGAACATAAATATCAATATGAGAATGAAAGTTCATTCACTCTACACAGAGCAATTAATTTAATGATAGGCAAACTAACCCATTGACAAAATCGAATATAATTGAGAACTAGTTACGAACCACAGGAAAATCGTCTTGGTAGTTTGATAGCAAACAAACTATGTACAATATTGTTATCAACATTCCAATAATGAATGTGCATAAATAGGGTCATAATATGAATATCATCAAGGGACCCAGGTAATTGTTTTCACCGAATTCAGGGTTGGGTTCGATCCTGTAATGACACTGATCCGTCTATGTCTTATGTACTTATCACCAAAGTCAATTTGGATACTAAGTACTGCCTCAGATACTTTGTATTAATTATGTTATCATTCCGATCTATAACCATCGCAATTACTTATGAAGATTCCATTGGAAATTACAGGAAAAGTTACAAGTAAATGAACTATGTCGTAACTTTCACTAAAGTTCATACAACCTTTATTGAAATACAATATCATTCCTGCATTCACAATTCGTACTTGTTAATTGTATAAAAAATTCATCTTCATCTTTAAAACAAAAAGAATTGGAAAATAAAACAAAAATGAGAATAACGATTAAATCTATAATATCAATACAGTGCACATCAGTACCAAAGAGTAATTGGTGGAAGAGGAGAAAATCCAGGCATGTCATATTCATTGTCCGATTGGCACACGCGCTGGTGGATATTACCAGGTCCTCTGTGCTCTCTCAAACCATTTCCCCATTTTACCTCACAATTCCCTCTCGCTTCCTCTCCTGCCATCTAAATTCATGATGCCACAACGATGGGACACGCCACCCGCAGCTACCAATAGTGCATTCAGTTATTACATCGCTCGTGGCACCCGCAAAAGACAGACACTGTTGTGGTTAACAAATTAAAATCGTTGACCTCTATCGATATATTGCTTTGACGTATAAGTGAATTTGATTCTGAATTGATGAAATTACAGAACTAAACATTGTAGAGGTCGTGTCTTTTTTTTTGGTAAAATAATTTCTAATATTTGATGAATTTCTTTTATTTTACTTTATCACAGTCGGTTCAATCATCAACTGCTGATAGAGTCAACACTGCAATAGTGTTATCGACGTGTTTCCTTTCATTCGTTCTTCTGAAAAAGAAGAAAAGTTGCTGGTGGAATGAATGTGAAATTAAAATGAAATTCAGTTCAATATTTACTCAGTTCTATTTGATTTTCACGAACCTCTGACGTGTGATAATCTGTCATTTAATCTTTTCCCCATTGAATAAGAATTGTAAGTGATTACTATCGAGGTTGATGACCTGGTGCATTATCGTGAAAGAGAAAAATTAGGTTTGAATTCACTACGCACAGATGAATTTATAACATAAGTATGTCATATTTATCTGAAAATAGATTGAATGTAGAAAAATTACAGGTTTTTAATGCTTAAAAATTGAATCAGAACATTCACGTCCAACTTTGAGATATTTTTTCAGTATCTTTTCTATTTTGAAATTGGAATTTATGCTCGTTGATAGTAACAAAAACAAATATGGCGTTTGGATTATTCGTTCCAAGAGGATATAAATAATTTTCAGGGGACTCTTATCGAGTTCATCTGCTATTTTCTAAGTATATTCATTGGATAGTCTATCCGCATATGAATAAATCTTACAGTGGAGACAAATTAAATTTTCGGAAAATCAATTGCTTTCATACAATTGTTCTTCTATAGATTTATTCAAGTGTATTCAACATCACTTTATTACACTTCTCTTCGACCGAAATTTATCGATTTTTGTTTATTGACAATTATACGTCATTTTTGTTTTTATATAAAAGCTGTTTATTCATATTATTGATATTGATGGATCATTTAAATGAAAATATTTCATCGTTCACACTCATAAATTGTAATTCCTGTTGCAGAATATTTTCTTCAATTATAAACGTTAGCGAATATTTTTAATGACATTGAAAATTTATCGCCTGTTTTGTTTTCCTTTGAGCAGAATTCTTATCAACTATGTCTAATTATGCCCCATGTTTCGCAAATATCTATTCAATGGTCATGAAAAAATAAGAAGTTAATGAGAAGACATACCACAATTTTATAAATATATTTGTTTCAGATTAATTCTGCGTAGGCTGACATAAATTATTAAATATTAAAATTAGAATCGGATGTTCATTAAAATATTGCCCATCATCATTCGAGCAATATCTGTAATTGCAGACTCTGAAAATTATTAAGAATAATTGGTTTATTTTCAATGTTCGTTTTTATATTAATTGGGTTCCAATGCAAACTTCAGCTTGTAAGTTTCCATGGTGACTGTTACAATTTTAGCTGAAAATGTCCAAATAACAAATTAAAATTATTCGAAATTGAATACCTAAAGGTTACTAACACACGATATTGATCTTCATCACCTGAAAACGCTTCTTATCAATTAAAATTATTTATAAAAATGAATCTCGCAGTACTTTTGAAAAACTACATCACGAGAGTTACTGAGCTTCTTTCAAATTGAGAATAAATTTTACACTTATTTCAAAAATTATTAAATACTTTTCACATAAACAATTCATTGTTTTCACCTACCACGAAAGACTTACAGAATTTATATAGAATAATAATAGACAATTGCAGAAAGCAGCTTAAAAGATGAAGGATGCAAATAATTAACTCAAAATAAAATAACAACTTTGACATTGGGATGAGAATGAAAATTGTTGAAATATATTTGATACAAGTATCCGAAAAGAGGATAAAAAATATTAGCCGATAAGGGGGTTGTGAGTGAGAGAGTGTGAATGAAGAGAGAGTAAGAGTGAGAAAGATAATATAGGGTGCGAGGGAATTCCAAGCGTCGTTGGTGAAGCGGAGATTTACCTTGCGTGCCAGGTATTAAAATGTCGCGTCGTAGCTGTGTGCAGATAGCGCATTCGAAAATTCCTCGTGTATATATATTGTATAAACGTATAAGCGAACGCGAACGAGAGACGAGTAACGGATGGGGTTGAAAAGCATTGGGGTACTGGTAGAGAAGGCAAGAGTGAGTTTGGTGGGTAAGAGAGAGGTGAGATGACACGCCAGGGGTATAAAGCTATGGGTGGAATTGTGGGTGGTCTTCACCTAGTAGAATATACCGTCAGGATCGTACGGGGCACATTCTCTCCATTGAATTCTTTTTCAAATGGAATGTCCCCGCGATCCTTCCCAACGAGAAGGATGATATTATTATTTGCGAAATTGCTGTTGCTTTATATCCAATAAATGATATGATGATGGTTAATGCAGTGAGCTTCACTATACTTATTTTCTACTTTTTTTTTCTTTTTTTTTATATGTATACATTTTTTTCATCAACGTTGTTTCACAATTGCATTTTATTTTTCCACTGGACCGTCTAGAATATCCATATTTTTTTCAATAAAATTTCTATGAGGATACGGAAGAATTTGCAGAAATTTTCTTTTCATAAGTAAAATTATTGTAATATTTGAGAATTACATGTTCGAATGTTATTTCGATTTTATTCTTGGTTATTTTTTTTTTTGGCGATTAAAATATGGACAATAGGTTATTGATAAATGGCAAACTTCCTGCTTGTGTTTGACAGTGATCGATGATTATCGACACGTCAGCAACACTTTACATATAACCTCAGAATTGGAAAAAATATATATATGTGGATGTGTATGTGAAAAATGTTTTCTCTGTCCCTTTCAAATTTATTTATTGGAAAAGAAAAAAGAAGAAATATTGATAGGGAAATATGCTGAGTTGTGATTCTGACACGGATATTGAAGATGAATTTTTTACTGCCCTCGCTCTCTTCAAATCAACAGCAAGAAATAGTGGAGCGAAATTGAGAGAAATGTTGCTGACGACAATAGCTGAAAGAAAAAAATTTTCTAACCATGACATAAAGATTCCCGTAATATTTTTAAACTGATGATAAAATAATATAAACAAATATTAATTGTCACATTTTCATTTTTATTCAGTACATTTCACCGAACTATGAGAATATTGATGAAACATCAAAATCCAAAATTAATTTCACAATTGAACAACAATTGAAAAGTTTCGAGGATGTTCATTGCAATTCAATGGACGGAGAAAATCGCGGAGATTCAAGAGAAATCCCAACTATCTCAATTCCCGATGAAGAATTCACGGATTTTATTACCTGCAAGGTGCATTAGATTGACTTGATAGTACTTTGTTACTAACTTATATATTTCACGTCGAAATATTTGACAAGAAAATTCCAGGCTAACATCGCGTATAAAATCATTCCCATATTCAATTCATATTTATTCATGATATTCTCTTTCTTGTTAGACTCAAGAAACCTGCAAAATACTTCTCAAGTTTAAGCAACCATCAAATAGTAACTACTCGTTGCCCTTAGCTCTCAGTAGATACATTTATTATGGTCAGACGATATTTTCAGACCAATTTTGTGAATGAAATTCAAAGCATCAAATTTAATGACGCTCTCCTTCAATATAGAAGATGTTTACATGCAATTTTACATTATATTTTTTTATATGTAATTTAATAGTATGGAATGCAATGTAAAAACGCAGCGCAAATGTATGGTAGAATTCTACATTGATATGATACTTTATTGATATTTGTTTGATCTAAAATGTTTCAAGCTCAATTTTTTCTGAAAGATTTGTCTGATAATTATTCTTATCAGCAGTTTGAGAATCGAAATGATTTTTACATGTGATACTGGCAAACATATTTTATTGGTGAATATTGGGACGTGTCGAGACTTGTCCAGTTAGATTCACACAAATCCGAAAATGAACGCACGACAAAAAAAAATTGGGAACAAATTGCATTTCCTTTCGGTAAGATAATGAGGCTAGGAATTTGGTTTCAATTTTTCCTTTTGAACCTGAATAATGAAGGAGATTTTAACTCGATTCTAATATTAATTCTAATCCATGAAGAATTTTTACATATAAAATTAACACAACAATCAGTTGATTTTTCTCTTAAAGATTTGTGACGGTGCTAAAATTGGTCCATTGATTCTACTGGAATGCCAAGATTGTTTAGACACTTATCATCCTCTATGTCATCAACCTCCAGTCATTGACATTGACGTCTATGATCCCCGCTTGGTTTGGCGATGTAGCAGATGTTCAAGTATCAACGAAGACATTACTCTAGGAACTTCTTCAACATTGAACTCATTAGATAAAAATGGAAACAAAACAAATGACAAGAAAGAGATGAAGGAAAGCAACAGAGATGCTCCAGTGGACACCAATTCGATAAAGCAACGGAACAATTATCCATCAGTGTGTCATAATAATGAGAAACATGCGACATTGAAAGACATTACGAAGGAAGAATGTTGCTCATTGGGGAATCAACTCCGTAAACGTATTGGATCGAAACTCACAGTATCACGTGCGAATATGAAATCGTAAATATCATTGAACATTGTTTTAATAATGATTTTCTTTTTATTTCTTATCTTTATATCCAATCTTTTGTTCCTGTTCGTCTACATACGACTTCACAAGCGCATTCCAAACTTACTGGATGCTTATGTTTTCCTCCTCCCTCCTCATTTATTTAAAACATTGTGTGTATATTTGTCAACTTGAATCTCGAACAGATTTCTTACATTAGGTGCACATTTTTTAATTAATTGGCCGTGATGTAAATAATGTCTAATAATAGAATTTCTCTAAACTAAAATCACTCATTCATTCAATTGTCACATTGAACAATTATTTATTGCTAAAACATTTCTTTCCCTCTATTTTCTTATATGTGATCTAATATCTCTATTCAAAACATATTTCCGTTTTTTCTACTGTCAGAAAAATCAAATGGACTTTTTCTTATGGAACAATATTTTCCATAATTCTTTTTGGTTTCTGATTGTTCTCTTGCTTCGTTCATGATTCTGTTTAACAATCCCTTTTTCAGGCTCCGCACACGAGGTCATATACATTTGTAAACATTTTATCATTATTCATATCGTCCACCCAGCTTGATGGTCTGATGCAAAAACATAGGGTCACTTCAGAACCAACCGACGGTCGCATTTCCCTCATTTTCCATACATATAATCATAACTGAATAAATTAAAATACGGTTTATAAAGACAATTAGGAAAGTCGCATTGTTCATAGTTACAATGTGACATAAATTGAAAACAATATTTTCGCTTGACCCATTTGGATATTGCTGTGTAATACGCCGTTCGATATATATTTTCTCATATATATATATATATATCATTCATCTTATGAGTGAAAAGTGAAAAAAGAAAATATGGAGAAATTATAAACTTCAAGAAAATAGTATGTAAAAGACTTGAAAAGTGTCAAATTTCCGTTGATTCACCAACAATACAAATTTATTCAACAACTTTACTTAAATTACATTCGTGTCTTTCTTTTCTGACAGATATGTATTCGTAATTTCCTTCTCCTCCGTTTGTTTCTTTCATTGCCACCATCATTCAACCTCAAATTGGTAATTTCAGCCTCGCAACTCATTCTCCCTTCTTTTCTATTTATTTATATTCTCCCACACCCTCTTTCATATTTTTATGATTAGACAGATAACGCCATTGTACCAAATCAATATTTGAAGTTTTTGAAACAAGAGATATCAGAAAAATTATGTCAAGAGAATAGCCATGAATTATTCTACTGGAAAACACTCAATGGCACGAAGAATATATATATTCTTTTATCACTGTTTGTAATGTTTCTTTTTTATGTTATGAATTGAGCAGAGTTGTTTGGAAGCTTAGAAAGTGTATGACTAAGTTTTTTTCCTCTTTCAACTTATAATAATCATTTAGCTGCAATGGCACATGATAAAGACAGCGCCTTTTTTTCTGCATTCCGTAACGAATATAAAAATAAAATTGAATCACAAATGCAATAAAGACTAGATAAATAATAAAAATATATAATGATAAAGATAAAATTGAACTTTTCTGTCCATCTCTTGGCACCAAACGAATTTCGGATGAATAAATATACATAAACGGTTGGCTGGAAATGTTCCATCTCCTTGTTTCTCCAAAATATTTTCATAGCTTTCTTTCCTTACTTATATTATGTTTATATTGAGAAGATTGATTGTTTTTTTTTCTCGTAACAGATGAAAAAACATTTTTAAAAATTGTTACATCCAATGAATTATAGAGGCAACAAGAAATAATTCAACAGCCCAGATAATGGGTATTGCGAGCACAATATATGAAATGATAATTGGATCAAGTTCCATTCATCCGCCTCTGCTGTGACTGGTTTTACTTGAAAGATTCCAAATAATTCTGGTTGACGACTTGATGGCAATTGAATCGATCGTGACACATTCCTATCACGATAAAAAATTATTATTTCACTATTTCTCTCATATAAGCCTATGTGCTCTCCTATTTTGTATTCATGAACTAATTATTTTCGACCAGAACGTTGAATTATTTCATTGGCATTATGTATATATTCATATTTTCATTAGAATAAACGCAATTCTATCATCAAATGAGTATTACAGCGCCAGAGGTACACGGATTTTTTCCCCGATAGCTATTGAAACAATCGATCAATTTCTCTTTACCCTTAGCATCCGTCCTTAATCTTTTCCTCTCTTTGCCAAAAAAAAAGTCCATTCATACTTTTATACCGTTATCAATTCATGTACTGAATGATCTATGCATAATAATCAGAGAGGTACAACACTTTCTCCCCATTTCATGTTTAAACATACAATCTTGGAAAAAACAAAATTCCGAAAACTATCACTGCGGTTGTACCTCACTCCTATATTGTTTCAAGTTCAATACATCTTTAATCATTTCTAATGATTCATAATTGATACCTGAAATATATATTCCACTACCCCTTCGAAGTATGTCAAATTATGATCATTTGCTTGTTAATGCAACTTAAAATATAATTCATTATATTATTGAGAAAAATCATGTCAATATCTAGTTTTGCAAGTGAATCAAAATAACAGAAAAATTCAAGGATTAAGTCATAAATAATGTTTCACAAGCACGACCAATTTTTAAAGTGAAAGTAATTATAATTTTGTGAGTAAGTGTATCAAAATTTGAAACACACATCAAAATTTTTGAAGTAGCCCGCCCAAAACAATACAGATCACAACTATATATGATGGTTCATCTTCGAAGAGGAAATATATGATTCAGGAATTCATTTCTCCATCGCATTTCTATAATGAGAATAGATCTTTTGTGCAATTGTAGCGCGGAAGAAAACAGAAAAATCAAACTCTGCTTCAAAGAGTATTCAAATTAAATTTATCGTTTCAGATTTTCTAAATTGGAACAAAGTCATGGCGACTAGACTGTTTAAACGAATTGACTAGATCATTTTTTTGCATCATGAATGTCTCATCCAATAAATAAATTGCCCCCTTACAATTTTCCTACATTATTTCAGTCATCGTTAATGTCTCTTCCTTGTTGCATTCACACCATTGGAACCCAATTACACAATTAAATATGAGTGGATGACAATTGCAACATTCCAATTCTATGACTTCGGATTAATTTCGTGACTGCGATTTCGTATCGTCATCATAATGCTTATCATCATAGTGAACATTATCCTCATCATCAATCTAATTACCATTATCTTCGTATTATCATTCTATATATATCCGCTAAACTAAGAGGTACAACAAGAGAAGGCCTTGTCACGTTCGAATGACATCTGATAAGTGCCTAGTATCATTTATCAGTTTTGTCCTTTTTCTCAATCATCGAGTTTTTCAATTTTATCACGTTCATTCGTTTTTTTGCGTTCCCTGGAAACATCCAGTTCAACATTGATCCATCGAAATTGTAAACATGGAACGACAATAGGCACTCTGAAGATGAAATCTCTTTAGTTCTTAACAAACGTGAATTATAATTTAATTAAATTAATATATTTATTTATTATTTATATTTTTCTTGTTAATTTCTTTACGAATTGATTAATCAACTTTTGTGGCGAGTAAACCGCGACCAACAACCAATTGTTCCTTGGGAAAATCCATGATCACGGTTACGTGAAAACCAATGTTTGCCGTTGCTATTATATATTCACAGAGAGAAAACCAACTAAATGCTGCATGTAACAAATTAATTCACACATTCAGATCAATCATAGAAATTGGGATTTGTGCAATCTTTAAATTTGAATGCATTTCATTAATCCATCATAATGATATGTAGTTGTAGGACTCACCCAAATCGTGACAGAGAAGCCGATGTTTCAAAAAAAATATTATAAGACCAACAGTACTGACTAAACTTGTGGCAAATAGAATTTCTCTGTAATAAAGACTTTGTGCGTTTGGTGTTGCCAATCGACTCAACTTCACAGCTGCCAACATGTACATTAATGAAGTAACCATGAACATTATGAAGATTTTTTCATGTGCATCTGAAACAACAAAGAATTGAAGTATAAAGCATATCAATCAATCCAACAATATTTGTGGCTCTATTGATAAAATTCAATTTAGCAGTCAATTTCTTTTCAACCCACAACTAAATGGAACATTTAATAGGATTAACTTAAGCATCAATGGCAATCCTGTTATCACACACTGGCTCTAATCATTTATCAAGGTCTTAACCGTTGGAGCATCACAGAAGAAGAGCGCAAGTGTTTGAAGGAGATAGAGATAGTAATTTTATAACTGTGTCATCACAAATTATTATTACTTACAGTAATTTTCTCTATTGGAGATATATGTAACCCCACACAGTGCTGCTATTTCAGCCAGGTTCAACCAGAAACAGAGATTCAAGACACGAAATCCAGCAATTTTTGTTGGTAAATGATCGAAACTTTTGAGAACTTTACGATAATATGCATGGTAAACAGTGGCTATTATGAGTCGTGGTCCTATGTGAAATGCTATACTTATACGCCAAAGATATCGCTGTGGCGATACACCAGTGATTGCTGATATTGATGGAAGGACATTGTACACCTGCGAAGAATTCAGTAACGAACATTATGACAAACAAAGACTTGACTAATTCATTTTTCAATTAATTTAAAAAATTCATATCTTTTCAGTTCTTTATACTCTTATTTAAACTGTACATTAATACTTTTTCTTTAGAAGATACTCACACGGCAATGTGTCTCATGGATTTCATCTTGCTGGAAGATATATGCGGTGACAAAGCAAATCAATAGGGTCACCAATGGCAAACATGCTGTGACAATACACAACTTTCTAAATGATATTGATAAATGAATAGAACTCGAATTATTCTTAACATCATCTGGTTCTAATTGTTGGTTGTCCATTGGCGTTTCGGTGTTTGACATTTTGTTTTCTGAGTATCAGATAATTACATATCAAAAAAGAATGATTTCAATTTTTTATTATCTCCTATTTCTAACGAAGTTCCACCATCTCTCTTAAAAATAGTGCCTGGCACATTTCCGATTCCCTGAGATTAAATCTGAAATGAAAGACATGAAATAAAGTCATGAAATATTCATTAAATATAATACTCAAACATTGGAAATCAAACGTTTCTACAAACAACTAACCCATTCAGGCCTACAATGAATATCAATTTTATTTGATGATAATATCAATTGACAAATATAATACATGATATCAAAAACATTCCGTTGCTTTTCTAGAATTGATTTTTATACACAACCCACACTCAATCTATTAATAGAGGACAACAAAATCAGAACATTTCTCAATTTCCTACTAAAAATCATCATAAAATAATCAGAAAATTCTACTAGATTTGTATACCAATAAAAAAAAATCTACAAGGGATTCCAATCAGGTACATTCTTGGCGAACATGTTTTATTAATAATAAATAACTTAAACATGACTCGCAGTAGAGTAAAAATATAAATTAATCTCTACCAGATAGAAACTTTCCCAAATAATTATCAAAATGATTTTAAAATCATATCAACACAATAAACTCAAATCCAAAATGGATAAAACTCAACGAAGCAATTAAACATTATTTTTTAGTATGAAATAAATTTTTTTTGAATTACTTGAGTCAATATGGTCGAATTTTTTGATTTAAGAATGCCACATAGTTAAAACACACATACCGTCTCCTCTGCACAACCCCCATCTGACTTCCATTCGACGCGGTGTTCACTTTTCTCGGACAATCTTGCGCGTCTACCGAACCGCCAACAAATACATAGATACTTGCATACACAATGATGATTGCCAAGTATTTACGAGAGACACCAACATACTATACAAACATACTCGGTACATCTCACTGTGTACATATATAAAATTGGTGCAAGCCTTGTCATATGATACCAATGTATGTGTCGAATACTTACGCACTCTGGGCAATGTTTGTGTCTATTGCACCTCCTCTCGCACTTTTCATATCGCGCAAACGCAAATGAACTGGTACATTTGAACTCCTCCTTTGTGGCATAGCTTCCGCAGCTTCATAAAGTGACCGAGAATACGGCTCGTTTTTTTGTCTCGACACAATTCACCACAATGAACCTCGTCAACAAATCACTGTATCGTCCTATCAATCATTTGTGTGTGTGGTGTTGTAAGCTACCTATCAATCTTCTATCTGTTTTACCATCATAAATCTGTTTTACCAGAGACATCTAAAGTGTTAATGTTTTTGCGCGAGAGATAGGGCATGTCAAAACAAGTTCAAACATACATATGCGCATTTCATCTCATTGTTTCATCTTCATTGCGCATACAATCGATTCAAAATGGTATTTACATAACAATGGGTGTGTTTAGACTAACTCAATGTTGCTCAACGTCATTTAGCATTAAGAAGCGTTGTAAACGTGTCCACACATTTGAATTTCACTCAACGCCTTTCAACGTTACCCAACGTCACTCAACGTTGAGTTAACATAAACACATCCAATAATTGATACAATAATTGCTCCTGGCGGATGAAACAAAGAGGAAATTGTTGCGATTGCAATTTTAGAAAAGATTACATATCAAAAATGTTCTAACGTGAAGACATAAATTATGGTGATTTTTTGATATTGGAAGAATCCCAGTCGGAATTGGTCACATCTACTAGTCACAGCTGTGATTAGCCCACGATTAATCAAAACATAAT
Source organism: Meteorus cinctellus (assembly GCA_030523045.1). Taxonomy (NCBI): domain Eukaryota; kingdom Metazoa; phylum Arthropoda; class Insecta; order Hymenoptera; family Braconidae; genus Meteorus; species Meteorus cinctellus. The sequence goes on along the minus strand of JAPYZF010000076.1, from coordinate 64,547 downwards.
ATTATGTCAACTTATCAGATGGAATTAGATGACGTAAGATAGATTTCGAATCTCAGACGGATGCGCTAGAACATTTGTGATGTCGAGCGGAAATTTTTTGCAAAGTTATATATGATGAGTGAATATTTCTGGTATCACCCAAACTATATACCAATTTACCGACCGAGTTGAGAAATTTCCAATTGTACAGTTAAAGATTGCAATAACGTTATTAAACAAAATGGAGATAGAGGGTAGTGTCTTCAACCGCCTATGCATAATATAATGCACGTATGGCAAGCATTTCTCGGCCAATTAACGTATTTGTTTCTCTAATGAAACTCTCCACTGAGAAAATCCTGTACAGTCGATAACGTCACTACCTTCGCTTACATCGAAATAGTTCAGGAGCGCTGGAATCAGAGCTGACAGAGCTTTTACATAGTTGCATGTCGTATTATTCCCATCTTTTATACGCCACACAATATATAGATATAGATGCTGTACATGAAGTATATATTTGCGCGTGCGTGTAAGAATATTCCATTGCGCATGTACAAATCCCCCCCGGGCTTTGGAGAGGGGCGTATAGAAAGGAGGCCATATTGTACAGTTAAAATTGATGAAAGAAAGAAAATTATTTTATTGTATTGTATCGTGAGCGCGAGTAATTCATTTGATTACTTAATCTTACTTCTGTGTGTTGACGATAAATTTAAACAAAAAGAATCATTATTCCTCCGGTTTCCTCACACAACCTATAAAAAGAAAGAACATTGTGTGACGTACAAAACAAAACCGAGGAAAGGGAAAGAAAAGACGAAGAAAGAGAGTGTGTATTGTGTGACGAAGAAAAGAGAAGCCGCGAGGAGAACAGAGGAACAAACAGGAAAGAAGAGCTCACAAACAGTGAAAAAGAGAGACAGTCAGAGCGAAAGATAGTACAAAGAGAATCAGGAATAAAAACCGGGCAGCCAAAGTTCTCTTTTGCATATACACATACACTCACACATACTCGCTCTCACGCATACAAACACATATACTCTCACTCGTGATTTTTTTCATTATCTTATACATATATATATAAAATTACTAATAATTCATTTTGAAGAAGAGAATTGCAAGAATAAACTTGTACGTTCAACGAGAGGATTTTGTTGCTGACGATACGCGATGGGCACTCGAGACGATGAGTACGATTATTTATTCAAAGGTACTCATCCTCAACATTCACTATTATTATTATTATTACTATTATTATTATCATTATTGTCATTATTGGTGTTACTCTGGTTTAGGAAATTAATTCATAACCTGATATTTAGATGCATTATTCTTTGTGTGCATATGTGTATTTTAGCATCCTCCCTGTTCCATTCATCTGTCCATCATCCCACTGTCTCTCGTCATTCTTTTCCATCCATACTCCATAAATATATCTCTTTTCAAAATTTCCTCATGCGTATTAAAAGCCAACGAATCATTGACATTGAAGTTTCACGTCATGAGAACTGACGTTCGCTACGGGTAAACGAGCCCACACACTTAACGACTCACCCGTTCGTAACCGCTATTTTGTCTGTATGGACTCATAATGAGTGACAATGCATTTATCTATTTGATTCTGTTTTTCATTTATATTCATACATTTGAATATTTAATGGTACATTTCGTTTTGTTTTTGCATTATCTGCAAATCATAAAACTGGAAATTGTCCGCGACAGCCTGAAAAATTATTGCATGTATAACATTGTACATATACCATTTTGTTATAAGTGTGTATGTTTGCTCGATGTGGTTGTGCAACATGTACGAAATGTCAGGAGTACATTCCGTCTAAAGAAACGATGATATCATCGTTCTATAGCCCATAGGCACTAAACTAAATTTTTTTTTTCATGTTCTAATTAGTGTGCTCCAAGAAACAAAAAATCATAAATCGATAATATGAAATATATCACTATTTTCATTATCAGACATATATACTGTACATGAAATAATATGATTTATTTCATTCTTCCTCTTTTATATTGACAATCCAATGACGTTGAATTGATACGCAGATGAAGAAAAGTTAGGAATTAATGACGAACGCACAACTTTTATATAGGATACAAACAGAGATGAGTCAATTGACATTTATGTATGAATTTTGACTGTAAATCATCAAAAATATTGGCAATCAGTATCGCACGAATTCATACACATGGCCTCTGTCTTCGAACAATAAAAAATTTGACATTCCATATTGAATTAACAAAGATCAATTGATTGAATGATATTTGATTGTTTCAAATTGCAATTGCAAGACTGACTAATACTTGGTGACAGTTTATTTCCTCGTATCAGAATGTCCTTTTTTAAAACTGTATTACTAAGCAAATCTCATTTATTTATTTTCTATTTCAATTCTAGTTGTTCTCATTGGAGATTCTGGTGTAGGAAAGAGTAACCTCCTGTCGAGATTCACTCGCAACGAATTTAATCTTGAATCAAAATCAACAATTGGCGTTGAATTTGCAACGCGCAGTATACAAGTAGATGGTAAAACGATCAAGGCCCAAATATGGGACACTGCTGGACAAGAGCGTTATCGAGCTATCACTTCCGCGTAAGTGAAAAAATTCATTCAATTGCTAAAAACCTACAGAAAACTTTTTTTCTCTACATGATTCACTTTCATGTCTGTTTCGATTCCTTCATTCATTTATTTATTTAGATACTATCGAGGAGCTGTTGGCGCACTCTTGGTCTACGACATTGCTAAACATTTGACATATGAAAATGTTGAACGATGGTTGAGAGAATTGCGTGATCATGCAGATCAAAATATTGTCATCATGTTGGTAGGTAATAAATCAGATTTGAGGCATCTCCGTGCTGTGCCAACTGACGAGGCGAAAGCTTTCGCTGAAAAAAATGGTCTGTCATTTATTGAAACATCAGCACTTGATTCTACCAACGTCGAGACAGCCTTCCAAAATATTTTAACGGGTAAATATAATTTATTATTTTTATTTTGTCGTTATCTGCACATATTGTAAAAACAAAATTCATTTGCCATGTGAATTGTTTCCACATAATTTGATTTCAAATGAACAATCTATATACAAATTTTCATTTATTATATTACAGAGATCTACAGAATTGTATCGCAGAAACAAATACGGGATCCACCTGAGGGTGATACAATACGAGCGCAAAACGTCGAACCAATTGACGTTAAACCAACAATGAGCTCAGATGGAATGCGTAAACAATGTTGCCAGTGACTCGATGCACTGTGTTTCATGTGAGTAATCCAATCTGTGTATACCATTAATATTATATAAACGCTATATAACTATTTGTATTATTGAACATAATAAAAAGTAGCAAAACGTAAGGGAGAAGTCAAGTCGAAAAATAAATTTTTCTTCAATAAATAAATGGTCATGATTGAATGCAAAAACGAAAGAGAAATCAATTTCTCATCAACTTATTTCTATCTGTAGAAGCAGCGATACAGAGGGAGAGAGGAAGGAATATGTGGCTGGTGATAGAAATTACAGGTGCGTGACGGTACGAGAACTAAGACTATGTGTGCGGGCCTGTACTCTCGTATGCTAAAAGAGGAATTTATTTCGCCTCAATTCCGCACGACGAGGGACGATGCTGAAAACTTGATATGAAAATAATTCACCATTAAAAATACACACGAATTACAAAACACCCACATACCAACTCACAAATATCCATAAACAAAGATTGAACATTTTTCAACAACCATTTTGTGTACGCATTTTCCGGATATGATGTCTAATCCTAATCGATCAACCGATCGATAACAGAATATTGCACCGTGAAAATGAGACAACGAATGAATGTCCCGAGAATTCTTGTCTTTCGTTATAAATCTCTCGAAAATCTATCGCGCTCTCTCTCCCCTCTCCCGTATTGAAATTAGAAGAAGATGAGAATCAGAAAATATTGGGCAACCCCCAACGATTTCAACGTTACATACAAAAAGATGTTCATGATCATGTGAAGACATGAAACGCAATGGAGCTTGTGTATACACATGTCATCATAACCAAACGAAAATTCAAAACGAAAAAAAAACTTTAATCGGAATTAAAGAAAAACCATAATGAACTCACGCAATTTCTCAATGATGTATTTAAATGAAAAAATACACATGATTATACATACAAGAGAAGATACGCATACCACGCGAATACATAAATATATTATTGTGTTTTATTGATAATAAAATGTTGTATTACACCGCTTCTTTGTAATACATACAATATACAATTATTCTTCTCTACGCATAGTGTGAACCGTAAATTATATGAATAAATTTGTAATAATATATTTACAATGAGAAACAAATGGAAAGAAAATTAAAATCAACAAAAATTAACAAAATTACCGGCCGCATGTATATGCCAAATCAAAACGATACACACTAGTAATGAAGATGTTAATTGTAGCGATGAATAATAATGGAATATTGGCGTAAAAAGAAAACGGTGTTCGGTACATATAAACAATTCTAAATTGAATCTATAACAAAATATGGAGATTATAATTGCAATCTTGTTGCTCATTGTCCATCGCGATCTCCAAGTAGTTGTAAAACGTCGCGTATCTTAGGCACCAAGCTGCAGCGCTTTTGGGTCACATGATTTTTGTTTTAACCATTCTGTGAGAGGCTTTTATCGTGAGCTGTGCAAAAAAAATCATGAGTAAGAATTAATTATTGAAAAAAAAGTATATTATATATGATTAATAGTTCTTTAAATGAATATCCTTAAGCAATGAAGGTCCAGGAGATATTATTTTCATTACCGTTGAAAATTGTTTCCACGTGCGTAGAGCCATACTGTAAACTATCTGCCACACGATGTCAGCTCTCAAAAATCACACTCACAATATGAAGAAAAATCATTGGAAGAACAAATACATTCTGTAGAATATAAATTTGTTTGAACATTTAAAAAAGAATATAATGTAAAAATCGGAAGAAAAAAACACCAAACAAAATTGTAAATTGAGATAACTAAGCTTCTTCTTCTACTTTTTTTTTTTCTTTTTTTCTTTTCTTCTAACACTGCGCGAAACAGATCGAAATACAACATTGAATAATTCACTAAAATAATATTCGTATCTAGGATAATTGCTTTGAAAGGAGAAAACCACTGTGCGATAATTGATGCAAACAATTAAAAAAAGACAAAGAAAAAATAACTGAAATCAACACCACATTATGCGTAATTCTCTAATCTCATATATTTAATCAAATACTATAATTTTTTTTTATTCTATTTTTTTTTTTAGTTATCAACTTCCACATGGCTCACACGAGCTGTGACTGGAAACGCCCAAATGTCCTCTTTCTTTTCAATTTTGTCCTCTGAACAAGTGAAAGTACATAAACAAAAATATTGTCGATGAAATATTGAAAGAAAAAATAAATGATAAATGAAGATAACAAGTATGGCAAGAGCATAACCGACAACGTAGTCTTCAAGTTTTCTGTATACGTATATGGACTAGATCGAGGAGACTGTGGCTATTTGAAATTGATTTTTTCTTTTATTTGATAAGCTGATTGATAAAAAAAAACGGAGAAGAAAATAAATTAAAGAATTATACAAATTCTTGGATAAAAATTATTTAATGAATTTTCCTATAGCTAATTATATCTATTTCATGTGGATAAAAAATTGGACGCAGATTCGAGACGTATAGTACTTTTCAGCGATGAATTTTGATTTTTCTGTCGCCACTCCAACCATCGAAGCAGTTCGGGATTATTTGCGCTATCACTGCTATCTGCACGCGCCTCCAATTGTTGATAATACGCATCACGAAGTAATCGAAACGTTTGAACATTTCGATAAGGCAAATTTGTTATGGGATCCAAATATTTCGCTGGAAGCCTGTGAATGATAAAGATGTCATAACTATTTTGTCAATGTTTGCGTATATCTAAGAAATATTTGATTTTTATGTTCAATAATTTACCTTGTAATAGCACAAAGAGGTTTGAGAGTTTTTCTCGGAGGTGGTGTTTTCTTAAATGCTTTGAGAAACAATCTTTCTGTTTCGAATGTAATAAATGTCCTTTCGTAATGTCCACCCGGTTGTTCTACACTCTTTCGACCTGATTGCTTTGTATTAACTTCCTCCGTTCTCGTAGGTTCTCTGAAGAAGAAACAAAGTTAGTGAACAATCAATCGAAACTGTCTGAAAAATAATGATTGCCTTTCTTGAACAAACTCACTGATTTGTAGCAACTGGTGTGTCATTACACGCAGAACTATTTGCTTTTTCATCATCACCTTCAACATTAATTCTTTCATCTTCTTTTTCCGATATCGCGTCAGACAAACTCACAATTGGCATTGAGAGTGATTGATAACGTATCATCGGCTGTGAATGAGTTTTTCTCACAGTTCGTGTATTTTTCTTTTCACTCTCCAACTTTTGATACTTTTCTAGGAACAAAAGAATCGAAGAAACAATGGTTACAAAAATAAACAGACTGTTCAACGAACTCATTTATACAATTTTTGTATATAATCATATGCAATAGAGCCGAAATATTTTTGCATCAATATATTCACCGAGAGATTTGAGATTTATTTCTTCGGTCTGTAATGCTTCTTTCAACAATTCTTCTTGCGTGGGTTTCCAAACATCATGTCGTACTATCTTCACTTTCCTTCGTTGATCCTCATTTCTTTCACGCAATCTTTTTTGTGTGGCAGCTGACTTGGCAGCTGTTGATCGACGAATTGATTTTCTTCCTACCGAAAAATCATTCATTAATTTTCATGAAGAACTTGGATGAAATCATATAACGTAAGTATTTGTCAAAATTTTCATCACTATGTAACTGAAATATTCGTCCTTGATGATTTTTTTTTACCTGTTCTGTCACTCGAATATCTATTCCGACGTGACCCACGTATTTTCCTCTTTTTTTGCACGTGCTGCGCTTGTGCTATCTGTACTTTTGGCTCTTTGTATGCCTTTGTCACGAGTCGTCGTTTCTTTTTTGGTCCTTCTTGCTCAGCATCGGAAACTGGCTCGTCATTCTCATCTATACTGAAATCCGAGTCGACTTCATCCTCCGCCTCATCTTCTTCCCTACAAAATTAAAATCAATTTGGAAAATTTATCACATAATTAGCCATAGGAATACAACTGAGAGAAATTAACATTTCTATCAAACAAAGACGCTTTGAGCGTCTCCGCCATTTTCAATGCTTCAAACGAAATGAAAATTTTTAAAATAAAATTCACTTGCAGTAACGAAATAATTTAATCGCACATAATAACAGCGTTTATACCACCATTATGTGAGGACCTAACCTTCTATATCTCTAGTTTTCATAATTCAAACTGATGTTCGAATCAAAATATTCTCCTGAGTCATTATTTTATTCCCACTGAAGTTGAGGTCATTTTTGAAGTAACCTTCGAAATTTTTTCTTTGAGAATCAAATGAGGACACATTGAATGTGTTCTAACATATAACTCTATGTATTTTTAACACACCAGAAATAGTGATGAAATGCAATTCTAATAATTCTTATTTAATATAGATCTTTCAAAGTCGCTGACTGTCCATAATTTCCACAACAGTTTTCCTGCATTTCTGAGATTTGTGTACCTTCAAATCCGCCTTTCAAATTCAATAATAGAAATATTATTCCCATTGCAAGAAACTCGAAACATGTTGTAAACTCCTACTTGTTTTGTACGACGAGCGAAATGAAATAGATTTACGAAAATTAAATCTCAGCTTAAAAATTGATGATACAAACGGTTCACTTTCATCAATGATCAATTCATCGACTAGAGCTAGCGTTATAATTTTGAAAAAAATTGAGAAATGAATTTCAGGGGATCAGGAGTGTCATAAAGTGATAGATATTTCTCAGAGAAATCGCAATCATTCTACTTCATGAGTGTAAATTTAGCAGACCTGAGACCATTTTTGAATTATGAATAAACAACTAAATAATTCAGACGATGGAATTTAAAAAAAATGCTCGTACAGATTTTTTGATACTTTCTACAAGAGCATTTTGTTATTTTCCCCTTATGTACAGTTCATTTATTCATTTCGAAATTCTAAAAATTGCCAAATTTCTCCCACATTCGCAGCTATTCTATGTCAACAAATTCTGTTGGGCTTTGAAAATATGTTCAATGCTCAAATATTATTCTCATCACTATCTCATCTACCTATAATGCATCAAAATTGTTGCATCGGTATCGAATATCAATGGGTTCGTAACATGAAATTATAACGTCAAAAAATATCTTAGAACTGCTGAAAACACAAAAATTCGAATGCCTTTGTGAAACCTCGTAAATCGACTTCCTATATTGGAGCTCAATTATTTCACGATGAAATCAACAAAATAAAACAATCCTCAATGCATTAACAATTATAAATTGATATAAAATTGTGAAAATATTTATTGACGAAAATTAAATCTTCCATCGATGAATTTTGAGAATAATTTTGTTATGATGACACTTACATGTAATCATTGTCTTGTTCAACTTCCTCGAAGCCCCCGTATGTGGTTTTATAAAAATCATCTTCTTCCTCTTCGTTCAGCAATTTTGCCATTTTATTGCCGGCATTGGCTCGCTTTTCTCTCGTACCTGCCATTATTTCGGTATGATCCTTTCACTCTTATGATTTTATTCAAGAAAAACACAGAATATGTTATTGACGTTTTCCCAAGCGATTATGAAAATTTTGTCTAGTAAATTTCACCACTTGAATATGTATAACCGAGGGATTGTAGACCCCATTATGATGAACATATATCAAGGTAGATTAATCGAACGTTACTCATTCTCAAGTTGAATAAATAATGAATGGAACAAAAAAAAACATTGAGTTCAACACTATATTTGTATGCATCTATTGGATACGTACATTAACGTACATAACCTCTACATATATACAGAAAACAATATAATTCAGTTGCAGCTGCTCGTCTCCCAATAATGGTTTCGGATCTTCGGCTACTTTCGGCTTAGCTCGGTTTTTTTTAATACTCTGGGCAGTCATCCTTCTCCTGACATATTGCAACTCCCAATGAACTCGCTAGCAGTTCTACAGTAGCGCCCCCATTGGTCTATTCCATTGAGAAAACAAAGCACTTAATTTTCCGATTATCGTTACGTTTTGCATTGTCTTTAGTAGATCAAATGGTTGGCAAGGCGTCCGTAGGTTTGTATTCAAGGTTACGAAAAATCAAAATACGCCTCCGCAAGACAATAAAATATTAATCATACAAAATGCGCCGAATTGTCTGTTGAACTCATTCCCGGGTCTGCCATTTGACCAGTATTCATTGCCAACAGACGCATTGTGACTAAAAAAAACTAGTACAATCGACCAATAGCCAATCACGTTTGGTGCGCAAGGTCCTTCATTGGACATGAGAGTATTTAAACAACCAATAAGTATTCAACGTGAAAATAAAGAAAAACAACGATAGGCCTGGTGTAACCCGCATGTGTTTTATTCAAATTCACCTGCCAGGCCTGCCAAACACCCATACGCCTTTGTAATTTCTGGTATAAAGACTTCGACAATCTTCGGATTTTGTCGACACTCCCAGCACACAATCTCTTTCTCTGTTTCGCCCGCAATACTTTTATATGTGTACGCTTACAGGCGAATGAGCGGCGGTGAAGCCTGTACAAAACTATATTACCCAAAGAGAGGGAGAAATATACATGAGATCAAGGAGCTCTAACTTTATACCAGTCATCAGCAGACTCAAACACGCCAGTATTTGTCCCTCTGCCCGCACATTTGGTGGTTCATTTTCTTTTTTTTTTTTTTTTTCGTAACGGGAGAGTTGGGTGTGAACATTGGTGAACGCTCTTGGCGTGTACATTATACACACATGTATCTATTCATGTATACACATATATAACATTGAAACGTTGCCCATTCTACATTACTCTTTAGCGATCTCCATTGCTTTATCCTCATTCGTCAATTCTATTTCATTCTTGTAAACGTGGGTTACAGTGTGTCCGTCGCGATAATAAAACTCGACGAACTCTTGAAACACGAAAACAAGAAGAAATAAATTTATATAAAAGTGCGATAGGGACAAAGAGAGATAGATAGATTGTGAGAAAGGAAGAAGAGTGAGATAAAAAGGAGCCTCGTGAAATCAGTGTTATAAAAGCAAACGCAGCGAGCACACGCACACATAATCTCTCACTTGCTCTTACACTCCCTCTCCTCGTCACGGTGTAGAACTAGGAGAAAACGCCGTGGAGATTTCATATTATATTATAATATACATATGAATGTGTGCGTATATATATAGATGGTAGAAACGCAAAAGAATCAAAAGTAAAGGGAGAGCCAATTTCCCGTAGTGAATTATGTGGGATTCTGCTGCAGGATTACGATCAGCCACACGTCTAGTCAGCTGACATATTGCGCCCTGCTACACCACAGCAGCCTTCGGTGAGTGTGTCGCAATTCACAATATTCTACATATAAATCATATATATCCTCGTATTGCCAATGTGTCTGTCTAACTTTGTGTGCGCGTCAACTTTTTTCTCTTTCTTCTCTACGTATTTAATGTTATTCTACACAACTCATGAACAATTAAAGTTTACAATGAAAGTGACGAGGAGAGGAATACGCGCGTGATAGGCGCAAATCACACGAAAAAACATCGGACAAAAAGAAAATAATAATAATACTCGTATCCCTCCCATGATAACTATATACCTACAACACACTCTATTGTAAGAGAAAGAGAGAATGAGTACAGTCCACTTTTGTACAGTCTCGTTTAGTTGTGTATAATTATTCCACAACTCATTCTCTTTCTTTCTTTCACAGTACACTAATCTCATCGTCGTCATCACTTAGTTTATTGTTCTCTCTTATTGTGTGTGAGTGCAGGTGTTTGAGAGTGTCCGTTTTTATAATTATCAATCGTATTTTGCTAAATGGGTGTATATGTGTATAATCGAGTGTGTCATCATTCCACGTAGAGGCTATGGCATGTGTGAACGGTCACAGTACATCTGTATATCCTCTATATACACAAATACGATAAAAAATAATATGAAAAATACATGTTTATTTTATTTCAACAAACAAAGAAACGACGTAATTGCATTCTTGTTAACTTCGAAAGTGTACATCAATGGATGCTCTTGACCCTGCTACAATTTACAAACTTCATAACACTCATTCCCTCCTCCCTCTCCTTCTCCTCCTCTTTCATCATCTTCATCACAATTTGTATCTTCATCATTGTTATCATTTTCATCGACACCATTTTTATTTGACTTGTGTTAGACACACAATTTTCTGTGCCAATCGCGCGTTTTTTTTAACCAGCAATAATCATCATGCCGTTGACGTCGTCGTCGCCGTCGTCGTCATTGTCGTTAATGTGAAACGACGCCAGCGCCGAGAACAAGAAAGAACATGCACTCTCATGCCTGATGTGGGTAAACCCGTCACGTTCTTTCGTTTTTCCTCTCTCTTTCACTCTCCTTCCTATGTATCTGCCTGTTTGTGCATATAATACTCTTTTCACCCTCGCCCTACTACTTCTATTACAACTACTACCACCATCGCCATCTCTACACCACTATCACACAAACCACTACTGCCCACTCATCAGTCAACGAATGCACAATGCAAGCCTATACCAGTATTCCACACGCAAGGAGTTGCCTCTATCCAACTTCCACGAGCATGCTACTGCTGTGTGATGTGTCATGTGTACGCGACAAGCAGATGCAAATAAAACGACCAACGAGTACATATAGTTGATTCAAATAGGATGCAGAGTGAATATATATATATATTCATATTTATGTCTATCTCTACATGTAATGCAAATTATCAGAGTATGAGTGCGATGGACACGTTAAACAGAGTCGACGATTTTGATAAGCTCCGTAAAACTTATAGGGGTCAAAACGTTGGCGCAGTAGATGGTTTTATTGAAAGCATCGCCTGTATTCAGTGTGTATGTGTAGATAATACAGTATTTAATACTCGAGACTGTTTTTCTCATGTAGCAATGTGTATTTTACTTTCATCATACTTTTACTCATGCGTGAGAATACATTACTCTCATTTATGCACTACTTTGTGTGTGTTTTTTCAGTGTTCAATATTGCTATCAATTTCATTTTTATTTTTCGACAATATATTTGGTCATTATGTAGTATGACATTGTCTCCATTCGATTGTCAATGGTTATGTATAGTATAAATATTACAACGGAGTTGTGTTCTTGCGTCAGAATTAAATGAAATCAGCTGATCAGTTGGTGTTGGCTATCATCCGATTTTTTTTTTCTGCGGTGTGTGTGTGTTTTTCTGTCTGCCTGTGCGTATCTTGTGGACGTATGTATTAATGTATATCATTTACGTATGTGTAAGACTGTCTTGGAAAGTTTATGTCGCCAATAAGTATTCATTAATAGTTTGGTGTACGCACAATCTTATCGCTTCTATCTTTATTGTACTGTTTCATTTTTCTTTCTTTTTTTTTTTCATTTCTTTCACTGTTTTCTTTCAAATCAACGGCAATTTTATTTTCTCAGTGATACACTCGTATATCTTTTTTTTTTCATATACATTGAAAACGAAAATTGAAACTAAGAAACTGATAAACAACCGGGAAGTAACAAGTGCGTCATTGCGTGTGACGAGTCGTAATTGCATATTGGTAGTGTATGAGTCAATATATATATTGTCTATCGACTCATTTGATCAGAAAATCCATACAATTAAAATGAACACGTCAAACATTCCAAGATTATTGTGTATGATGAAATAATGATGAAATAATTCCCTAATTTTCAATGACATTGCACAGTTGATGACGCATGAGAGTTTTGGATTGCCGAAATCTTCTTCGATTTCTTTTTCTTCATACATTAAGAAATGCTAATTGTTATTGTAGTTTCGAAGATTGCATTTTCTGGAAACTACCAATATTCTTTTTTCTTATCTATGTTTCTATTTGTTCAACTTATCACTCATTATTTATCAATTAATAGGTCGAATAGAATAAATGCAATACAGGTTTAAGCAAGTTGAATCACAATCATACACCGTCCGAACTTATATTCTACATTATATAGAAGTATTGATAGTCAAAGTTTATATGTGCAGACAAGACTTTTTCGTCAGTTCCACATAATGAAAAAACAGAAAACAAAAAAATATACAGAATTAGTTTGAAGATAATGGCTATCGTGGTGTTTCGTCAAAGACATTCTTGACAATAACGACCTTAATCATTATTATTGTCTGTTCTATTCGTAGGCACATGTTTGAACAAATGCACGTGACAGTACAGTATTATTATTATTCTGTGAGCATGTCTCTTTAAACCCTTCTTTGGATAAATATCTTATTTCATTATTGATGGAACAGAGTAACAATTGTAGCACACACGAATATATATTTATATATATATATATAAATATTTATTAACTTTTGCAAGGACATGTCGAAGTTACAAACACATCGATGCGTTGAAACAATGAAAAAATATATTATTTAAAACAATAGGTCCATACTGATTAATCCTTTTTTTTTTTCCTTATGAGAAATTCTTTTCCCCTCTCATACTTATTATTTAGATTATCTTTTTTCAGAATCTTATCCGATTCGTCAATGTCAAAAATAACAAAAAATATAGAATGAAAATTTTCCTTGAAGTAACACATATCAATGTGTGAGTGCGTGAATGTATATATAGATAAATAGAATATTTAATGTCCTTGAATACATCGTCGGGTCATCATTCCGGGGCTATGGCAACTGTCCTTCACTTTGTTTCTGAATATATTACACATGTTTATGTATATATATTTTTAAATGTATTGTTTTTTTATATACATTTATCTATAGATGTGTACACATGTTATTTGGTTGTACAGTTGAAGAGTAGAGTGAAGCACTGCCTATCTCATTGTGTCCTTCATCCAACCTTTGATTCACTCGTTAGCTCAATTTATATTTACAACATACATTGTTTGATGCACATGAACATGTATGGATTAATATTTTCCCAAACTCGTTTGTAATCCAAATGATCGTGTCCTAATTCACAAAGATGTCGATTAAATAATCTCGAAGACGAAGTATTAAAAATGAACAATGTCGTATGATATTTATTTTAGTAAAAGCCTTTTCGTTGGTTATGTTGGATTTGCAAAATTAGGTTGTCCATATCTTTTGATATTTCATCAGGGCAACAATTATTTTGTACGAATGTTCATTGACATACAATGAGAGTGGAATAATTCGGATTGAGCAATAGTTTTGTGATAATGTGTGCCTGAATGATAGAAGGGTGCAATTGTTATTGCAATGTTGAGCGAGGAGTTGATATGCAGAATTGAAAATTTTTCTTCTTAATATATTATTAAAATGTAGTTGTGATATGAATATGCGAGTCTGATGATTTGATTTAGAAAATAATTATTCTGATTTCATCATATTCAATTGCTCATTGTCAGTAGAGAATTCATGAATTTAAATTTGTATCAACAGTTTCGAAGGACTTAGTCCGAGTTGCGCGAATCCATTGAATAAACTTTGTTGAATATGGTAATTTTGTCAATAAAATTTTTTTTTGGTTTTTTTTTTCAGAAATCTTGAAAAATCTTCCGGGAACATTGAATATATAAAAAGAAGAAAGTATCGTTCAAAAATATCAACAATTTTTGATTGATCTGTGAAATTGATATCCAAATTGATCGAAAATGTAAAAATCGCACATTTTTTATATGAAATTGAACTTTAATTTATTTGTAATTTAGCAGATAGAAAAAACTTTCATATCATAGAATAGATCGCGAATCTTTTAGAGGAAATATTGATTGATCAATAGGGTAGACAGACTCAGAATGATACATAAAAGTAAAAGAAATTTCAATAACAGACAAAGTCGAATATTATCAGAATGTAGAAAAAAAATTCTGACAACTCGAACAATGTTGTTTTCATTTGCAGTTAGATCCATTGAAGCTGAATCAACATACATAAAATACGTCAAACACTCGTGTTCACGCGTGATGTCAAACCGGATTATTTTCTTGCAAATCTGCGTGAATAAATAGGTATAATTTTACACAGTGAAAAAAAAATCCGTCGGACAATAACCAAAGTGTCGTTTACAACTTGAATTTCCGCATTTTGCACGGCGACAAATAAATGTGAAAATCACGGCAAAAAATAAAAAAAATATATACAAGATAACGACGACAGACACAAAGGCTGTTGACATTCATCTATTTATAATTCTGTTTGATTTTTCTTTATTCTTTACTCTCACTCTAAATGATTTACACAAATCTGCTAATTCATTTCATTCATTTAATTTATTTTCAACTTGGCAATGAATTTCCTTTGTAAGTATTATATTTGCTAACGTCATTATCGAATTGAGTAAATAAAATTGGAAACAAAGACAGAGGGTCAGAGACTGAGATTGAGAAAAGGCAAGGGAGGCCGAAAGTGCCATTAACTTTTGTTTCTTATTGTTTCTATGGAGTCAATGTAAATCCGTATTTCCTTACAAGACCAGATGTGCGACAGATGAAACCTTGATGATGGCAGAGAGAAAGAGGGGTAGAGGTCAAGTCCAGAGTCAGGTCATGCGTTCTAAGAAGGGTGAGGGTGAATGGCCAAGGGGGGAAAGACAAGTATTGCAGTTACAGGTGAATTGCCGTCTTTGTAGTTGAGAGCAGTAGTAATAGTGTGTATGACACTGATTCATTCCGGGAAAAACAGGTCATTTTCTTCTGAAGTCAATTTTCGTTTACCACTTCTATCACTGAGTCGATTGCAATATCCATTAAATACAAAATAAATATATTATATACAAAGTGTGATGATGTTTTCATATTTCATCACAAAAATATGATGATATTCGTTTTCTCAAAGTCCCAATTATTTCCAACGAAATTTTTCTATATCTTTGTTCAAAATAGTTTTATTATTTATGATCGAAAAAACAAATTTATGCCTATTATTTATATGATTTTTCGTTGACTGGAATTTTTTGTGGAAAGAATTGGGATTTTGTTATTTAAGATTTATTAGTAATAAGTTATACTAAGAATGTATGTTTGAAAATTGATGCATGAAAGAATGCTTTTGGGTATATTTTGATCCTCATATTTCTGTGATTTACATGCAAAAAATCCGTAGTGCAACTGTTCTAATATATTTTTTAAAATATCGAGAAATTGAATATTTAAGAATGAACATTATGCTACTGAACAGTCAAATATGATCAGAATTTTGTGTTCTGACTATGTTATTAATAAGTCGACACCGCCATTTATAATCCAAACGCCTATCGCTATTGGAATAACCAAAGAAAGTTTATAACAATGTTGTATGTTTCTCAATTCAACTAAAAATTATTTATCATGAATAATAAAATATTGTTCTAGGATTATTGAATTCAGCTTTTCTTATATACCTATGGAATTACAATCCTATGTGATAATGGATAAGTCTAAATGCATCAGTGAAAATTTCTTGATTACCCTTGAAACTTGCATAGATGTTTGGAAGTTATTCTCTTTGTATTAGTGTAACTCTCGTTGCCTCTCAAGCTTCAACGGCTGGGGGTGACGCTGACGGTGGTGATAGTGGTCATGAAAAAAGATAAAAAAAACCCAAACAAAAAACAAAAGAAAAACAAGATATATAGATATATTCCTATGATAGTAAGCTCCCTGACAAATTTATCTAGAGGCCATGTGACAGCGCACATTACGCACTGCGCATGAATTAAGTGGATTTGAATCCTACACTGGCGCCATCTCTACCATTCTCCTCTGCTGTCATTCACACCCTTGACTCCCTTTTTACACACACACTCACACATAGCGAACACTATTTATCATTTTTCCTCCTATCCCCGTTACCCGAGTAGGTCCAACCACTATTCACTTGACGCTCAAAATTATTCGGTCACTTGCGACAGCGATTCAAAGATCGCGGGGATATGGCGAACTCTCAACTGCGCGACAAGACAATTCTCAAGAGTGATTTCAAAGAATTTTGGGAACTAATGCGTAAAAAGAATGAGGTTCATGATCTGCTCCGTCGACGTAAACTTTTTGCCCTCTTCTCCATAATATATATCTATAGAATAAAGTATATATAACGGTTCTTCCTCACAGTCTAAAGAGAGGTGGAACGAACAACAAAAAAAATCCTTATTTCAGTGCGGACGGGTCTTGAGGTCGCTGGCATTGCGTGTGCGCTCAAGCTCCGTATGACACAGCGCTACCACTACCACAAATCCTATCGCCATCATGAAAACATTCGTCTCTCGCCGTTGCCGTCGTCGTCGTCGCTGTTCTCACTACGTCCTTGCGGCCATCTCTTACTCGGATTCAATTAAAAATATCGAACGCGCACCCACCTTCACACCAATCCAACACACATAATATCGTTACAAAACTACGAATTACTCATAATTATCAATAATAACACACCATTCCTTCTTTATTCTTGAGTCACTTTCTTTGACTTCTTTTTTTTTTTTTTGCATTAACCTCAATAACGAACAGCCAATTTCACTCATAAGCGGCTGCATTCAATTCAGTTGGATATAAACGTGAAGTGCGAGCCGAATCAAACGCAATACATACACAGTGAGTGTGTGCTGTTATATGTATATATGTACATGTGTATGTGCAACTGTATGTGTGTGTGTGTCGTGAGAGGAGGCAAGAGAAGATACGCCGCGGGGAAATCCTCCCTGGCTGTTTTACTCGACAGGGCCAACTCAATTACGTGTGGTGAAGGTGGTGGTCGGTGGTGGTGGTGCGACCCTGCGATACAGTGAACGACACATAACACTTAACACACACGACATTTATGCACATATATATATAGAAAAGGAAGAAAAAGCAAACGTTGAGTGAACGTAATAAATTAAAGGAAATAAAGGAAAAAAGAGTGAAGACTGAAAGCGAAAAAGCAAAAGATTACAAGACGATGACGATTGTGCCACCGCACTTCTAAGTGTGTATATATGTATAGTACTTAGTGTGTAATAACTCTGTATTATGTATACATGTGTGTGTGTATATAAAATTGTGAATATATGTTGTTGGCTTGCGATACGGATACGATGAAGCCTACTTAAATGCCTGTGAGAAACTCTCTTCTACTCCATGTTGTGTGGTGATTATCATTTGCGTTTTGCCAACGTTATTTTTTATGCGTGACTAAAAACGTGAATAACATTTATGGTGCCAATGTTCGTCTATGATATCACTGTCATGGGCATTGTATCATTATTCAAGAACCAAACACAACGAATATTATGTAGATAAAGGCAGCAGCCAAGCCCCGTTGGTAAAAGAGGAAGGGAGCGAGGGAGGTAAAATCATATACATATATATTATATACATCTGTATATATAAATATATATGTTGTGTGTGTGTGCGTACAAATTTCTGTGTGTAGAAAAGAAAGAGAGGAAACAATTAAGAGCGAGAGAAAGAGAGTATGATTCGTCGCGGCAGTGCGTGGTGCCTCCTTGACTTTTGTGTCAACACGTCAACTTTCTTTATCTCTATCTCTTTTTTTCTGTATCTCATTCCCTATCACTTCGCCTCTCTCGCGTTCTTTTCCTTCCTCATTCGCTTCCTCTACTTCATTCTTGTTTGTTTGTTATTTTTTTTTTCCATCGTAAAGAATATTTACACGGCCTTCGGAGTCAAATCAAAATTTTTCAATTTTATCTCATGCTGAAATTATTGAAATACTTATATTTGGTTTTGTTGATATGACTTACAAAATACGTATTATGTAAAAGCAGGTGGAATAAAAAACAGTCGTGGGGAGAAAATTGAATGAAAAAAAAAAAATAATGATGATATATTTTTATTATATATAATATGCATAAATAAAAGAATTATAAATTTCACGGTTATATTGTTCGTGTTTTGCAGGTGAATTTGTGGTGACAGCGAGTTGCGGTGAAACGATTGGCAGACGGGCCAAAGCAAATTTTACCAGTCAACTACTGCCGTAAACTGAGGGTTCTTATTCCTAATTTGAATACACGTACAGGAAAATTACTATTTGAGCGTGAAAAAAGAAAACCTTTACTTAGAATACAAAGGGAGAAGGAGAAAAGGAATAAAATTGAAAGGGAAGAAGATATATATATATATATATACAAATATATATTTAGAAAAGGAAGGAAGAGGGAAGTAGATAAATAAAAATATGGAGCGCGAGTCGAATCCAATGCAGGCCCTGTGTCGCAGTGGTTGTGGATTTTATGGATCACCAGCTACCGATGGCCTTTGCTCTCTCTGCTACAAAGAGAACCTCAAGAAGAAACAACAACCCCCTGTATCGGCTGCCACTGTATCAGCATCACAAACAGTCTCTGGTAACGCTGGCTCGTTGCAAAGCAGTTTCAGCAATCTTGCATCAACAGGGACGACTGCACAGCCCACCATCCCCACAATACCACAACCAACGACAGATTTGCCTAGTCCCAAAGAAGTGAGTTCCATATATCATTCAATGATAATTTCTTTCATTCATATTCCTCACGATTTTTCTATATAAAAAGTCTGATGCTGTGAAATTTGAAATACCAAAATGTACATTTTGTTACATATGAAGATATGTGCTTGAATTATTTATGTCGCTATGGTTCATTTATTTTATTCTATTTTACATTTTTCTTCTCAATTTGGCCAAATGACTTTCCATTCTGTATTTTTTTTCTTTTCTTTTTTATGGGAAATCATCAGTTATCAATTATTATGGCCTCTCACAGTTATAATGGCACATCATCTTTTGAGAAAGCAGTAAATGTTCATTAAAATATGGTTTATTAATAACTTGAGTTGAGTGACAATTCCCAATTTTTTTAATCTTTTTTTCTTATGAATGAAATTATCAACTTATTAAACTATGGATTTCGAAATTGGCTGCAAATAAGACACTGACATATTACCCAATATTTAACCTATACAACAAATCATTTTCAAGTATGGCGCAAGAGGAAATTTCGCAATCGCAATTTTCATTGATTATCAATTAATTTCATTGGAATTAACTATTATTATTCAGCATTGCCTAGATACATGATGACAAAATCATTATTTAATTTAACAGGTGAATAGGGACGACCAAGAAGGCGAGGTTGGGGCGAGCAGTGGAGCAGCCGAAGGCTCTGTGAGTAGTGGCGATACCGATGACTGTTTTGATGGAAAAGAGACTGACAAAGAATCCAAAAAGAAGAAAAATCGTTGTGCGGTTTGTCGTAAAAAAGTGGGTTTAACAGGTGAGCTAATTAGATATATTTTATATTCAAATAGATTTCTAATCTTTTATCGTTTACTGGACAGAAATAAAAACGTTCTGTTTTGTCAATTGCAGGATTCGAGTGTCGCTGTGGCGGACTTTTCTGCTCTGTGCATCGATACAGTGACAAGCACGATTGCAAATTTAACTACAGAGAAATGGGCGCCCAAGAAATACGGCGCAACAATCCAGTTGTTGTTGGTGAAAAAGTGCAAAAAATTTGAACTATTTAGTGTGTAGTCGTTGGGAAAAATGGTTATAACTATATAAACAAAACAAAAAAAAATATTAAAAGAATAATTACACATGCCCACACAAGTACACATACACACGACATATCCAACTAACACTCCAACACATCACACTCATATACTCACACGCATATACACACATGAAAACATGAGAAAACTGGGAAAAATTATCTGGCAGCTGATTGCACATAGTGAAATCGGATTGAGCGGATGAGAAACAGAAATAAAATGCATTGAAAAACATGAATTTTGGGAATGTACTGTGTGTATGTATGTGTGTGAGAGAAGTTGGGTGTGCGTGTGTTTGTGTGGGATCGTGAGATTGGGGTTTGTGTCTTGGAATTTAGAAATGGGAAAATGAAAAAAAAGGAATGTGTGAATGAACAAATCGACTAATGAAAAAACATCATTAATCGATCAATTATAGGACACTTAGCGAATTTTTCGAGCGTGAAGGAAATATGAAAATGCAGCAAGAGTATAAAGAATTACAATAATTAAATGAATTAACACAAACGAAACAAACAAGATAAAGAAAAGAAAAACAATTAATGAAATCTATATGTATGTGCGTGTGCGAGGCTGAATGGATTGAATATGAGTGTCAGTGCCATGTCAGATTTGTCATCTATAGTGAGTTTTAAGGCAAAGAAAAAGAAAATGAAACAGACGTGTGAGAAAAATTTTACCTGGTTACTAACTGCTGCCAGCTTACTACTATCTACCTATTATTATCATTATGATTATTACGGTTTATCATCCTTATTCTCTATATTACGTTTATTAATTTACTTAAACGAAAAAGATTAAAAAAACAAAGAAAAAAAAAGGAAAGAAAATTATTTTTTTTTTGCTCCAAATAGGTTTTAATAAATGAATGAGAAAAAAATTATATTAAGTCAATGAGATGCAAAAAAAACGAAATAATTCGAATATTACACCGTTTATTATAAGTAGTTGCAAAATTTTCTGGTGCAGTCAGTCAGTCGGAAGTTGTTCTTGTTGAAAAGACAATCGGATTGATCCAGTTTTAAAAAGAGAAATAATAAAGGAGAGGCCGAGAACACGCTCGTAGAAAAAATTGTTTGTGGTATCATTGCTTTTCATATTATTATTATTATTATTATTATTATTATTATTATTATTATTATTATTATTATTATTTTTTGTTTCTTTATTGAGTAAAAGGGAGTGTTATTTAGGCGATGACTGACGTTGATGGGTGATCACAATTCTAGGTTAAAAAAAAAATACAAAAAATGAGTAGTAGTTTAATAATTATTAAGTATATTAGCCGATTGATTCATGAATAATGAAATGAAGTATAAGTAGTAACTGTGTGTTTATGTCCAATCTCACGAGAATATAACGAGCATTATTACTCATTAAACACTGTTTGAAATTACGTTGCGAATGATTATTTACGTGAATCACATAACGGAATTTTTAATATATATATATATATATAAAGAAAAAAAAAATGAGAAAATATTTTTTAACACCCTTTGCTTTGCCAAATAAAAAAAGGATGCGCAAGGCGATGACACACACACAAATACACACAAGCGCATATTTACCTACGACAATTTTATGCTCATCGAGATAGACTGTCAAAGTTTGAGTTTCCCCACTTTTTCTCTTAGTTACAATAATATATGGAATTTAATGAGGTTTTTTTTCTTATGGGTTTGGTGTTGGTTCCCTCAGTCATTTCTTGCTTTATGATGAATATTGTACGCAGTTGTTTTCACAATGGTGATCATTGAAGAAAGAGAGGTCCGTCCACGATCTGAACAGAGGGTAATGAAACCCTGTCATACTCATTAAATTTTTGTTTTTCTTCTCATTGTGATTCTTTACTTGTATTCAAACATTTCACGAGAAAATGTGAAAAATGAAATTGTCAACAGTTCATTGAACCGATGATTATAATAATAATTAATTGCTTGATTCGAAAAGAAAGAGAGGAGAAAATTAACAATCAAGTGAATGAGTGCAGATGGCTCACAAATTTTTCATCATATTGATGAACTTGTGTATTCATTTCCCACAATTAATGTCAATGTAGTCGTGAAAAGAGAGAAGCCAGATAAAAATTAATCCTTACATGAATTTACTTGTGTACTATGAATAAAAACAAAACCGAAGAGCTTCTCGATTGCTTATAATTGTTTAAACAAACAGAAACAATCGTCAGATTATCAAAAAGAAGCGAGAACGAGCTTACTGCAAATTATTGTACACAAGATCGTGGACGGAATAACGTGGAAAAAAATTAATTGCCTTAGATAAACAATTAGGATGGTTGTTGCTTTGAATGTTTATTCGCTTAAGCAATATTGATAAAAAAAATAGACAAAGACACAAAATTGGCAGGGAGCACAGAACACATATAACTTATACACCCGCCAAAGCTCTGTCACACATTTGTATATTTCACATCAAATTCAACAACTGAAGTATTTCAATGAGCGATCAGTTGAAATTCGCCACATTTTATCTTTCATCATATATCTCTGTGTCTCTCTATTCACGTTTCTCTCTCTCCCTCTCCCTCTCTCTCTCTCTCTTTCTCCCTCTGTCATCCACACTTTTGAAGAAATTTTGTCTCAATATCGCAACACACATGACGTAAATTGATTAATGAACTATATTATAAACTTTTCAATATTATCCAGGAATTTTTGATGTTTGAAGAAAAATATTGATGAACGGGTTCTTTATCAATGAAGATCAAGTCCCGCTTCTTTCATTTTATATTTTCCTTTTTCTAGTGTGTGGAATCATTGAAATTTAGTAAATACACAAAAACGAGGACGTGTCAATGTCTTCCTTCATATATAAATACATATACATATATAGAGCTTCTCTCCGTCGATGATGTTTAACCGCAATATTTATTTATTATTTTTTGTCTTTTGTTTCCGTTCTGATATTTATCTACAAATGAATAAATTTGTGGTATGATTTTTTCTCCCCATTCCAAATGATTATATGGCGCACCGACTTTCATGTATAAATTATTATACATAAATAGCTGCAATAATACAGGAGGAATGAAATTGTATCTTTTCTCATTTTTTCCATTTTTTTCTATTTAACTTTCGCGCATCTCCGAAATTCTAACAAAGGTGAGAAAGAAGAGATATTGATATTGATATTGATGTAAACATATGAGAGGGCTAGAATATAAATGAAGTTTGGATATTATCTAGCGATTAAAAATAAATGAATAAAAAAAATAAGATGAAAACGTGTGAGAAAAATGGATGCACATCAGTTGTTGGTAAATATCGACGGAAACGTTGCCTTCAGGCCTTCATCCTATTTTAGGCATAGCATATTTTTCTAACATTATAATGTCGCAATATCGGTATTGTGGTAATAACTCACAGTTTTGTCTTAACCAAAGTGAGCGACGATTTCATACCGATCCACGATTAAAAACAAAAAATTTCGAAAAAAAAGAGCAAAAAACAAGTAATAAATGCCGAACTTGTGAAATAACGAAAAAATGGTATTACGAATGCAAATGGATATGAATGACAGTCGAAATGATATAAAAACACCATAGAATAGGACGAACGATAGTCAAAGACATACATTCATATATACATATATGAAAATGAGTTTGGAGAGTAAATGTGTATGAGGTGGAATAACAGTCAAAGAAATGACATTGTCAAACAAACAAATAAATAGTCGCTAAATAGCGAAAACATCGCTGACTATCAAACATGGACGTAACGATGCTTGTAATTATTGAAAAAAAAAAAAAACACGAAATAATAATGATAGTACTTTCATGCGATTAAAAAACAACATCATCTCTAATATATCATAAACGATTACGATTACTTATCCTGCGACGATGAGAAGAATCAATGAACAACATCAGTGGTATAGTATTTAGATTCGCGTAAGTAAACAAAATACTAATAATATATTTATTCGCGCGTCACCGTAACGACCTTCTAATTCCTCTTACACATCCTTCACATAATTCTTGAAATGAATTCTTAAACATTCATGATATAATTAATATAGTTGATTATATTTATGTATATTTAAAGAGGCAAAAAAAAAAGAGAAACAAATATGAGAAAAACATGAGTTCAATCACCTCAAATGAAATAAATTTGGAACAAAATTTAATGTGTACCCAATGCTCAATACTAAAATCATTGGCAGAGGCAGGTTGGAGTAAAAGAAAAACACGAATATATTATCAGACAATCTCATTTATTCATTTCGTAATAAAATTGCTACAATAACCGATCTATTAATCTCCATTTTTGAAACTTCATATTCTGTTTGGTTCTCATCAGCATTATGAATGTAATAACAA
The DNA here is from genome assembly GCA_030523045.1 of Meteorus cinctellus. Classification (NCBI taxonomy): domain Eukaryota; kingdom Metazoa; phylum Arthropoda; class Insecta; order Hymenoptera; family Braconidae; genus Meteorus; species Meteorus cinctellus. Next base: position 39,568 of record JAPYZF010000076.1, on the reverse strand, counting down.
ATTACCATCTATATATTGTAGCCAATCTGGTTGCGACTTTCTCGGGCAATAATTCCACGATGATCAATTAATAAACAACAATATACGTGAAATTGAATTTAAAGCCTAATCAAAGTAACATGAATAAGCCAGAAACAAAGGAATTATTGACATTAAGTGCACTTCATATAAATTAGAAAAAACAATAACTCAAAATCAATAATAATTTCAATTCTTGAACGCAATATATGTTCTTTTTTTCTTCCGTTTTCTTTCGCAAGAAAAAAAAATTTGATAAGAAATGAAAGATAATTTCATCAGCACAATTTGTCTGATACTTTTTTATTTCACCATACACACGATCTTTTTCTTTTTTTTTTTTGAGCTTGATGTCAGGATGAACATTTATAGAATTCTGGCATCTCTGATAACGTAAACTCTTGACTGTTTGTTCATCCTCTTAGTTGTTTTCTTTCAATTCATCTTCTATTTTGTAATTGTGACTAGTAATCGTTTTTAATATTATTAATGCTACGACGAGTTGAATTATTCACATTATTTGGTGTTGCTGGAAAATATTTATTGAGTGTCCGAGCTTGATGCACAACCGGTGGCGGCTGCTGCTGATGCTGCTGCAATTGATGGTCACCTTTATACATATTGTGCAGCGCTAATGGTGGCGTGGAAGCAGGCGTGAGTATTCCCAAATCATTATCGCATTCAATTTCAGTTTCAGTGAGAACTGAACGCTCTGATTTAATATAACCATGATCTTCAATCGCAGGTATCTTAGTTTTCGATACCTTTGATGGAACAACAATATCCAAAGTACTGATAATGTTTTCATTTTCATTACCATTCTTTGTCAATTGTTGTTGTTTATTAGATTGAACTGTTGTTTTGATATTTAACCCTGTAATGCTGCTGTTATGTTGCATTGCGGCATGATTTTTCAGGCCATAAGTTGTTTTATAACTTTTACCACATGAACACTTGAAGGCTTTACGAATCCTGTAATAATGATTGTTTAGTACTCCGCTCAACTGAATGACAATGTCAAAACAAGTAACTTAAAACACAGTTTGTGGTTATTTGAATTAATTAACTGACAGTCAAGACCGGAATAGAAAATGAATTATTTACGTACTTGCCATCATTCTTATGACCATTTTTTGAATGATACTTAATTCCATTGATGTTTTTGTAACGTTTTTTACATCCAGGTACTGGACAAGCAAACGGCTTATCCGTATTATTGTTATTATTATTATTGTTGGCGACGGTGCTGTTGTTGTTGTTGCTGTTGTTGGTTTGAGTTGTGATACTCTGATTGACAACCCTGGGAATAAGAAGTGTATAATCGAGTGGCAGGAGATTCTTTCTCCTTATGTAAGCGCACAGCTAGGCGCCTCGGTACCTGCTGCCATAACGTAGTATGTAGTCGGCTGAAAATTCTTCCGAAGTTGTCCATGAGTCGTTGCTGTCCTCTGGTTCACTTGTCAAGTCTTCGCCCTCTTCTGCTTCGCTTCCTAAAAATAAATCTTGTATTAATTAGAGAGCTCTATACCATTGATAGGTCAGAATATTATGGATTCTCTGCGCTAATAAGATGCCTTATATAAAAATAAAAGAGAAATGTATTTATGTATGTATGAGACTCGCCGTGAAGATTTAATCATTTTCCACTGTTTGGAGAAAATTTTCCATTACATCAAATGAATGAAAAAAAAAAATTCATTATAATCGATTTAAAACAAGTTGGTTTTGTAACAAATGACAGTGATTTGTAATGAAAACCACCATCACCTTCCATCTTCAATCTAGTGCTTTCAAGTTCCTTCAACAACGTGGTGAGAATTCCATTCACTCTCACAGTATTTTTGCTTGTACGTATAAGTGCGTGTGTGTGTCTGTGGTTCTATATATTTCTATCCGATGATAGCTTTCAATACTTTAGTCAAATTAAACGAAATATGCGCGAGGAAATTTTCAGAGAAGTGTGCGTTCACGAAACTGGTGAAGAGATATTTAACAGCATTTCTGCAGTTTCATCACACTCAGCTTTTTCGGATCTCGAGTATTTTACATTTTCGGATTAGCGGATTTCAGAAAATTTCTAATTGATCCTTGTAATATTATTTCATCAAAGATAGCTGGGAAAAATTCTTTGGTAATCATCGTTCGTGTATTCTCCTTCGCTAATCTCACTATCACCTCTGTCGAAAACAACGAAAATTTAACTGATGTTCCTCTATTGGTAACTCAAATAAAACATATCATCCTGAAACGTAGCTTCAGATAGCGTTTTCATTATTGATGTTATTATTTCTACTTGGATGGTCACTGTCAAGATTTTCTTCTAGCTAAATATACTCTTGGCATTGTGTGGTCTATATTATCGATGGATTTCTCGACGAATTTAAACTTGTTGGCAGGTGGATAATTCCATTATCAATAACGAATTTACATTATATTCTGTTCAATAATAGATGTTACAGAATGCATACAGCTCAATATTGATGATCTATTGGAAAACGGATTCGCACAACTCTAATTGAAGAAGCCCTGTTGAAGTGAACAATTGATGATAAATGTACTTTATTCAATTAGTTGGAATAAGCATATATAAATGAATATAAATATAAATACATGTACATAATGTACCAATTGCCACGAAACTGCGACATTGTATAACTACCAGTGCCAAAAATGATATCAATGACGTTGGATTTAGCTTTTTTATATGTTTCAACAGAATCAATCGGTATATTCATTTGACGTGATTATGTGTAGTTATGAGAATTTTTTTTGAGTCCGTTTTCCTGTGATGCAACTTTCAAAAAGATCTTATATTTGATTTACCTGTTGGCGTCACATTTTTAGTACGATTTGGCGACGTAAAGGTTGTTTGCTTAGCTCGCCCTTGATGAATTGGCTTCAATCCCTCTTGACGCGCTGCATCCGTGAGGAAACGTAGGGCATAACTCAGTGGTATACATGTTGGTTGTTGTTGCTCAGACTGCTCAACAACGTGAGGATCGTAATCTGTTGATTATTCAGAATATATACTCATGCGAATATAAACATTTGTATTCATTCTCATTAAATATCGCTGTGATGAGATTTTGCTTTTCTCTTTATTAGCGGACAATGAAGATAATTGAAAATGAATGGAAGTAACAAAGAACGATATCATTCTGCAATATATAATTCTAGGATAGAGACCGTTCGATATGGGAATTATAATGATACATTCCTCTAGTAATACCATACACACATCCACGTTTTCTATTCTTCGAGAATATCGCAAAAAAGTGATGAATTTACATAAGTTACCAGAATTGTTTGTGCGTGAAAATGATTTGGAACGATGAAAAAAATGATTTTCTGATAGATTATTAAGATAGTTAATAATGCCATTTGATGGTTATTAAGTTTTTGATTAATAAATATCATAAGTCTCGTGACGATTGACCCAGATAACCTCAAAATATCGCGAAAAAAAGATTAAATTATAATTTATAACCTCTAATTATCAAAAATAATGAATCAATCATGAAATATATGATAAAACGGATTTTTACCAATATGTGTTTCTTCAATGTGTTGTATTAAATGTCCTAAATTCTTGAATGTTAAACCGCAAGCGTTGAATTTACAAACGTTCAACATAAATACGGCCATATCAATGAGGGTAAGAGAGACTCGGGGGAGAGAAAGAGAGGGAGAGAGAGGCGAGTAACAAGGCAAGTCAAATAAGTGCTCAAATATCAATAGTATTGAAAAAAAAATAGATATTTAATTGAATCATTCATCTGATAAGTATAAAAGAATATGTTAAATTTGATGATGCAGATCGATAGTGAATTGTTTGGAAAATATAGATAAACGTTGTTCATATGTTATAAACAACATTTCATTTGACTGAGCACATTGGTGGACGGAAAAACACGTTCGGGTGCATTCGGTTGGTCGATAAAGCCATTCGGGCCAAGTCGGGGTGTGGTAAGACGTGATCCAACGCGAAACGAAATATATTCCGTAGAGTTCTCGGCTAAATTCGGGATAGGCTGACCAATAAACGCTCCGTTCACTCATTCACTCACCAATCCAACATTCCAAAGGCCGGGTTGCCATTTCTCTTTCTCGACACTGCTCTTTGGTAAGTCCAAGCGCCTGCTGTTCTGGCAAGTGAGTAAAAAAATCACGTTACAATTGTCAGAATATTGTTTAATTGTGAGTGCTAATCAATAGATTCATCAATGTGTATATACTCATTTAGATAATTATAAATGTGGGGTGTTTTCAATTTTATAATGAAAAACTTTATATCATGAAAACGTGTCGCATTCGAAAACGGAAATCTCTCTCAGACATTACAAATCGGCCATTTTATGGTGTGCCGACACTGCCGACAATTCGCGTGTTACCTCACGACTTTTAGGTTGTATATACTTAATCCCCTGGACATTATCATTCATCAATTAAAATTACAAATTTCTGTCTCCAATTTTCATTCAATAATTCATATTATCTCTCACGGTCTCTTTCATGTTACGTAACCTATGGATTGGGTATACCATTTCTCCGTGTGAGATATTGTCTATGTGTGATACATATCTATATGCGTATAGACATGTGTATATAGTGCGGCTGCCGTTACAAAATATCCCAAATAATCACTAGATATCTGTCTCATTATCACATGACTCGTATGGAAATTAAAAAAAAATTATTGATTCAATTTTTTCCAGATACTTGAGTCGACGACCTATATCACACACAACCACCCACGTCAAAGATGTTTGCCTGTACACGATTCATCGCCCCAGTTGCCAGATCGGCGGTAAGTTTTATGGAAAAATAATTTTTTTTAAATATATTTCATATACGAAGGTCTCGTGTCGACTCATTACATAATACTCCTGACATCCAAGTTAATTTTCTTTTCTTCTTATGAATTTTTCAATCTAGTTGGTCGCCAGTGGTAAAACCTATGTGCGTCCTTTGAGTAGTGCTGTGATGAGCCAGAGCCAAACTCTCCAAGAGCGACAAAGTCTTACTCCAGCCAGTCTGGTAAGTAGTGTTAAAAGTTGTTGTAGCAGCAGCAGCAGCAGTGGTGCTCATAGTACCTATAGCTAATACATCATCTGCTCAATTGCATAATGATCTAAAGTTATATAAGTGTAGATTTTTTTATCTTCTCAATTTTCAAGTTTTTCTCGATCAAAATCATGAATGAAAAATTCTTCCTTTTCATTTATCTACTTTCTTACATTAATGTAGATGACATCTCGTCAGAATTGGCGAAATTTTTCCATGCAATTTGCCTCACATCATCAATTAAATACAAAATCGTGACTTGAAAATGTTCTCATTATAAAATTTGTTTGTCATTTCCAGTCGCCGATCATTCGTAGCTTCCAGACCTCAGCCATCTCCCGTGATATCGATTCAGCTGCCAAATTCATCGGCGCTGGCGCTGCCACCGTTGGTGTTGCTGGATCTGGTAAGTTTGACTGAAAAGAATACGCAAGAATAAATTATTAACATCGTTGAATGTGTTCCGAAATTACAATTAAATTGGGGATGAAACTATTGGTGTCATTTATCGAACGCACATTTCATCTTATGCAACCATTACATAACCTACAATGGCCCAATTTCTGCTCCTAACACCTCTTATAAGTAACAATTAAATTTATCACACATGTTCATTCCAGGTATTGGTATTGGATTGGTGTTTGGATCCTTGATTATGGGTTATGCACGTAATCCTTCACTGAAACAGCAAGTGTTTTCTTATGCCATCCTTGGTTTCGCCCTTTCCGAGGCAATGGGGCTATTTTGCCTGATGATTGCCTTCCTATTACTCTTCGCCTTTTAAACTATCCACCTCCATATCCCGCTGCTTTGAGAATAGTCATTCCCAAACATAACTGAAAGTTAGAAACTCATTCGTACTTTATTCATAACTCCATATCAGACATTGACAATGTAATGTTTTATTTAATTGACAGGCAATAAACTAAATACATGTCTATTGTTTTATCAGGTGCTGGTATTGGATCCGTTTTTGGCTCTTTGATCATTGGTTATGCCAGGAATCCATCCCTGAAGCAGCAGCTCTTCTCATATGCCATCTTGGGTTTCGCCCTGTCTGAAGCCATGGGTCTCTTCTGTCTTATGATGGCTTTCTTGCTGTTGTTCGCCTTCTAAGCAATCAATCCTTCATAACGAATTACCAATAGTTTTAGTGCGTCACTGCCAAGGCAGCGTCATCTGGCTTGAAATACAGTAAGAAGACTGCTGTTTGTGGTACGCGGGAGCCCATGAAATTATTAAGGATGCCGAAGACACACACACATTGGCATTATTGTTGGAATGGCCGCGTCGGTGCGACGATTAATGACATTAATAACGGGGCTGTACACTAAAAAAAAATATTAAGTGATTATTAATTAAAAAAAGATCAATAAAAACCATCGTTGCGAGCCTTTACATCAAACCTTGTCCAGTGATTCGTAATCATTTCATGGCCTACCGACTCTCATGTAGCATATAACATTCACTATTGTTATTGAAGTAAAGTTGGATTTCAGTGTAATGGAAATGAATAGAAGGTTACTTGACAGTTTATATTGGTATGCCTCACCAAATATCCATAATCTTACAATGCTTTTGTGCGCGCACTGATATAGAAATGGAAACAACTATTATCCTGATTATCATAACAATGATGTTCCCAACAGTTTAATCCATATTCAATGAGATGTGAATAAGTCTCGTTTTTTACTTATCTGTACGCGTACAGTTAGATACTTTTATTTTATTTGGTGAGAATTGAAAATAAACTCATTTGTTATCCGAAACGATTTATCATTGATGAGCCATCGTGTTTACATTTCATTTTGTTTTTTTGCGGTAACTTCTATTGAGCTTGGAACATGTACAGTGATTATATCGAATAAACAACCAATGTCGTGCGAAAAAAGACAAGATCAAAGATGAAAATTATTGGGAAAATATTAATTCTGAGCCAATTGGTCATTCCAAGTATTCCCTTAGAAAATCACATGCATTTTTAATATTCATCGTTATCACAAAAGTATCATTTAAAGGAGTCGAGTGTAGGAATTTTCTCTCATTCGGAAATGAATACAAAACTATTATTAATCGGAAATGAAGTCTTTTATTTCGACAAATTAAGCGCCTATAATCGAATTCACAATTTCAACATATCAATGTTGTTGTCATTGATTTATCATTCCATCTCATTTCTCATTATTTTACAAGCATTCACTTCATTAATTTCTAAATTGTCTGTCATTTCTTATTCTCAATTTTGCAAGCGTGTGTTTTTTTTACAATTCCACCCCATTTTCATTCGTTAATTGCTACTAGATTACGTTGTCGAACTGCTATTGAGACTAACTGCAGTTTCGCCAATATTATTGGAAGGTAGTGCGTTGAGTTGCTGTAACAGAGCCTCACGCTCTCTCAAACTGGCCCATGCCTTTTCTTGTTCCTTACGCGTCAGAGGCACCTTACGTTGTTTCGCCATTATCAATTTATTGTAATGTTCAACAACATCATTATCAGCTATACTGATCTTACGTTTGAGAGTTTGTCGTCGACTTTCCTCTTGAGCGAGATTCAGCAGCCTCTTCAATTGCGCTACATTATGACTAGACAATGCCATTAAATCTTGCTGACATCGTTTTATTTCAGCAAGAATTTCATCGTCATCTTGATTTTTCCTATGTGTATCGGGTTCGAGTATTCCTTGCTCAACTAATTCTTTATGCATTCGCAGTTCCAAATTCATCGAATTCTGTATTGATAAATCACGCAATACTGGAGGATCAGAATCTCGGAACAATTTATTGTCACTGTTGTTATTTGCAACATAGACATTTTCTTCAAGTAACGCCGATACTAATCGTTGAGTTAACGGTCCAGCCATACCAGAATTTTTTTTATCGACTTTCGACATCAACATTGACATGTCAGTGCGACTCTTTTTCTTTTCACGATTTGGATTGCCTGCCTCTTCTTCCTGCAATAAATCATTATGTGCCCACACATAACTGTAATGACGTCCCAATGGCGGTATTTTTTTGAATTCACTAAGATCTGAATGAGTGGCAATTAATTCTTCTAGTAATTTAATATCATCAGGCATTATATCAGAGCAGTATGGATCCACGGAGGCCCAAAATTTATTTGTTGTGTCATTTTTCGGTAATAGAATCTTTGGCATATCAGTTTTCGAACCTTCTACTCTTACAATTTCATGTGGATTTGGAACTATTTGATTACTTGAATTACCTACAACTTTAGCTTTTCCTAACTTAGCTGGTAAAGGCGATTGTGTTTTTAAATTTGTTTCTTTACTACGCGATGATTTTTCATCACGTAATTTTTTTTCTAACGCCAAACCTTTACCACTTTTTGATCTTTTATCACGACGTTCTTCTGCCGATGATAAACATGTTATCTCCTCCTGTATCATTCGTGTTCTAACGACAACTGATGACAATACAGTTTCCAATTCTAATTGTAGTGTATCTAAATCCTCCATTCCAACACCTTCCTCAGGTGTACGTTGCAGTATACTCGTATACCGCGGCAACAATTTATTGTTGTCAGCTATTTTAATAACTGGCAATGCCAATGACATTTCTGTGCTTTCAGCGTTTGTATCAACCGTTTGAACTGGTAGTTGTACCGCCTTCACACTCTCACGTAATTTTACAGGTGTTTTTTTTGTATTAAGTTTACCTTTACCCGACATCTTTCTCCTGGTATAACTCACAAACCTCACAATTGTAGTTTGGTCACGTGAGATCCAAAGGCAAAAAAATGCTCGCTCTATATGTATCTGTACACATATATATCTATATATACTTATGGCAAAGGGTATTTGCCCACCCTCGTATATATTTGTAAAGTGACGAGGGACTCAAAATGAGTAACCTTCCAGATAAGAGGAAGAGTGAGTAGATGAATAAGACACAGTTTAAATAAAAAAAAAAAAAAAACACTGCCGTCAACACTGTATCTCAATGCTGCTATTACATTTCCACATATATATGTCGTTTACTTGGCTGATAACGTGTCTCACCGTATCGAACACTATGTCTGTGTGGTGGTCATTGGCTTTGGCTTCGTTTACATTTCGCCCCTCCTTGCAATTTCGCTTGCCCATTGGTTGCTTATTCACACTTTACTATAATTTGTAGATGGCAACACTGATTTTTGATGTAGGGATTACTCTGACATTCTTTCACTAGACCTTCTCTATTTCAAATGAAATATGGAAAAAAAACCGTTATTTTTTATTGAAATTCATTGATTCATATGAGAAATGAATATTGAATTACGATTGGTGATTGATTCATAGAGTTATCTTTGTATGTTTCGAACATAACCTCATTGGGATGTGTTGAGATGAGTATAGGGATTTATCTTATTTATGTTTGGTACACTGGGATGAACTGCGTATCAATATTCGCACCAAGCGCCACAAGAGGGATTTTTGAAATAAAGATCAGACAAGAAGCTCGGAAACTGAATTATATACAATGTAAACATAATTTAAAGATATAATCCACTCTGTTGTGGTCGATAGTTTTATATGAGGAATTTATGATTTATTGATTATTGCAAAAATCTTAAGATTTTGTTATTTCATCAAGCCAATTTACGAATGAAACTCTCCTTTTATTTCATACCCGTGATAAATTATTTACAACTTGGTGGATTGTTAAAATTATTATAATTCAGGCACAGTCATTTATTATATACGTGTAAGTTAAATCGCACTTTTTCACCATGCGCTATCGAACGATTATATTCATGGAAGAAATTTTTGCCATATTCGAATGTGGCGATCATAATAGCGCAAGCTGGTGCTACTTTAACTAATCGGGGTATTAGACCAGTGAACAGACCTCTTATTCCACTTTGTTTGTAGATTTTTTTTATTATACTGATGTTATCATTACGACTAGCATTTCCACGTTTATCTGCAATTTGAAAAATGAGAGATTGAACATTGATACTGTTGTAGTTGAGAGGAAACGGAGTGAATGAACTTACCCGAATATATTTCCTTCTCACCCATCTCAATTTGTCGGTGAGTTTTCACAACATCGAACGGGATCGTCAAAAATGCCGCAATCTAAATTTGAAATAAAAATGGCCCATATATTAAAGCTTTCACAATTAACATGCCCGCCGTAAAAAATATTCCATTCAAGCCCTATCTATATTAGAGATGTAAAGATAAATTTGCAACATTTTCAAATAGTTGTAGAAAAAACCTACAGAACCAGCTGCTGCGCCCGCTCCTAAATTGAAAGTGAAATTGTGTTTGGTAGTTGGCACTGTGCTTTTGATTGTTTCATAATTGAACCAGTAAATTGCACTAAATGGTACATCACGAAAGAGAGTTGCACTCAAGCCCATCCACAGCCCTCGTACACCACCGTGTTTAACAACAGTTTTCAATGCCTGTCCCAATTCTGAAGTCAACATTTGTATCCATCATAGGCATACGTAAAAGAATTCCAGATAATATCATATCTTCATCAGTTTATTTCCTCCCGCACAAACTCACCTCGATAACTCAATTTTTGTGATTGCATTTTTGTTCGAATGAGTTCTAATGGACTAACAAGTGTTGCTGCCCATACACGTGCTGTACTACCAGCAACCATTGGTATCCAAAATGGTTGCACTTTATGGAATGCGTCGTTCTTCATCGTTTCATTATATTTATCTTTGAGGTATAATCGCAGTTGTTCATAAGAAACAAAATATGCAATTGTTGCAGGTACAGCTAGAATGAGTGTTGGGCTTAATCCACTCCATAGAGAGAGTATTCCTTCCCTTTTTCCTATCTTCATCAATGCATCCTGACGAAAGAAACGGAGTTGCAATATCCTATCAATTTCTCAACACAAATGCTACCAACTAACTAATGCGTGATCCATATTCCGTTTATTATTTCGTACCACTGTGCCATTGAATTTTCGATCCTCTTTCAACCATTCTGGAAGCTTTCCATTACACGGACATAAATGATCCATTAGGCCATTGCAATACAAAAAACATCTATTGGATAGCATAGCTTTTTGTTGAGCTTGCAAGCGAGTCTTGACCACATCCAATGGTGTAACTATTAAAATAATATAAATAATGTATTACCAGAATATCAGTATATATTTATGACTTGTACGTAAAATTGATGCACAGATAATATATTTTTAATACGTTACCAATTACTGATGTAATGAGTGCGCCAGTGCATGATGCTATCATTTGTTGATACGGTTTAATACGAAATCTAGGATCGTCGGGATCTGCATCGGCAAAATTTCTACTCAAACTACTCATTTTCATCAATTCCTTTTTGTTCTCATATAAAGTTTGAGGTTAATTCCAATGCCGACTACTCTAATAAACAATGACAGGCTGATTTAACCTCACAATGCGCTTCGGACATTTGTTTTGACAAGTATAACATAGATGAAGTTGATTTTTTCGAAATCTTTACCATATTCCAAATTGTATACACAAATTTTTACATCCAAGATAATTCATCACCCATTTCGATTATTATTCCAACAATCACATGTTCAGTGCTCTCATAATAGTGATTGAAAAGGTTATGCATGTGTACCCATACATGTATATATAAAGATTCAATACACATTTAAATAGCATTCAGTAATTATTTCACCATTATTTACCATACGTCGGTAATTCAGTTTTTCATCAGCAGGAACGGCATTCTCATCGTCCATTACTTACAAATACGAATATTATGGGAACAATAAATGACAGGGAATCCAGAAGATGATTCGAATGATTTGATTTGATGACAGAACTAGTGGAAATTATACTGCGCACAAAAGATATTCATGCATCTACGTAATGTAGCATTTTTATTTCGATTATTGCAATATGTAATCAAGTTAGTATACGTTACACGCATAATGTTTATCACAAATAGAGCTAACTTAACCCAACTCCAGTTATTAACCTAATCAATTCTATTTAATGATTTATACGATATTTGCATCATCCTTGTATGAAATTTTATTGTCATACAAGTTCATTCGAATTATTATTGGATATCAACGTCATCAACAAAATTCATGCTGTTCTGCAATTTTATCGTAGTCGCAATGATTTATCATAAATCGATCGAAGTTTCTCTTCACTGTAATGCATGTTTATTAGAACTAATTCGACTTTGTAGATAATGTGCAGTACTGTCTGCGATGACTACATCGTATAAATACTTGATGTTATCTTCTAACGTTATTTTTAGCTGGACTTCACTCAATGCCACATTGGATTAAGTGTGATAAATTCCAAGAAGTCTTTTGTTATTGGAGTTCACTTGTATTGCGGAAACTTATTACGAATAATTATTGAGGAAAATTGAACCCAAGCCACGTATAAAGCGTATATCACACATAATAAAAATTAATAGTCGCAGTGATGGTTGATAATAGAAGTCGAATGCACAACGCCACAGCACCAAGAAAATGTGATTGTCATGATATATAAAGCGACCAATAACGTCTGGAAATTTTTGAAAAATATTCGAAAAGTAGTGCCCCATTGTGGTAGGTATTAATTGCTCATAACGTGAATTCATAATGAAGAAGTTAGATTTCTTTGATCATTGAATTGTTTTTACAGCGATGGCAACCTTACCTGATAGCGATTTTAAAATTCAAGAGCGGATGCTCTTCACTCCTGCTTTAGAAGAAGTAAAAGATAGTATGTTTTTATTATGTTCAGTTGAGAATTATGAATGAAAATGTTAGTAATGAAGCGATGCATAATGAGGAGTAACAAATTATATTAATATTCTTTTAACTCAGTAATGACACCTGCTCTGTTGAAGAATTTCGCCGAAGCTTCAGTTGAAGTTGTTGACTGTCCTGATTTAACGAAACTACCATTCACGCTAGCAGCACCAGGTTCTAATCACATCCCTCAATTATTAAAATTATAACAAGACATATTTGAATGGAAAATATTGAACTGTCTAATTGTGACAACTAGGTCTTGGAGGTAATTCAAAACTAATACATATCGGTGGAGCAAGTTTTTTGCTTCCAACAGTACAGAGAGAAAAACTCTATGATGTCCAATCATTAGTAAAACGTATAAATTACAACGGAAGGGCGTTCGTTATCGGAGCAGGTGCTGGTCCATGGCCACAACTGCATCGTAACTGCGAAGTAAATATGAAAAGTGATTGATCCATACATGAATATTGCCAATGCGAAAATTCTCTCCCCATAGATGATGATGAATGTAAATATGTCACCAAATGGAGATCTGAGAAATGAAACAAGATTGGCGTACATTGGCGATGAGAATCAATGTGCACTTCAGCAATCGATCGAATCAGACACCAGGTGTGCTCTCCTAGTCGATTTATATTTATCCAATGGTGAACCGGGAAAGGTTTTGAAAGTACATGCCAAGAAGCGGATTGGAGACTTGGATTTCATCACCACCTTGCAACAGGCGATATCTGCTCACTATAAAGATGAATTAGTTGGTAAATATAATTTCTCAATTCAACGCCATACAATCACTCCCAAAACTGTGCTCATTGGTTTCGATCATGAGAACTTCAGTGATCCCAAAATCCTTAACGGTTTTTGCACGCGTTGCATCCTTCGATTGCGACTTTACTGAAATAATTGTTAATTTTCGTAAAGTTTACGTGAAACCATTCTGGTACTATCAAAATAGCAGGTACAACCCTTCGTCCAATTATTGTTTATCTCAATTTCGAATGTAATTTTTTCGATAATACCCCACACTGTCATTGACATAATTGCTCTGAATATTATGAACATGAATTGATTGATTGATTTCGCGGGGTTCGCAAGATAAAATTAATACCTAATATATTATCAAATTTATGTAACACTAGGTTTGGGTGGTGCATTTCTTCTGAAAGAAGGTAAAGCCAGACAACATGTGATGGATGACTTTTCGACCACTCCATTGAGAACTAGAAAGGATCTCAATGAATGGTTGCATTTTTACGATATGTCAGCGCCCTTAATCGCTGTAGGAACTTTCGTTTCATCAGAGACTGATCTTGATCTCCGTGTGCAACATTTCCACAGTTTCAGTCATCACAATGAAGGGGGTCACTACCATATCGATACTACTCCAGACACTGTGGAATATTTGGGATATTTCAATATCGCTGATTGTCTCTATCGTGTTGATCAACCACCCACACGATTCAAATTTGAAACAAGTTAATTACAAAGTTCGAGCATGGATATTTGAATCGAATTCGAAATTTAATATTACGCAACCAAATGATATTAATAAGAAAACTCTGAATTACGACAAAATGGATATGAGTAAAATTTACGAGGACGAAGCATTGAGGGAAGTGACAATCGTAAAATCTCTTCAAGAACGAATAATCTTGATAAATTGAGTTATATCGCATTGATAATTTTGAGTAATTCTGAATAATTCCCATTCTATTTTCCTTTTGATAAACATTAATATCATGAATACCCTCAATCATCCAACTAATCACGAATGATACGGTGATCTTGACTAATTATAATAAAAAATTATAATAACAAAAAGGATCACCAGCTTCCAGAATAGAAAACCAAACTTCAGTCAGGCTCAATATCAAATAATTCACCAGTTCTTAATTCATTGATCGTATCGTTTACTTATGAGTAGTACTCAATACACCGTCATCGTATTTACACCTCTCATTCACAAAAAATATATATGTATATAGTTCTATCGAACTCTACAAGACAACTGATAGCGTCATTGAAAAGTCCTTCGAATGACCTTCACTCAATTATTTTTCAAACTCAATAAGTATAGTAGCTTATAAAGCTCATGAAGCTTAGTTTCCTTTCAACATTCAGCAGATGTCAATTCAATACAAACTCGTTTTGTACTATTGACTTGCATGATTCCATGTGCTTCGTTTATTGCATTTGTATAACTCGGGTGTGAGCCGGTTGGAGTAGTATATCGCGACCTCTAGGATATCACAACTGAACTGTTAGGGTACTTTTACTTTTTGACTGTGGCGGGGCGGGAAGTGGCATAGAGATGAATATTATAATATCTCATCGTGAACGGGCGAATAAACATCAGTTTCATTGGATTGCTGAAGCTGACCGCGGCTGCCCAGATATCAAACATGCGGGGAGAGTTGACCTTCATCAGTGCCATGTGGCTAATGAACTATTCTGCAATGACTATTGGAGCAAATTCATCTGGGAAACGTAATTTGATCATCAGCTAAATAAGATATCTCTTTTATCTATTTTCCATTTTTCTATATCATCAATCTCATGTATTTTTTATTTTAGTTCGACTTTGTGTTGTGCGACAAGAATCGAATGTAAAACGGACAGCCAATGTTTGTGAAAAATTTGCTACAAAAGATCCGATTGAATGCGTGTTCGCAAGTGATAGGTATTGAAGCCGAACATATATCCATCAATATCATTAAAATTATTGATGATTTGATTTTAAGAAATGCTGATCAATATTGTTTTGGTTTTTTTATTAACTTTATTTGAAGACTCGGCTGCATGAGATATCTCACTAATTCCATTGTGGACTTTGCGGTCTTTGAACCGGAAGATCTCATTGTTTATACCAATGCCTATTCGAGCTCTTATGTTCTCATAACACATGAACTGAGACTACTCGTGAATGGTAATTGAATGAAAATTCACGGAAATTTTATGGTCCAATGTGAATTCTATTGAATAAAAATAAATTCATATTGATGTTTCCGACAGAAACTGCAAGCTTCGGAATGATCGCTCTGGTCTCCAAAGATATTCACAGTTTATCAGACCTCAAAGGAAAAAAATTTTGCCATCCAGGGTTTAATTCACAATCTCCTGAATGGACTCGTATTTTTGCCAATGTTTGGAAACTTATTTTATTTTATGATATTTCATCGAGATTTTTCAATCATTTACAATTGAGTATGTATTGAATAATAATACATTTTTTATCACTGAATAGTTTTTCCAATCTTGGATAATACCAAAAAAATGTGAACCCGATGCGACGTTGATTGAGAATGAGTTTTCTTCATTGTCGGAGTATTTCCATTCAGCTTGTATTGCTGGACCCTGGGTACCGGATGTTCATGAAGACACCATATTGAGTGAGTAGTTGCGTCCATTATCAATCAACGAACCGTCACGATTTTTTATATTAAAATATGTTAAGATAATCACGAAATGTAGTAATAATATGCTGCCACAATATTGCACTTCTAGAGGCAAGATACCAAAATTTGAATTCATTATGTGATAATCCGAATGATCGTGGAGCTGATGAAATATACTACGGACGTGAAGGAGTTATAAGATGCTTAATAGACGGTGTTGGAGATATGGCTTGGGTTCGGCTAGCAGATGTGCAGCAATATTTTAAGGTAATTAGAGATACAGATGAATTTATTATTTAATATTTGGAATGAGAAATGAAATAAATGATTCATCCTACAGACATTTCATATGAAAAACAGCTCTTATAACTATATATGTCCAGACGGATTAGCGAGGCCTATGAATAACCATCGGCCCTGTATTTGGATATCAAGACCATGGCCTGTAATTGCTGCACATGAGTAAAATATATCTCAGTTTGACTAAACAAAAGCAACCACCCGAATTCATATTTTCTAATAAATTTTATTAAAGGAATAACGCAGAAACAGTTTCAAAATTGATAGGAGACGTAAAAAGTAAATCACGACCATGGTACAAGTATTTAATGGAAGCGATGGAACTCTACCACACATCGGCAGTGGCATTGGATTCCTTGGAGACTCCCGAAGATTATCTACATCGATGTAAAACGATAATTTTGCAAACAATTTGTGTCACAAATATTTCATACTAAATGAATTAATTTTTTTATACATCAAATAGTCAACGGATTCTCCAGTGCGAACATGCGCCCGACATGCAGGCCATCACGTGACGTCAAATGGTGTGTTGCATCGACAATTGAAAATCAAAAGTGCCAATGGATGCACGATGCAGCGATCGCTTACAGTATTGAACCGACAATATCATGTCATCAGTTCAATACACGTGATGCTTGTATTGATGCAGTGAAAAATGGACATAATGAATTATTTATTGTAAAGCCAGAAGAATTAACAAAATCGCACGAAAACAACTTGACCTCAGTGTTCCACATGATGTCGAGAAGAATGGAGAAATCAAATACTTTCGGTATCCTTGTGAAAAATGATTCACAAATACGGAATCTACGTGATTTGCGTTATGCACGCGCATGCTTTCCCATGCGTCGAGGCCTTGAGTGGAATGCATTCATCAGTGTTATGAGAACACAAATAATATCACAACACTATAAAGAGCAGATGGATCAAATGTGGACTTGCTCTGACGATAAAGCGATGAACTATTTCTTCAAAGAAATTATTATCTCAAATGATCCATCAACGGACTATTCAAAAAGTAATGGAAACGATCCAGTTGAAAGTACTTATGATTGCTTAATTTCTGGAAAAGGTGATGTAGCATTCGTTAATCTGCATCATTCAAATAAAACCAATTTTTATAAATCAAAATACAAATTGAGGAGTGTTTGCGTGGACGAAATAGAATCGAGTAACGTTGCTGAATGCATTTTGACATGGACACCACTTGCCTCGGTAAATAATTCAATAACTACAACTGTGTGCCAATAGCAATCATCCCATCGAATAATAATTCTTGATGAATCAATGAGTTTGTATTTTTATTATATAGGTGATGGTGCACGTAAACATGTCAGAATTAAGACGTACTGAAATACGAACAATGCTGAGTTTATTGGACGAATCGTTTGGATTCAAATTGCATCGATCGAATCCACTTCCATTTTCACTTTACGGAGCATTTGATCAAAGAGAAAATATTATTTTTCCTGTGAGTATTTTTTCTCATCCCATTATTGATTTCTTTTTGCATGCTCAATCCAACGACACATCTGACGCAATGTTCTCTGAGAATGATTCACTGTCATTAGTATATCCATATTTGAGAAGTCCACGATGGCAATAAGCCCATGGAAAATTAAGACTCTGACTAGCGATGAATGGTTCATTATTTGCCCCAAGATATACGACAGCATCTGGTGCATTTGGATTACGTTCGATGAAATCATTGATTTCGTTGTTGATTATTATAGGAGATGTGGTTCCTTTGAGGCGTTGGATTATTTTTCTTGCGGGTGCGTGTAAATAAATTATTTCTCCGTCCCCGAACACAGAACAACATGATTTATCTCCAACCGATAATCCACAGCCTGGCACTGCCATCATAACGTTTATTGACGATTTTTTGTCGCTTTCACATGACCAAATAGAATGACCTCCAGCCAAATTTTCGTTTTGATCTCGTGCGATTACACCACAATTTCGAATATCGCTCAAATCAACTTCATTACTCTCATCGCTCATAGTGCTATAGTGTGGCATATCACTCACTCGTCTTCCTTTGATATTTTCTTGAACAATTGTTAGATCTGTATTTTCATCCATTAAACGTCGCGATAAAAGAATAGGATTATCAAGCGCTGTAAGAGCTGAAACACACCCAACTCTCCCTTTATTGTCCATTAATATTGCGCCTCTTATTGATGCTAATTTCACATTTTTACTGCTCTCCAATTGTGAAACTGTCAAAGCTACCACATCGTCAGCAGATGTATTTTTTAGTAGCGCTTGATATCCGAGAACTGCTATTACCTTTATAGCATTGAGAATCGAATCGTACTCTGTTCCTTTTCCTGTTACAATATTATCAGAGTATCCATAAACGATTATGATAGGATCCAGTTTTTTAGCTTGTTCGCTATTGATACTCTGATATTTCTTCCCATTCTCTGCTTCAGTTAAGGCTTTAGTATCGATCCATTCACAATTATCACACATATCATATCATAACTGGTAAATTTAAAACTCCAAAAGTCAGAATAATTAATGTGAAGTTAGCAGCTTTCAATCTTATTGTCCTAAACGATAATTACTCTATCTTCATTTCTTCTTATTATTTCTTTCGTTCAGGGGGAGACTCACTACCTGCAACAAGATGTCAAAGATACATATCAATTGCCACGGAACTACTTTGATATTTTGCAGCAACTTCGAAATCCACAGAAAGAACTGCCCATCTGTAATGCTGCGAGCTCGCATCTCATAGCGGATATTGGACTTATTTTTTTGATAGCGATAATCTTTGTAGATTATCAAATTAATAGTTGAAAAGAGATTGGCCGCAAAAATATAATGGACTGACAATGAAGATGATAGACCCCAATATGTATAAAATAATATTTTATTTTTCTACGTGTAATATATATTTTATCTACCTATGTAAATTGTGATTACATAAATATTTGCTTTTCATCATTTCTAATACAAAGTGCATTTGGTAGATTGCGTCAAGTCGAGCAATCGCAAAAAATCTTAATCCGAATTCACAGTCTATAAACTATATCACCAATGTAATTGTATATGTATGATGTTCATAAATAGTTTTTGGTATAAGTGCTGTGCCATGTATAAAAAGTTTGAACTCTGTAATTTGTATGAATATACTCAATCACCATGACATGAATATGTGAGCATCTAATAAATTTCTAAATAACTTAAAAACATTTCTAATTCAGATGATAAATCATCCTTATGACAATTATGAAATTCTCGATTTAATTTGTGAATTTCAACTGTTCCATTATCTAAACCTAGAGCAATGTATTGATTCATCATATCATGATTCGTTCTCCAGGGGGACAGCTGCATACTGATAACGTGAGCGTATTTATCTGGTGTGATGCTGCACACTGGGGAGCTATGGCTTTGATTTAGATTCCACACATGAATGCTGCAACAAAATAATCAATGAGATAAGGAATAATGGCAATAGAGATAAGCTTCTAGATAATTCTGTGATAGTTGCTTTTTCACTCACTTCGATTCATCGTCTAAAACATAAATGGTTGATGGTTTTGATTTCGACCATTGGATTGTTCTGATTGATGCATTGCTATCCATATTTTTTAATTGTATGAGTGGTCGCGCTGATGTAGATGAATACAAACGAATAGTACCATCTTCACAACCAACCATGAAAAATGATTGTCCAAATGGGAAAATTTCAATACAAGTGGTACCTCCAACACAATCTGTAAAAAATTGAAAATTTGGAATAACTGACGATGCTGAGATGTTTAAAATAATTATTGGATATTAATACTAACCAATTCCATGGTACGTCAGAGGCGTTGGTTTCGCACCAAATCGTGTCACATGTAAAACTTGACTAATATTAGTAGCAATATACAAATTATTTGTATCCACACAATCAACCTCGATATCCCTAAAATCACGACTGAAATTTTCACAGTGGACACTTTTATTCGATCTAATCGCAATGTCGTAGCTCTTAATCAGTCGCAACTTTCCCCACCAAGATTGTCCCAAATCTTGATTATTGGACCCTTCAAAATTCCTCAAAACGCTCCAAACAATACACCCACCATCTTCATCCAAGCTGCATATTTGTAATGGCATGAATTTTCCAGTATCATCATTGCCATTCGATTCTATTTTAGATAATACCGTCAATGCTACAATTTTCGACTGCGTTTCTTCTTCCGAATTTGCGCTGGAATTGAATGTGACACATCTAAGAGTCCATTCAGCATTGTTCTCTTTGTCAATCACTCGTCGATGATATGATTCATTCTCTCCAAGATCCCAAAGACTCATTGAACCATCTTCCAGTCCGCCGAAAACAATATTATAATTGGTCGGATGAAAACAACATGCAGTAATATTGATGGAAGAATAAAAGAGTTTGGCTGGCCGCGATGGTTGAAATATATTCCATATACATCCAATGCAATGGTCAGTTATGTAGAAATCGTCATGGGTAGACGTTTCTACTTCCTCATCCACAAGATCGTGAATAGTTAATAATATCTTACTCGAAATATCAGAATACCTAATTATTGTCACTGGTCGACCCGATAAAAACGTTACATTGGTGATGGACAACTTAATTTTTGCTTCACCAAATGGTAATTGGTGAATATCATGACTATGTTCGATAACATTTGAATTGTATAACTGTTTACTTTCCAACAATGCAAGAATTATGTTTCCGGCTGCACTGACGAATTCGTTGAGTTCAAGAACATCATATTCAGGACGTGATCTTACATGAATTTCATCATTTCCCACACCCGCAAGTTCTGCGGTAAATAAATTAATATCATCATTATTCTCCAAAACAGTTCGGCATGCTATGGGAAATTGCGTCCAAATATTTCTATACTCGATTTTATCAGTTTGTACTTCAACCGATAAATTATCGTCATTGGTTTGCGTTGATATCTGTCGAGTATTCATTTTTCCATGTATACGAATGAATTCATCATAGTCCATCGGTGTACTTTCATACAAAGACCATTCAACAACGTCAAGATTTATCATCTGAAGTAATTGTTCGCCACGGTTTAAACGACGTCGTTTTGATTCGGTCATTTTTTTACCATCTATTGTTGCTATTGGAACAAATGATGCAGCAATTGATGAGGATTTTGCGAAATCACCTGAACGTCCGTCTTCAAAACCCTCATCCGCCGATGATGGCAGTGATTTGATTCCTGATTGGTTTCCATGCGCATGTATTGGACGTTCCACAATCGACTCAGGAACTCTTGAATTTTGGTTAGCACTAATTGAATCTATTCTAGCCGCGCGTCGTCGAGCTTCTTGAAGTTCATAGTGGCCTGAATCGAGCATATGCTCCTCTTCACTATATTTCCTTGTTGATATATTTGTCACAATGTTTTTTTCTATTTTTCGCGTTTGCAATTCAATTGGCTCAGCTTCATACTCATTCGCTATTGCTTCTGATTCATCACTCACTTGTGATGCCTCGTCTTCATCGCTGTCTGTACATTGCTGAAAATCAGACTCATAATCCTCAAA
The DNA here is from genome assembly GCA_030523045.1 of Meteorus cinctellus. Lineage (NCBI taxonomy): Eukaryota > Metazoa > Arthropoda > Insecta > Hymenoptera > Braconidae > Meteorus > Meteorus cinctellus. Next base: position 17,511 of record JAPYZF010000076.1, on the reverse strand, counting down.
ATCATCTTCATAATCGCAATTTGATGATGAATCATCTTGACTAGGTGTTTTATTTCCTGATTGACTACTAGAAAGTGTTTTTCCGGACAGTTTGGCATTTGATTTCAGCATTTTAATCTCACTCGGACTGAGAGTACGTGATTTTTTTCTTTCTCTTGAAGGCACTCTTTGTCGGTTTGAATTTGTACTAACATTATTACTCCGATTATCTTTATTCTTCGTCGTTGATTTATTTCTATCTCTTTTAGTCGATTCATTCGTTTCTTTGGCAGTATTGCTACTTCTCTTCGGGATATATATTGTACTAATACCTCTCTTATCGTCATCATTACTATATTGTTTCTTCAGTTTATTTTGCACGGAACTAGCATTCGATTTCTGTGAAATAACTGACGTTACTTTTTTCGTTACTGTTTTTTTAGATTTTACAACAACTGATTGATTTATACTTTGATCAATGATTGGTCGGTCAACAGAAATTTTTAATCGGCTTATCGATGGGCTATCGGCAGATTCCCGTTGTAATAAACTTTTACTTGAACTCTTTTTTGTATTTTCACTCATCGTGGCAGCCTGATTATCAACATCTTTAGATGAGCCAAGCACCAATTTCTTATTTGACGGTCCATCAGTAGTATGAGCACTCTTTTTATTACCATCACGTCGACTTGATGTTATTTCTTTTGAAGAAACATTTTTTTTACGTGACCCATTTATTTGAGTATTGTAATTCATGATAGCGACTAATTGCGTGTGATGTGTTACTGGATACACACACGCACAACCACTGTGTTATTGAAACATGTGTGGCAATTCATTTGTCATCGCAACAAAGTCACAATCGATTTAATTCAACTTCGTTGAATGCATAAATTAAACACGCAGCAGTTTGTTATGACGTTTATGTAGAAAGGAAAAAAAAAAGTGACAAGTATTGTACAGGTGAAAATGGGAATGTGTGCGCGCAAGTATTCCCTATTGGTTCTCTGCTTCTAATCGTGTTTAGGGTTTAGTTGCCGTTGGTTGCCTGGCCGTAACTCCCTGGCGACGCCGGAAAACACCGGCCGATACCACCGGCAGTTGGTTCTGCCATAGTTGTTTGTTGAAAGGTCCGTAACCCCCTAGTGGCCCCTAGCCAAAAAGTCAGTCCGAAAACAAACCATTTGAAATAGCTCTATAAACAAATGAATCGAGAGTTATTTTTTACTAAGCAAATACTGAAATGACAGTGGATGGAAATAATGAATTCTGTTTAGCAAGTTCGAATAAATTGATTACTAACCTCAAATTATGATATATTCATTATTATTTATGTTCTTTCGAGCATCGTACTGACCAGTTGAGTAACCTAAAAACTCACATGAACCATGTCAAATACATAATTTTTAACTTACGGAGAACTGTGACAAACGTTTCAAGATAAAAGTATTATAATGGAGGTGTTTGAAAGCATTGATTGGTGAGATTAAATGAACTGCATCTCTAATGTTGTATTTGTTATCGTATCGATGAATTCACAATTGTGTGTTTCAGGAATCCTTCACTGGATGATATGATTGACAATGAATTTATAGATGTACATAGAATGGAAAACGAAAGTGTTATGTACAATATTCTGCGCGACGCGTACACTGATCCACTTAAAGATTTTCACAAAGATAATTATAATTTAGTCACAGAAGAACATATAGATCATGTCAGAAATCGAGAAAGTGTGAAACGGGTAAAAGCAGAGGAACTATTAGCCAATCAAAAGGAGCAAAAAACTTCTCAGGAACCCAGATACATACCGGGAATCTTGAAAAAACCTTTTTATTTCCCACAATATTCTAGGCTGAGTGCAGAAGAACAAGCGCTTTGTTTAAAAGTAGTTTTGAAGTTTTCAAATTCAACGAAACAAGTAACTTCTACTCCACAATCAAAGAACGAATTGCAGACATATATAGTGAGACATATACGATGACACTAAATGAATTTCATACTCGATATTCAAATTTTATTTTCAACCTTGTCATTATTTCTTGCAGAACTTGAAGGCTGCTATTACAGAAGAACAGGATGAATATCTCAAGATGGCCAAGGAGAATTGGAATGGATCCAATATAAGAATTGTGCGAGAAGATTTGATTGATCGGAAATGGAATGAGAAATTGAAACAGTTACGGAAACTTCATAAGTGTTATAATGTTGCAGGGACCATTGCTTTTAGTTCAGATCAGGAAATCAACGTCAATTTTATATCTACGGTTTTAAAAACTGTATGTATTTGTCGAATTTATTGAAATGCCAAAAATCATTGCCCGCGATGTTAATATTAAAGTATCTTATAGGGGCAGATACCGAAGTTGGAATTCCCGCCTCCCACATGTCGTTTCTCATTGAAGATTACTCATCCAACGATTGAAAAGACATTTTTTGGAAAACGAGAATTGACAAAAGAGAACTATGTCTATCAAGATGAAAATTGTAATGAGTTGGCAAAGTCACATGACGTTGATTTAGTGATATCATCTTCGGGATTAAATTGTCTGGCAACTAATTTGAATCCGGATCATGATAGCACTTGGATTTTACCAGTCATCATAAAGAATTATGAGTCAAAAAATATCATATTTATTGATAAACCTTTACCAAATCTAACGAAAAATGCAATTGAAAAAAATGCCTGGATATACAAATATATCCTCAAACATTACGTGCTTTGTCATGATAAAAAAGAAAAAAATCACTTGGACGATCCAGATCCAGATCCGACTGTTGATGTAGCTCCTACTGATTCTTCTAGCACCACGAAAGAAGCAACCGAACGAAACGCTCAATATAATGTTTTCGCAATTGGTGCTTGTGGTTCATCTCAGAACGAATTGATGAAGAATAAAATCAAACAGGATTATAAAATTTTAGTTCGGACAAAAATTGATGCTACTGAGGTGAAAATAGAATGACTTTTACAATCTCAAATGAGCCAATAATCAATTTCACAATCATTGCAGAAACTAGAAGACGATTTGGAAGGTAATGTAAAAATAGTGCCGAAATTGGAGTATCAAACGGCTCTTGGTGCCGAAGCTGTTACTTTAGAAGAAGCTGCGAGACAATGGATATCATTGACCTTTACACCTGATACATATATTACGCGTGGTATGAATACTTCGTATGTTTACCAATAAAATATTTGAATAACTTTAATCTAATAATGTGATAAATATTACAGTCCGAATAGACCATACTTACTCAGAGTTTTTACAAACTGAAAAGCGTACGACATCATCTATCAATAACGAATTGAACCGGTTATATAATGTTAAAGGTGAAAATATCTTGATATTGATATATAATATCATTGAAACTATGAAACAAATGAGTCCAGGTCGTTATCTGTTGAGACACATACCTCGTGATGGAGGATTTGCAAGCATTTATGTAGCAACTGATAGTCCTGGGTACGTGAGAAATGCTTCAATCATTAGACATATTACATTTACAATTTGACATCTCATTATTATCATAATGTTTATCCACATTCTAGGAAAAACAGTATTAATTTGGAGAGTATTTATTGTGAAGATATATTTCGAACTATACCAAATGCACCATGGCCACCATTAGACAAGACGGTCCCAACTCCAGCATCCAAACACTTCAATCGTATGCCTGCCATGTTTTATCCAAGAATTATGAATGCCAAATTACAAAAATATCAAGGGAAACAATTACTCAATGCGGCTAATAAGACAAAAACTAAAGCGAAACCTACAAAGAAATCGAAGAAAAAACAGACAAAGAAATCTGGTCAATCAAACGGATCAGATAATATAAAACCAGATCAGAATCCATCAATCGGATTGGATAATATAGAACCGGATCAGAATCCATCAATCGGATTGGATAATATAGAACCAGATCAGAATCCATCAATCGGGCTGGATAATATAGAACCAGATCAGAATCCATCAATCGTATTGAATAATATAAAACCAGATCAGAATCCATCAATCGGATGATAAAAGCAATCGATCGACATGATGAAAAATGTTATTATGATGCAAGGTTCTTTGCAACGGTTATAAGAGACCAATGTGGAGTATCAGATACATTCTGGAAATAGATTTGAAGAATGAAATAAGTGTGTTTATATTTACATATTTTTGACGAAGCGTCTGGAGAATAAAATGTGATTTTTCATAGTTAAAATTTGTTGTCGAAGTGATGAAGTTTCCTTAAAGTATCATCACAGAGGAAATTATCATTCATAAACGGTAGCTTTTTCTGGCGCCGTACTTGAATACTGGCTTTATGTAACTTAGCGGTGAAAGAAATCGGGACTAGATGAGATCCTGAAATGAGTAATAATAATGAATAAAATTCTACTTCATTCCGTTTTTTTTATAATTGTTTGATCGTCAAGGCCACGATGTTAAACCGTTTGAAACATGAATGCAACGAATTTTATTATCAGTTCGCTGAACTTGTTTTTCTATGTGTTAAAATCTACAATCTTTTTCTAACGAATGTCTCATCTTTTTCAAATGTCAAACTCATCTACTCAATTCATCAACCAAACTGTTTCAAACTTTGGAAGAGATTCAAAAGCTATTACGAGTGGAAATAAGACTCAAGTTTTACATTGGAACAATGAAGAGATGTAAATGAATCATTGCAGAAAATACATGAAAAAGAAAAGATTTTGAGCACTTCTGATTACTCATCACCGAGTTGGATGCGTCATTCCGATCCATCTCAATTCCTTTATCAATAGTTTGCAATTCAACAAAAGGAAACTAATATTCTTTTCTTTCTTCCTGCGCATACTTTGGTCGGAATTTTTAACCACCTGTATCAGGTTCAAGATCCATGTAACTAACTGTGGAGAATGTGAGAATTAAATTGAATATCACGTTCATAAATTGCATAAAAAAAATCTAAATGAATAAATGAAGCGAGACTCATTGAACCGCTTTTGTTCTCCTTCAAATTCGACTAAAATTTCGTTAATACGGATGACCAAAATCCCAATGCTATCATTATTTCCAATTTCTTTCCCCAAATTACTCACAACTATTTTTTTATTTCATCAACAGATGTTTTTCTACAGTTTAATTATTCGTGACGAACCATATGCCGACAAAAATGAATTCTATCCATGTGTTTACAAAGGAAAGTAACAAATAAAACCTAAATTAGTAAACACATTGACGGTAAATTATTCTAGTGCATATCGTCATAAAATTCATATTTAAATATGTTCCACCATTGAATACGGATGCCGCTACCACGTAAATATCGTTCGCAGCGCCACCCCTTAAGTCTCGAATTGAAAACGCCTCCCCAATAAATTTTTTTCTGCGCGTCAACGCGTCAAATGCCACAGTGGTGGCAATACTGTTCGCTCGTGTGTATTTGACCATTGACACAAGTGTCATTTTTTTTTTTAATCATATGCGTGGTTTGGCTGTCGTGAGAGCAGAACACGAGAAAAACGTACACATACATACACACACGCAATCATAGATACACACACGCAATATCTCACTTGTTATCATATTTTTTAATATTATCGTTGGGTAGGTGGATTCCAATAAAATTGGCATTTAACTATACAATATAATGGCAGACACAACTGTAGACGCGACGAGACGATTGAATGTGAAGAAACAAACTCTTGATGATGCATACGCGGCGCCAGCAAATTTTCTAGAGATCGATGTGATCAACCCAATCACTCACGGTGTTGGCAAAAAGCGCTACACTGATTATGAAGTTCGAATGAGGGTAAGTTGAGTGTTAACATCCTCCTTATGACGACAATCATGCCTTATCATTTTCTTTATTGTTTCTTTTTTTTTATGCTAAATTATTTTATTGCATTCATAATCTCATTTGTAGTATGAAATGACCTAATCAAATTATATTGTAATCGACATTTTTTCATTATATTTTTACTCATGTATATTTATTCACTCGTGTATCAATTAACTCAAACTTTCTCATCAATCAGTGTAAATGCAATGATTCATATTCAATTATGATGAAAAAATTATATGTGAATTACAGCTTGTTAGTTTGTATTCATATGAATGCATGGCTAAGTCTTGGTATTAGACCACTTCTTTTATGGCTTCTTTTCGTTAGTCTATCTGTAAGATCAATACAATCACATGTATGTTTTACAGAATGTTATTAGCATGGAGCTTATGACAAATAAATGGAACAGAAATGACATTAATAATATGTTTCCAGACTAATTTACCTGTCTTCAAAGTTAAGGATTCAAGTGTGAGAAGAAGATATAGTGATTTTGAATGGTTGAGAAACGAATTGGAACGAGATAGTAAGGTAATATACGAGCAATAGCAGAGAAGGATTATTCTATCATCAGTTTTTTGAGCTCTTGACAAAAATTATTTATAAATATTTCAGATCGTTGTTCCACCTCTGCCTGGAAAGGCCTGGAAACGACAAATGCCCTTCCGGGGTGACGATGGTATTTTCGAAGATGAATTCATTGAAGATAGACGAAAGGGTCTAGAGATATTTGTTAATAAGTAAGCAAATTTTTGAAATATTAGATTTGGATATATCAATTGTTGATAGAGGCCTATTCTTATTGTTTTTTTTTTTCGTCTGTTCTAAATTATAGAATAGCTGGACATCCATTGGCTCAAAATGAACGGTGTCTTCATATGTTTTTACAAGAAGCAGTGATAGATAAGAACTATGTACCAGGAAAGATACGAAATACGTAGATTTTACATCAACGCCTTTATAACAATCATTATTCTCGATTTAAAATTTTGAAACATGAACACATCCACATGAAAACACAAGCGCATAACGACATCACCATCCCATTGATTATATATTCAAAGTACTTTATCTTTTTTTCTTTCTTTTTTCTATTTGAATAGTAGAAAACTAAATTTCTATGATATTGCAATAAATTATTTGAATTGTATAGAATTATGTCAGTGTTCCGTCAACTTTGGGTGCTACTGGCATATCAATCTGGGGGCGTTTGAGCGTATTTTTACTTTTGTTGGTCGCATCTAATCTATGAGGATAAGCACGTGATTAGATTGAAATTAATGAAAATTGTTGCAAATGTGAGAGAGAGTCAAAAATGAACGCAACCTATTGGTTTAGGATTTGGAATGGTGAATGGATGTACCATGACAGATTTTTTTTCTCATAAATTATTTCAATCAAGCGGGTATAAATGAATTTTTGTATGTTATAAGCTACATTATATGATATTTAATTTTAGAAATTAGTTATTTTGAAACGAAATTCTCACAATCAATCATCTAAATCAGCAATTGAAATTACCGTTTTAATAAAAATAAGTATATAATGTTGAAAGATAAAATGTATTAAGAATTATATTGTTGTTGGATAAGATGTGTGAATCACAGAGAAAAGAAGGATATGATATATACAACCAGATGCAGATGTCCAGCTTTTTTTTCTACGCCGGACGAAATTGACGTTAAAGATAAAACTACTCCTTTTCATCTTCCTCTTCTTAAAATTTCATCATCATCTGTGCGTGGAATAATAATCATATGTAACATCTTCTGAAATTTGTCAATGCTATTTCGGGTTCCACCAATGATCGGTCAATTTCATTATCATAACTTTGTTTGGCAGAATTTAATGTGTTGGGAATATCGTTATGTGAACCAGGAGCGGATATCAACTTCCAGGATATATCAACTTGAAATAAATTATAATGGGGAGAAAATATCAGCAATGCATACAATCTAGTGTTCAACATTTCCTGTTGAATATTAGAGAACTGAGAAGAAGTTATTCTTTTTTTACATTCACAAATGACACTTTTTCCAAAACTTTATATCACTAACGAACATAACGCGCACCGCACTGATTGTAAAAAGTTTTACAAGTTCACTGTTAAATCTTGTAGATTCAATTTTGATATTAACCCGTCAGTATGTCTGATTGTACTCTCCGAACCATCTGGTCTAATAGCAACTGTTTCCAATTTCCAACTTTGATATCTGTATTTCAATTGTCTTCAGGATTCCGTGATCTTCTCCTGCTCCAGAATCCCAACTCTATAATTGTCCTCCACACAACAAAATCATAATAAATTGACAATCCAAAGTAAATCTCTTGCATTATTCAATCCATCCAACCAATTTTGACAATAAGCTCTACGTGAAGAAGCAATGAGATTGTATAACTCCAAATGCCAAATTGGGATCAAATTGCTATGATATGTAAATAATCCATACTCTCACAATATCCTGACTCATCAGTGAATCCAATTTCATCTATTGAAATCACATTTTAAAATAGTTACAATTGTCATTGGAAAGAATTTATTGCTTCAGGGGGCGATGAGTGATCATAGGTAAATACATAACGAATCGAAGGGTGGAGAAGAAACAACCCACTACATTCCAAAATTGATTGAATTGTAAAAATGAAGCGTTGCGGTACATCCATGATGGTATAGTAACGGCAGTATAAGTATGCAGAAATATCATGATTATATTTAACATTCAATAAAAACAGAATGAAGCGAATACAAGTTCAGCAATTAAATGCAGTATATATAGGAGTGAACTTAATTATTATATAACATTGATACAACAAAAATGGGATCATCAATTACTTGAAGCCCATAATTAATTTATTATCTATGCTACATCGTGAATTGAGTATGGACGGAAATGAAAAAGATTTTATAAGAAGTTTTTTGAAAATTGACTATGATCTATGATACCAATCAAAATATTGCGGTATTGGAAATTCCTGCAAAAACAAATGAAGGACAAATGAATAAATAATAATTAAATGTGAATCCAACTCATTTAGTAATGTTTGTGCAAAACTAAATTATTCATTTTCTCCATTGTTAATGTCATACATATTTTTCCAATAATGAAAGTACTCATTACGACCAGTACATAGTTTTCTACTTTGATGAAATTAATAGCCTCACTTGAAGTGACAATTATCATCACGAATACTGTTTCCAAATGGAAAATTAAGATTAACGATAAGTAATATTCAATATATTGCAAAGCATAGAGCACTAAAAAAATATATTAAGAGATTAGTTGTCAGGGAATGATCCTCTTCGCACGGACGCACTTTTTGCAAATCACTTAAGACATTTTAGATAAAAAATGAAAGGGTGCTGCAAATTAGTTCTACTTGGTGGTTTATTTTTTTTGAATATATTGCCAATGATCGCATGGAATATACCAATATCAACTCCGAGCCGAGTTTCTATAATCAATGATGTCATGGTAAAACTCATTCAGTTCAATTATTCAAAGAATATGAAATTTGATGTATCACTTCATTCCAATTTTTGATATTGATTGAAAGGTTGAAATACTGATGAGATGCTACCCATATGAAACAATAGTTATTCCTGCTCATTCTGATGAAGCAATTATTAAATCCATACGGGACGTAGACTTCTTGGCTATCAACCTGTTCACTAATTCAGCAAAGACCAAGATTGGTACTCGAGTGCAATTGAAAACAAATTTATTCCTCACGACTCCAAATTCTGAAACACATCTTAAAACAATTTTAAACACGTTCAAAATATCTTCATGGTGGAATATTATGACTCCGTCATTCATCATAGATACTGTAAATATTGGATGTGGTAATGCTAAAAAAATTTTAAGGGTGACGCGGAAGATGAATTTAGTCAAGGCTTTCTTCCTTTGTGTTAATTTTGATAATGTACAAATGGTCTATACTTACAATCCGTATACCAACCATGCGCCGCAACCATGGATAGAAATTTCGAGTAAGATGAGAAAATCTGATGGATGGACCATGTATGGTCGACCATACCACGTTGGTGAGACAATTGTACAAACCCATTTATAAAATGGATGTTGTTATTACTAATAATATTATGTGGTGTTTTTTTTTTTCATGATGTTATTTTGGAACAGAAAATATCTGCAACAGTTTGGATTTCGATCGGACCGCACATCTCCACGGTGCTATCGTGAAAGTAGTTTTAGACCCCCGAACTTACAGCGAATCTGAGTTGTCTACGGAGTTTGATGAAAATATATTAGCAAAATGGGAAGGTTATGATGTTGACGTAGTGAAAGCACTAAAAAGTTCATGGAATGCTACACTCGTCGTAAATGTTGAACAGTCGACGAAACGTATAGAAAAAGGATTGTCTGATGTGCACTTGATCCTAATGGGAATCCATTACAACACAAAATCCTCTACGATAACTTATCCCGTGCTGTATTCAAAATACCATATCGTTACAAATAATCTGGGATTTTATACACCGTGGGAGAAGATACAAAACTATTATGGATTGGTAACTCTTATATCAATGATTATCATGTTATCCATGACATTCATCGTTATTGTCATGTCTGAAAGAAGACGTCGTTGGTCTTTTGCGGCTTTCGAACTTCTTCGATTATTAATTAATGCTGCATTATTTAGTCGGATGAATACACGAGCACTCCGCATTTTCTTTTCCATGATTTTTCTTTACTTTCTCATTATTCAAGCTACGTTCCAAGGTCACTTGTCAGCTTTCCTAACAAAAGATGAGTACCGAGCCAATGCAGAAAAAATTTCTGATTTGAAAGACTCTAGGTATGATGCAATCCATCTCAATCTGCCAGTCTCCATAACTATCACTGATCCGATAATAAGGAAGAAATTCAAAATTGGTTCCAATAATTGCGCCGACGAAATAGTTGGAAAATATTCAGAAGTTTGTTTAACTGACACTGAGATGTTTATTAAACCAGCATTCGAGCATAACTTACATGTATCAAAGCAACCACTTGGCATAAATTTATATACTCATGAAACTCGTATTGATTGGCAATTAAAAGAAAAATTTGATATTTTTCTGATGAGATGGGAACAAAGTGGACATCGTGGCAGATATTATGACATTTTCATAGAAACAGAGACTGCAAGACAAAAGAGGATAACAACAATTTCAGAAGTGCACTTCCGCCCTATCTCATTGGAGATGCTACATTTGTTTGTTTTAATTTGGTTGGTTGGACTTATATTAGCAACAATTTGCTTTTTGTTTGAATGCAGACATATATGCATACCATCTAAAAAGAAGAAAAATAAGCGATTGTAAATCACGCAACTTTAACTGATGATACTTCATCGTTGGCACAAGATTATTCTCTGTATTGATCCATTCATGTTTAATGAAATATGTGCAAATTGATTTATTTTCTAGGAAGATGAAGTGTGAAATTATGTCTAATAGATGTAGTTATGGAACTGTTGGAAGAACTGGATAACATAATTGAAATCCAGGACATTAACTACAAACGGAATAAATTAAATTAACATGACCACGCAAATATGATAATGTAGCAATTCACACAATGGGTGTATCTCCAATGACAATGCACCCAACTCGTATGCTCTGTCTTCACTCTCGTCATTGGAATTTTAGGACGTCAGTATTATCGATGCACAATAAATATATCAAGCTCTTGGATTTTTAGAAGTGTTTATGAGTGAAAGTTAGTGTATTACAAACACTCTCTCTCTGCAAAAACACGAGAGTGGATTAAATTCAAAATTGAGTGTAAATTATATCTCCATTTCATCTGATATCAATAAAAATATTCTCCTGATGTAATAATAATTAATATCGTCTGTTAATTGTGTTGTAATTTGTGTATTTATTCGAATTGTATTGTCGTTTGTAATACTTAATATACATAACGTTTGATTTGAATCTACACCCCTTTGTTATAAAAATATAATTAGTGGTCCAATTAGCCGTCGTGAATCAGGCATTGTTTAATATCTCAAGATGTCAACGTCATAATATTCTCTTGCAAAATTCAATTCCGAATAATATTTTTCTATCAATGTATTCTACATAAAGGAAGAAAGAATTATCGAAGCATCAGCCTTCTGGCAGCTCTGAAACATGAGAATTATTTTCCTAATCTTACTCACAAATTCGATTTATTGCCCAACTATTTTGGAATAAATCCAATTCTAATTTCTGCTGTACAGGATTTGTGTGCATCGCAATAGGTCTATCAATATGTCTACGAAAAGAAAAATTTGACTTTCAGATTACCTTGTCATTTATCATAAAGTTGTCCACGAATCCGCTTCCAATTGATGAGGCCATATATCAAATTCCCAAACATTCCGAACTGTATTCCTAAATATAACCTTGCCTTGGACTTCTTGTGAGCTGATGTTTCTTTCTCAACGACAAAGCGGATTTTGGGCAGAACTTTCATTGCAGATGTATCAACAACTCTTAAGTTGGACCAAATTGAAACCAGAACATAATTATTAGATTCCTGAATGCAAAAACAATTATATGGATAGGAGAGCAATGATTTTTCAATAAATATACGCATACTATTTGGTTTAGGAATGCATTTGTACCATAGACGCCTCATCGAAGTTTGCACGATCGAGACAGTGTTTATTGCAGATATCTTCTCTACATGATCACTCAAAGCAATTTAAAGTATCTGTTCATCCATTGTTCAATCGTATGTAACGCCGCATCTCCGTCTCTTCATTATAATTCAAAAAATCAATTTGATTCATTGGGTAATACTCCAACAATTCTAGAAATGACTCAACATACGTACAAACTCAATTTATATTTCCCGATAAAATGTTTTTCAATTCATAAGTTCAAATGACTTCTGGATTTATTATGTATTGGTAATCGGTCTAAACTATTTGTCTTTCTTTTTTCTTTTCACCAATTCTTCCCCAGATTCCGATTTTTTATATCATACACTCGTGATGCAAATGCTCAATGGTTTTCGTGACTATAAATCTATAAAAATCTTGACAGAATGTCGATGGAAAGTAAAAAAAAATTGCAAATGTTCGTTTAATGCAAATTCGAAGATATTCCAAGTATATATATTTCGAATAATCAAAAAAGGAAACAATTGAGAAAAAAAACAAATAACTTAAAAATTGTATAGGTATTTTTGTTTACATAGAATTCGATAAAATTATATTGATACTGTTGATTTATATTACAATCATCGGAAGTATTACATTCAATTGATTCAACTTATGCAGCAAAATATTTTTAAAAAATTAATCGTGGAAATTGGTTGGTTCTGAAAGGAATCATCTAGTGCATTCGTACGACAGTACAGAGGACTATTTATAAATTCCTCACGCAATTCGTTAATCATAATAATTAATAATAATTATGAGAATAATGGCGAGATAACAAGTGTTCCTATGAGTTCATGAATATGAACTATAAAACTTTTTATTCTGCAGAATATTTTCAAATTGTCAAAGTAATAATAAAAACGCATACCAAAGTATTCTCCAATTCATTATGAGAAAAGAAATATATTATGTACAAGAAAAAATCAATTACGCTTGCGTATGATAAAATGGTTTACTGGCTGACTTTGGTACAAGTTAAGAATACTCGCGAGAAAATGTGTTGTGCTTTACCGTACATATTTATCCATTATTGCTGTCTATTCTTTGTATATACCAACAAATTTTTCCATAAGAATTGAGAAAAAAAATAACAAAAAATATTTATCATTGATTCAGACTCAATCAGTTGAAAGGAGATAATAAAAGAAAAACCAATAATATGCGAAAATAGTACATGAAAAGTGCACGGGCTGTTAAAATGAACCGAAAAATTGAAAGGCAGATAATGAAATCTCTGAGTTAAGCTATCACAAGTCCATGCTATAGTTTGTAAGAATGTTTGAAACTTATTCAATCTCTATAAACTTAATTTGTGTCTGACCTTTATTCTAATTATTTACATCATCGAAACGTTTTCATCCAAAACGTTATATCATCTCTTAACCAAATGATAATGCAGTGATTAAAAAAAAAATAGGCCGTTCGGTCATTCCCAGCTTTCTTTGCACGATCATAATTATAATTCGTCAATAGATTCCCGAACATATTGGCCCATTGCTACCCGCAAATTTCTGTTCCACAGATATCAAACAGAAAAACGAGAAGAAAAAAAAACACTTGAAAAGTGAAATACATATACCACGAAAGAAAATATTTAATAAATTTGGATATACATCAACAACCCACCAAAATATTGCGTACTGACTGCTGCATTCTGTACATATTCTACCAACTATTGACGCTCATCATCATTTTCTCCAGGAAAACAATTAGCAATCGGCAATAATTATTCTACCAATATATTATTGAGAATGCTAATAATTACAGATATTTCATTGTAATGATGTAAATTAACGCATTGTTTCGGTTATTGCTCATGCTCTCCAGATGGAGTGGGGCACAGAAAAAAAACTTACCACACGTATCACAATTTCGGTGGAACCAAAATAAAAAATTTCTCTCATTATACAGGTAGAATATTCAACCTGACGATTGATTAAGTCATAGCATCACGTGTCTTCTTCCTTTTATACGATTGACTAAATTACAAATTTTCAATGCTGGCCCCAGCTTCAAACCCATGTACTTCATCATCATGTCAGAATTGAGAAGAAGCAGAGCTTTTCCGTCGATTTCCTGAAAAATATCCATCAACATTTGATAAATGAAGTTTCCATTGAGATGAATATGGGAGAAAAATAAATATATAAATTGGAATGTATAACTCACGTGTTTCCGAAACAGGTCAGCATGTTGTCCGAGTGCTGGATCAGTTACGCCAATGTAATGAATTACATCTTCGATCGTCCACTCGGCTGGTTCTGTTGACGAAATTCGATGCGCTGGACTTTCCGATTGTGTTGTCGATGTAGCGGCTTCTAGTTCTAAAACCAATGATATTATAAACATCCAAAAAAATTGGTTCAGGGACGAGAGAAAAGAGAAACGCAAACAAAGATACCTGGTACTGATTTTTTTGGTTGTTTAGCAGCAGTGGGGCCTGACAAAGTAGAATCGATGCTCGTAGTCCCAAGTGGTATTGGTAATTTTGGTTGCTGCTTCGTTACACTCGCTGGTGTCTGTGAACTATCTGAAGACCATCGACGTTTTTCGGCTGGAGGATTGTTATTTTCTTCTCTTCTGATTGCAGGAGATTGTTGTGGACATTTGTCACAAGGCTCTTGCCTCTTAAATAACATACGTTCACATGCACATAAATCTTCCAACTGTCGTCTGATATAAACATAAAAATCCTCCTCTTCCAAGAATACTGGCAGTCGCACTGATGTCGGCTTACTCTCCAATGTAAGATTTATACTTTCTCCCTCGCCACGTTTTAAAAGACTCAACATTTGTCGTGGACTCATAGCGGCCATCAAAAATGTTTGGAATACATCCCTTATAACATTAAGAATTGATCCGGTGCCAAATTGCGCAGGTATTGCTTTGACTTTTTTCGGATCAAAATACGGACCACATGAACAATTATGATTTACGTAAACAGTTACATCTTCCAAGGTACGTGGTTTATTATTTGCAGTACTCGTGTCAGGTTCAGTTGCGGGTTGCGGTGGTGCACTAGATCCGGCTGGACTTACTAAAGCAACTGCTGGCTCCCCACTGGCACCATTGCCCGAAACTGCCATCACAGGTAACACATTACTTGTTCGTGACTTGAATCTGTTTTGTCCCGTGGCTTTTTGCCTTGGTGGTTGCAATGGATGACCACTCTTAAAGCACCAACCGACTGGGAAAATATCCCGGGAGTCATAGCGACACCAATAATCAAATGCGCCTCGCCAACCGTCAAACGTTATATGAATCATGTCATCTTTCACAGCACCTACAGTCGCTGTGCAAATTAGTTGTGGGTTTTTCTTGTCGATTGCTTCGAGTTTGTGGCCTATTTCGAATGTATTAGTTCTTGGAGTTTTTGGTTCGCGTTTAAACACTTTAGCTGGTGCCATTTCAGCGCCATTTAATGTTTTCAACAGAAACATTGGCCAACTTGATGCATTCATACGAAAACCAAGGGGCGGCTGAAGCATTCCACCGGATTTTTCGCAATGACCAATTGGATGTATTTCATTGCTGTCAACTAAGCGCCAAAAATCATTTTTATTATCGGAACCGTCCAAACGTAATCTTAAACGTGGTCCAAGTACTCCAACAACCGTTGCTATACACGTTGATGTTAAATTACGAGGATCCAGTGCTTCCAACTTCATTCCCATCTTAAATTCATTCGTCGGTGGTATTACAAGCTGCTTGAAACATTCGGAAGGTGCCGCACAGCTGTTTGTTTCTTTCAAATAAAGGTCCCAATCGAAAGTCTGATAAGTTTCATATTGGAATGGCCCATTAGAGGTCGATGGAGGATGTGACATATTTGGTGAATTATTAACGGGAAATGATTGTGATACTGTGCCACTGCTACTTGGTAATCCTGATGGTGCCGGTGATGCGGCCGGTGATGGCTGCTCATTTGTAGCTACAATAAGAAGTCATTTATTACACAAATATAATTCAGCAGTTCTCATGATACGTCGAAAATAATTGTGTTGATACATACATTTTTTGGCATCATGTTGACTTTCTTTTTTCTGATGTTTAGTCAAACAAAATGATGAACAAAAGTCTTTGGTTGGGCCGTCTTTCTGCTCCAATCTTACTGGACTACCTCTGATCACATTATCACATTGTACACACGCACCTCTAACATATGCTTTTCTAAATTCTGAAAGACATGTCTCAGAACAAAATTCTTTTTTGCCGTGTTGAGTTGGCAAGACATATTTAAGAGGTTGTTTTGTTTCGCCACACCACGTACATGAATGTTTAGATTTTGGTGGACGACCAGGACCTGAATAGACGAATACGCAAAAAGACAATTAAAGAATTGTATCAAACATATAAAAGCAATCAATTTTCCAATATCTCAATCTCAATGATAACAATAGGGTTATCTTACTACAATTCATCAAACACCCACGAATTTCTCCTTACCTCTCATTTTACTTTGCATTGAAGACATAATTGTATAATCGGCAACAATACACCGAATACAACCTCACAACATCGTTAATAACATAACATGTAAAATAGAACCAGCATTAATCATGGCCATGTTTGCGATCACCGAATGAAAAATAATAATAATGATAATAATAAAAATATATATATATAAAAAAAAAGAAAAAAACAATTTCAACAATTATGATCTATACGTTATATTCAACATGAATATAGTCGTACCACCGAAAGAATGATCTTGAGGAGAAAAACTTCGGGTATCTTCGGCTTTTCCCCTCTCCGACGATTCTCCTACCATGTGGCTGAAAAAGTATCCCTACGCTATCTATCGCATTTATGCGGGATTTCACCAATCTCGTTTGAGAATGGTTCAACTACGCAAGATAACTACGCCGAGAAGAAATAGTTCCTTCAACAGAATCTGCGCATGCGTAGTAACACTTTTGCGTGCGCATACGTCAGTATCAGCCATCTTTTTTAGGGTTGCTATTAGACTCCCCACATTTCAAAATGTCACTATGACGAAGATACAAACTTCGATGTGTAACTCGTCGGATTTGTTAAAATTAATTGTGG